>LZPO01017293.1:376614-387655 GCA_001675575.1 Neotoma lepida | reverse complement strand
TTCTTAGTCAGGTCTTTTGCTGGCAGGCTGAGTTTTGCAGTTACAAAGAAAGGACCAATTACTTTATTACTTATCTTGAAAGGTAATCTTATAAGGAATCACAAACCTAAACTTTTACATATGAAAAGGAATCAATCACCTCTACTTTAAATCTTTAAGGTAAATACCCACTCATCAATAGTTTCTTATATCAGGAGATTGAGGGCAAAAATGGGTACAAGGAATTAATCATCACCTTTGGTCATCAACCAATCCTAGCAAGAAAAGTGTGTCAGCTAGTAATAATTGGGCTACTTTGTTCTTGTTCCCTGACCTTAAAGAGTTCCTTATTCAACTATGTGCCTTTCTAAAACTTTAGATTGTCTTCATAGGTTTCTCACCTCAAAGCTATTTGACAAAAACATCTTAGTCTAACTTTAAGTTACTTTCAAAGCTTTGTTTCAGCTGTGATGCACTCTGAAACCTGTGAACACATCTCCCAACATTAAGATTAAAAGAATTTAAGCTAGCTGGGCTACTGGGACTCAATTGTTCTTCTTAGTCATTAACCTAAGCCACAGTCTATATGGCTCCTCAATAGAAACTCATGTGTTCTAGCTGTGTGACACTTCCTTGTTTTAATTTTTTTATCATCAAAATTCTGTATAAACTAACATTATTATTATCAATCAGACAGTACAGCTGAGGAAGAAATCATCTTCATAATAATCCACAGGTAAAAATGCCCAGTAGAACAGGATGTTCCCATGAGATAAACACACCACATTACAGGCAGTGGGGATCTCCCCACACCCATTCACACCATACCAGATATCAGAGAAAGATAGCAGCAGCAAACATGTAAAGGCACAGCAGAAACAAAAGTCATCCCAGAGTCTGTGGTCTCAGAGCCTTGCGTACCTGAAATTCACCCATCAGGGAAGTTGCTTCCTGGTGGGCTGACACCTTGAACTTCAATTGCCACCTGCTATTCCTCTGACATGGCCACCAACATTGTTTGCTTTGTTTTGGTTTGTATTTTTTGAGGCAGTGTTTCTCTGTGTAGTCCTGGCTGTTCTGGAACTTGTTCTGTAGACCAGGCTGGCCTCAAACTCAGATCTGCTTGCCTCTCTGCCTCCCGAGTGCTGNGATTAGAGGCATGCACCACCACACCTGGCCCTGAATGAACATTTTACAAAAGAATATAGACAAAGACCAAGACAGATGTGAAAAAATATTCACTATCAATGATCAGAGAAATGCAAATTAAACCTTGATGACCTGTCATCTCACATTTGTTAGAATGATTCTTATAAAAAAAATTTTAAAAATAGGTTTTGATAAGCATGTAGAGAAAAGTAGACCCTGATATTGGTAGGAATGTAAACTTATACAGCCATGATGGAAAATGGTATGAAAGTGGTTCAAAAATCCAAAATCTAAATAGAACTACCATATAATCCAGCAAAANCAGTACTGAGTAGATGATTGGNNGAGGGAGAGCAGGGCACCTGTGTGGGGAAGGCNCTTGCTACCAAGCCTGACAATCAGAGTTCAATCCCCAGGACCCATAAGAAAGAAAAGCAATGGCTCCTACAAGTTGTCCTCTGATCCCTATACCCATACAAGCGCTGGCCTTCCCACAATAAATAAATGAATGAATAAATAAAATATAACCAATGGACACAAAAGAGGTATGCCAAATAGATACCTGCAATCCCACGTCCCAAGTATCATTCATAATGGTCCAAGCTATGCAAGCAGTCCAAATGCCCATCAGCGGATGACTGGATAAAGGGAATGTCATGTAGCCACAGGGTGGAATGCTATGTCAAGGGGGATCCTTTTAATTATGACACTGGGGTTAACCTGAAAGACATAAAGTGAGATAAACCAAGCCCAGAAAGACAAATACTGCTTGATCTCACGTACATGTGGCCTCTGGTAAAGTTGAGATCATGCAAGCAGGGAGTAAAATGGTACTCGTTAGACACTGGGGGTGAGGGGATGAGGGGCTTGTTAGNCAAAGGACACAAAGTATTAAAGGAACTGTTTCAAGAGATCTATCATATTATGCAGATATAGTCAATAACAACACATTACATACTTGAAGACTTAGATGTTAATTATTCTTGCCACAAAATGAGGAATAGATGTATAGAGAGAGATAGATAGATACCTAGATCTAACATAGTTCACAATCTAACAATTTCTAGTTTTCAAGTGGATGGGTAAGCAAATTAGATTTCATTATTAATATGACTGGGGTTAAATATAAAATTGAGGTATTTTCTATTTGTTGCCACCTGGCCTGTATTTTCTCTTCTCTTTATCTGCATTATTTCAATTAATTGGAATATATTTTATTATTTCCTTTCACCTNTGATGTTGGCTTATTCACGCTAAACTTAAAGGTTTTCCAGTAATTTGGTCACTAAGTTAAAATGGCTCTTTGGACTTGGTGTGTTTTGTGTACAGATGGCTTTCAGTGTCTAATCACTGGGTGGATGGATGGATGGAAGGACAGATGGACGGATGGACGAACGGATGGATGGATGGACGAACAGATGGATGGATGGATGGACGGACAGACAGACGGATGGACAGATGGACGGACGGATGGACGGATGGACGGATGGATGGACGGATGGACGGATGGATGGACAAATGAGCAGCTGATTCTTGTCTTGCATGAGCAAATAGTGGATACCTGCTGAAGGCACTCTGACAGGGTAACTAAATCGTGGTGGCTGTGAACAGGACATGGAGAAGAGGAATGGTTAAAATGAGGAAAAAGGCTTTATGTGGTGTGGTTTATAAGACATCCCATGTAAACGAATTTTTAAACAGTCTTGTTAAATAAAAACACAGAGCCAGGAATAGGGTGAAAATCTGACAGAGATCAGAGGAATTAGGAACAGCCACCAGCCTCACCTTAACAACACCGCTGCTTCCAAAAGAGAGTGTGTGGCTTCCTATATTTCCCTGCCTATATCCCTTTCTGTTCTGTTCTCCATTGGCTCTTTCAGCCTAGCTACATCACTTCCTCCTATCGTCCATCTCTGTCACTTCCTGTCTGTCTGTATAGACCTCCAGAATTCTATGGTTGATGCTGGGATTAAAGGCGTGTGTCTCCACGCTTGACTTTTTTCCTAGTGTGACCTGGAACTCACAGAGATCCAGATAGACCCTTGCTAAGTGATAGGCTTAAAGGCATGTGCTAATTGTAAGACTAGCAGCTGACCTTGTTCCTCTGATCCTTAGATAAGTTTTATTGGGGGACATAGATAAAATACCACCACAATCCCATGGGTAGAAAAGTTAGAAAAAATTGCAGTCCATTTGAAAGCTTAAATACCACCACGATAAACTCCTCCTAAACAATTCCATTTCAGAGCAGTCCTGAGCCCATCAAATAAACACCATGGGAGAAGCTCACAATCCCAAACTGGAAAACAACAGTTTGGACAGCAAGTTGTCATTAAGAGTGAATGGTGGCAGACAGGTTATAGACATGGCAGTGGGCAGCAGAACCATGTTGTAGTGATAGTGATGAGGGAAAACATGCAGTGAGTTNAAATAATGACTGTTGAGTGGAGACATCCAGCTTCTCCCCACCCCACAAGGCTTGTCCCACCACGACTTAGAAATTGAGCCATGTACAGTTTTGCATTAAACTTTTGGCCAAATAAACCGTGTAATANTTAAAACATGCTTATCCTCCTTACTAACTCTGTGGCANCTCTCAAACNNTGAANGGNGATNNCATTCTANATCCTTTCGCCAATATTTTTAACAAATATGGAAACTCCACCTGGTGGGATTACATGGGTTCCAGGAGTGGAACCTGCTACCTTTAGGTCATGGAATATTTGCTGACTCAGTGGATGATCTTCAAAACATCAGAACTGTCAAGGATCCCCTTTAACATCTAAGTCCATCTGAGGGGCAAAACTAGATGACAAGTGAGTTCTCTTTAGAAAGATGAAAGAGTAAACTTAGCCAGTGCTGCTCCAGAGGGCATGAGCGGGGGCAGGGGTGGGAGCGCTCAGAACAAGCTGCCCCTGCCCCCCGCACGGGAAGGTACCTGGAATGTTTGTCCAGGAAAAAGCTGTAGGAGCAGCTGCTCCAGAGATTTTTAGACTCAAAGNCCCCTTTGAAAAATCTGATGAAAATCATCGACTCTTCTTTTGCTCCAGAAACTATGACNCACTCCATGTGTGTATACCTGTGTGTATATGCACATGGACACACTCACAAACACACAATCTTGCATGGATTGTGGAGCACATCCTTGAACTATGGGTTAGCAACCCNTGGTGCATCCAGANGCCCTGGGTGTGTAGCAGGACTAGGCACCTTCCACCTCAGATCATCTACGAGTCTCCAGATCTGTCCCNATCCCCAGAGCCATCTTTAGAGGTCACCCAAGGTTTCCTGAAAATCCAGCAATAGAAATACTTCCTTTCCTCCTTGGGCCGGTCTGTCTCGCTTTTTTCCCATTCTACTCGATAATAACTTAGTTAACCCTCTATCCTCATTCCAGACATTATTGCTTCCTCTAAATTTACTGTTCTCTTCCACGGAGATAGATGTTAATACCCCAGCTCTCTGTGATGCCGGCAGTCTCCAGTCTGAAGATTTTATCTCTGAGATTACCCCTAATCTCCTCCAGCAAAGTCAGGTCCTGCAGAACGCTGGCAATGGGGATGGTATTGTTCACTCTATCTTTCCTTTCCGCTGCAACCTGTGTGTGAATTCCCATGATGCTATGACTCCTATGTTAGCTGCACCGCTTTTCTCGGCTTATCCTACTTTGGGCTGCTGCTTTGCAAAAAAAAACCTTTCCCAGGCTGCCAAGTTGGCTCAGCAGTAAAGGCGCCTGATGCCAAGCCTGACCACCTGAGTCAATCCCCCAGACCTGCGTGGTGGAATCAACTCCCACAAATTATCCTCTGACCTCCACATGCCCACTGTGCATATGCCATACACACACACACACACACACACACACACACACACACACGTACACACACATGCACACATGTGCACACACACGTTTTTAAAATTCTAAGTTCCCAGCTAATTTGCATCTGTAAGAATATGCCTCCCGCCTGAAGCTTGGCATCTAGACCCCACTGATGGTTCCACGGAGCATTTTCCTATAGGCTTCACTCTACAATAGGCACAGACAATGAGAGACAATGTTTGCTGTGATCACACATGTAGACCATAGAGACAGGCATAACGGACTCCAATCTACACTTCACTGTAGCTTTTTAATCTTGCTTAGTTATATAACTGCCAAGCTTTGGTTTCCTCGTCTCTGAAATGGAGAAAATGTTAGTTCTTGGATCCTGGTAGTTTTGATAGGATCACATTGGTGTGTGTACATAAGCACTTAGTGTGCTGTTTATCCCCTACTAAGCACCTAACAGGTGCTGGTAGATTATTAATATGGCCAGGAGAGATCTCATTTACAGAAGAAGACCNCCAAGATCCTTAATATCAAAGGTCCTTAGTTCCTTGTGTCCTGATTTCCGCTGTCATTGCCCTAATTAGCTCTTGCTACTACTACAGTGACAAGAGAATTTTTAACAGATTCCTTCTCCTTTCCATCACAGGGTCCTAGAGAGGACAGAGCATATTTATTCTCTGCCACGGTGCCTTTGGATTTAGCTATGTACTTAGTTCAGTGAGCATTAGCAGGGATGGTCATAGCAAAGGCTTCCCATGAACCTTCACGCCGCTGAGCTAAGTCTCTGGCACAGAGGTCAACTCTGAGAACAACCTGACAGAACTCTGTAGAGGTCATGGAAGAGACCAGGAGCTGCCCCGAACCAGCCTGGACCTCCTCAGCCAACCTGTAGGTTCATTATCGAGGAAAAACCTAGAGTGAAGAACACATTGTTACACAGCATTAATGCAACAAATGGCTGACATTTATTCTCCGTACCAGCTGCTGCCATTCCTGCCCGTCTCCACGCCACCATATCTGCCTTTCTGAAACTGATCACACCAGTCACCATAGGATTCTGTGACAGCTCCCTGTAGTTGACATAATAAAGTTTAAACTCCACTGTACCTCATTCAAATCTAGTCATAGTTAGGCCCTGGGTTACTTCCTTCTCCTCTTTCTTTGGCTTGTGTATGTGCATGTGGCGTGTAAGCATGTGTGTATGCATGAGCACACGTGAGTGCGGGTGAGCATGCACACATGTGTGTGTGCATGTGGAGGCTTGAGGTTGGCATCAAGTATCTTCCCAATTTACTCTCCACCTTCTATGCTCAGGCAGGGTCTCTTGAGGAACCCAGAGGACACTATCCTGGTTTGTCTGGCTACCCAGCTTGTTACAGGGGTTCAGTCTCTGGCTCCCACTTGCTGGAATGGCAGGTGGGCTGCCACACCCACCTGGCTTTTTATGTGGGTTCTACAGGTCCAAACTCTGGTCCTCAGGCTCGCATGCAAGGTNCTTTATCCACCAGTGGTTTGAACGGAAAATGCCTTGAACACTCAGCTCCAAGACGCGCTGTTTTGGAGAGGTTATGAANTCTTCAGGAAGTGGAGCCTTGCTAGAGGAAGTATGTCAGGAGCCTCACTCCACTTCTAGGGTTCCCCCTCGTCTTTCTTTAATTTTGTGTTTGCAGTTGATGGTGTGATCCCTCAGCATCCTGCACCAGCTACCTGCTGCCACACCTCCCCCACCACCATGAACTCTCCTCCCAGAACTGTTCCTTCTGGAATTCTGGAACTCCCTAAATAGCCTTGGTACATGGTCCCTGCAACAGAAAAGTAACTAATACACCACTGAGCCCCTCACCCTCACCTGCCAGAGACTACCTATCTACTCTTCACCTGTGGTTTTAATCCATGGGCCCCAGTCACACGGTCCTGTATCTGTCTCTTATACACATCTGCCCCTCACCCTCACCTGCCAGAGACTACCTATCTACTCTTCACCTGTGGTTTTAATCCATGGGCCCCAGTCACACGGTCCTGTATCATTCCCAGTTGTGCTAAGCAGTGCCACATCTGCACAGTTGCTTACACAGTTCACCCTTTTTTGCCTTGATTTTTTTTCTTTTGTTATGTAGCCCAGGCTGGCCTCAAACTTGCAATCCTTCTGCCTCAGTCTCTTCATTGCTGGGATTATGAGCATGCAGCATCGTGCCTGTCCTGGTCAGCTGTCCACTGCAGCCCAAGGTATAACATCCATCCCATGGTTTATAGAGCTAAGCTTTCTCTAACTTTCTCCCAAGTCAAAANTCAGTAATATATAGTTAAAATTTTAAGACATTTCATTTTGTGGATGTGGTGGCCAGACAACTAGCAGAAATCAGTTCTGTCCCTCCTCCNTGAAGGACCCTGGGGATGAGGTCATCACGATGTGTTATGGCTATTCGTGTGTACGCATGAAAACACATGCTTGTTTGTCTGTCTGTCTGCCTATTATCCATCTCTTACTATTATCATGCATCTANCACATGTGTTTCCAGAGACTAAGACTATGTGTGCCCAGTGTTCCATCTGCCCAGATAAAATGTCACTAACCAATCATTCACAAGCGTCCCCTTATTTACCTTGATATTTATGCCTGATACTTACCTTGCCTTTCACTTGCCACAGCCCTGGAATGCTTTTAGTTCCTTCAAATGCCCAAAGCCTTCAGCTCCCTAACTGTGCACCAAGGCATCCCAGGTCATGAAACTACCAGGGGCTTTGGAAGATATTTTGGCTTTTTGAGAGAAACACCAACATTCAATGTCTGCCATACACTGTGCAACCTTTAGCCTGAAGGTGCTAGAATTTCAGCATTGCAAGACGAACTTTCTTTTAAATGATATCAACTCTTTATAAAGCTGGATTTTCAACAGTCCTTACAAAGAAAAGACTATGTGGCAATCAATACACAAAAGGAAAGTGGGGTGGTGGATCTGACCCAGACCTCAGGTCAGACAGGGAACCTTTGTGNTGCTCAGAGTCCNCCTGCTGGAGTAAACTATTGCTGATTTATGAGTAAAGTTATCGCTTGATTTCAGGTTAAGGAAGCAGCTGTTGGGACANCACTGCTTNTTAAGTTGTTGGGGCCTAATTAGCCAATAATGGGATGGTTCCCAGGGATACCATTCAAAAGTCTCCAAGACATTAAGGGTTCAGTAAACTGAGAAGGTTCGGGAATGTCTGCCCCATGATGTACCCCCCGTCCGGACCTTTCCCCAAGATGCATCCACACCTGGGATGCCCGGGACCATCTGGAAAACTCAGGTTTATGGTTCAAAGGGATGAGCCGAGGTTCAGTTTCCCTCAAGATATCTGGCTTTCGAAGATGGAGGCAGAGGGGATGCAGCCATCCTGGCCCAGCACCTGCATCCCAGGGATGCTTGCATCTCTTCTTGTCAGCATTCTATGACCATCTGGAAAACTCAGGTTTATGGTTCAAAGGGATGAGCCAAGGTTCAGTTTCCCTCAAGATATCTGGCTTTCGAAGATGGAGGGGATGCAGCCATCCTGGCCCAGCACCTGCATCCCAGGGATGCTTGCATCTCTTCTTGTCAGCATTCTATGTATAGTGGAGCTCATCAAATAATAAAAGCTTTGCCCATTGTGGGAAATGTCTCAAAAAAACAAAAAACAAAAAACAAAAAACAAAAAACCAGAGCCATGGTTGACTGCTGTCTTTCTCTCAGCCCTCAGTGGATCTGTCAGCAAATCCAGGCTTTAAATTCTCCCCAGCGCCGCTCCCACAAGCGGCCAGCATTTTTCACCTGACTTGTCTCAAAGGCTTCTTGGTTGATGTCTTCACCTGGGCCCTTCCTCAGTCTTCTCTCCACTTGACACGCACAGGGATCCGCTGGAATAGAGGTCAGACTGAGCTACTTAAAACCCTCTTTTGGCCTAAAAAGTCAAAGGCTGTGGTGAGAGACCGGCACGATTGATTACATTGNAATTTTTCTCACTGCGCATGCCCACTGGCCGGTCCTCGCACAGCCTGCACAGTCCAGTCTCTTGGCTTTTGCCCCTCAGGATGCTTCATCCCAGAGCATCGGAGATCCCACAGGGTGCTCTCGCATGCTCTTCAGATTTTATCACTACCGCCTCCCTCCCTTCCCTGATCATGCTGTGTTGTCCGCTATGTGTACTAGGTGTGCACCCCATGACAAACCTTTAAGAAGAGGGGGAGAGGAAAGCCAGCAGCCGCTAACACTACCGACAGACGCTAAAGGATCTAAGGAAATAGACAGTTTCTGCCATGAAATGGAGGTTTGGGATCATTTAGAGAGAGATGTCAGAGCTGCTCTCGGCAGAGCTGTGTGTGTAGGATGAGCCTACCACGGTACTAGGTACAAATGGAAAAAAGNAATTTGTAAAACTATTTTAGCAAGAATTCCAGCCAGTATAAAAAAATATGCTTATCAAGTGAGATAAATTATTAAGAGTCTAAAAGAGTCACCTACAATTTTACTCTAAGAGGAAAAGTATAAGCTAGAGTGGTATATAGTGAAGGCAATCCCAACTGCAATAATTAACACTGTAATCCCTGTGGCCCAATGCAGGAGAATGCCACTGCTCATGTGTGCTGTTAGTTTTTGGTCAACTTAACACAAGCTAGGCTCATCTAAGAGGAACTGTCAGTTGAGAGAATGCCTCCATCATCTTGCCTGTAGGCCNGTCTCTGGGGCCTTTTCTTGATTAACGATTGATATGGAAGGGCCCAGCCTGGTCCCATTGCCCAGTNTAGCATTTGAAATATGAGAAGTCATATTATAAAGTCCTCAGGAGGCAAAGCACAATTTTGACAAAGCAGATAAACACAGACACGGGGAAAAGCCCCAATTGTAATATGTTAACATTATACACAGCTAAGGTATTTTTGTTTTGTTTCTTTTTTAGGNTAATTATCCAAGCAATAAATGAGCCACCAAAAAACCCAACTTCTGAAGCAGNCAGGTCACATGAGTTTGGATCCCAGTCCCGGCTGTGACTTCAGGTAAATTGTCCCCCACCGCACCTCTGGGTCTCTACCTCCAAATACGGAGTCACCATCTTTCCAGCTCTGGACAAAACAGCTTCCCTGAACCACTTGATGAAGAAGGACTTGCTTGGGTCACAGTCCCAGAGGTCTCACCCTGCTGAAGGGGAAGGCCTGCTGGCTGAGGTTCTGTCTGTGTGGCAGGAGCTTATGGTGTGGCTTGTTGACGTCCTGGCAGATCAGGGAGCAGGGAGAACAGAACAGAACTGGGGCTGGCTGTCACCCATGAAAGCCTATGCCACAGTGACCTGCATCTGCAAGCTCAGCTCTGAGACTCAAAGGTTCCACAACTTCCCCAAACAGCACTACAGCTGGGGACAGCATGCTCGAACACATGCACCTCTGAGACATGACATTGGAGCTTTGGGCCATAATCAAATGGCAGAAACAAATTGAGACAATTCACAGAAAGCAGGTAGCGGGTCCTGGTGTATCCCCAGCATCAGGTGTGTCCAATACTGAAGTGCTGAAGGGGAAGAGACACTGATGTTGGCAGGATCTGAACGGGAAGGAGGGTCATGAGCAGAGATGCAAAGATNAGAACCTTTTCGTGTTCCTTGATCTCTCTTGCTTCCTGATCCCTCTTTTTCTCCTATTTATCCTCTCTGCCTGCCAGCCCTGCCTATCCTTTCTCCTGCCTAGCTATTGGCCATTCAGCTCTTTATTAGACCAATCGGGTGTTTTAGACAGGCACCGTAACACAGCTTCACAGAGTTAAACAAATGCAACATAAAAGAATGCAACACATCTTNGCATCATTGAACAAATGTTCCACAGCATTAACAAATGTTACACATCTTTAACTAATATTCCACAACACCTGTCTTCACTGTTGTTAGTGCTCTACGGTCATTTACCTCCCTTGTGTCTGTGTATATGAGGAATGCCATAAAATGGTCTTACTGTTCACCTCTTCCCAGGTCCACCTTCCGTTCAGTAAGGTCGTACTCAGAGTGTGAGATTGGCCAAGATCCGAAGGCCTGCATTTCCTCAGCTGTCTCACAGTGAGAAGGCAGTGGGAANNNTNANNA
>LZPO01017293.1:355187-372230 GCA_001675575.1 Neotoma lepida | reverse complement strand
AGGACTATAAAAACACAGGCTTACAGTCAGCCAGGTCTTGAGAGGATAAATGATCTAGTCTGTCCTAGGGAAATTACAAGGGAAAAGAAAAAGGAGAGAAGGTGTTGACTGAAAACAAATTGACAATCTGGAGAGAGGGCTCAGTGATTAAGAGAGCTTACTGCGTTGCAGAAGACCAGGGTTCTCTTCTCAGCACCCATATGGCAGCTCACAAGTGCCTGTAACTCCAGTTCCAGGGGATCCAATGCCTTCTGGCCTCTACAGGTACTGTACACATGTGGTACACATCCACTCACCAGGCAAACACACATACATGTAAGTTTAAAAAAAAACAAANTAGGAAGACATGAAAATCAGCTGCAATGTGTAAGCCTTACTTGGATCTCTAATTGAACAACAATAAGGATGCAATCCTTGATATTAACACCTGATGTTAAGCAAATATTATTTGTTTTTGTTTCATTTTTCAAAACAGGGTTTCTCTGTGTAGCCCTGGCTGTCCTGGAACTTGCTCTGTAGACCAAGCTGGCCATGAACTCACAGAGATCTGTCCACACCTGGCCTTTTGAATATTGTTAATATGTAATATATGGTAACAATAACTGTGGTTATGAGTCCTTGTCTTGAGTTACTGCAAGAAGTGGGAAGTAGGTAAGGTGGGAGGCATGGCAGGCTAGGAAACCAGAACTTTAGAAAACACAACAATCCCACAAAAGCCTTAGTTTGTAACATTTGCTCTTCCTGGGTGTCAACACTCTCACTATAATCAATTTGCAAACAATGGAAAAAAGAGAAGGGAAGGGAGCTGCGCACTGTGAGCTCTTCTCCTTACATAGTTTTTCATGAACTTACTGAGATGTAACTAATACATAGAGCAAGCCCACTCTGAGTATTCCATTTAATGAGTTTTGACGACTACATGTTTGCCTNCAGCCACTCCTGAACTGGAACTCGCTCTGTACACCAGGCTGGCCTCAAACTCACAGAGATCCACCTGCCTCTGCCTCCGGAGTGCTGGGATTAAATGGGTACGCCAGCACACCTGGCCAGAGTGTGTTTACTTTAGTGAACCAAGGCTCCTGCAGGAGTTACTGGGGCCAGAGAGGAGGAAGTGCTTAAAAATATGTCAAGGAATATTCACAAGATCCAGGAACTGTGGGCCTTCCCCTAAGGAAAAAAAAAAAATCTGGGCCATGGGAAAATTAAATATGTAAATATCTGATTCAGATTTAATTAATGAATATGGAGAATTGTGTGGGCCATTGAATAAAGAATCCAAGAGTCCATGGTAATGAAAAAAATAGAAATAATTTGATGATTAATGGCTAATAAATATGGAAGGGATAAATTTTTTTTAGGAATGAGTATTTTAAACTAACCATTTTGCAATCATAAAGTCAGTCATATGTTGATGTTAAATTTCCCCCATTTTAGTTCCAGCACTTAAGAGGTAGAGGCAGGAGGGTCAAGCTAGCCCCAACTATGCAGCAAGTCTGAGGTCACCTGAGCTACACATAGATACACACACACTGAATTTGATTATTATAAGGTGGGAATGGAAGCATATATCCCCACTTAAGAAATGTATACTGGGGGCTGGAGAGATGGCTCAGAGGTTAAGAGCACTGGCTGAAGAGGTCCTGAGTTCAATTCCCAGCAACCACGTGGTGGCTCACAACCATCTGTAATGAGGTCTGGCGCCCTCTTTTGTCATGCAGGCAGAACACTGTATATACATAATAAATAAGTAAGTCTTTTTAAAAAAAAGAAAAAAGAAAAAGAAAGAAATGTGTACCAAAGGACNCACATGCAGTCTATTCTCCNATTGGTTAGAAAAACATCACTGTGTCTCTACNTAGTATATACAATTGTGTCTGCTTATAATGCTCANACATAAGAGGGCTGAGGGCTTGAGAGGAAAATATAATGTTCAAACTTGGTAAACATGCATCACACTCACACTGAATTCTCTGTACCATTTTGAAATTTCTCTATAAATCTGAAATTATTTCAAAGTTTTCCAAAACCTTAAAAGATGGCCAATGAGATGGCTCAGANGTTAAAGGCCCTTGTTCCCAAGCCTGGTGACCTGAGGATAACATGTGGACTCACGTGGCAGAGGAGAGAGCCAACCTTCAGAGCATGCCCTCTGACCTCTACACACATGCTAAAACAAGAGTGACAAAATATCCAAAAGGTAAAGAATCATCGTTAACCAGGGACATTGCCAATCAAAGTCATTAACCAGGGACACTGCTAATCAAAGTCATTAACCAGAGACACTGCTAATCAAAGTCATTAACCAGAGACACTGCTAATCAAAGTCATTAACCAGAGACACTGCTAATCAAAGTCATTAACCAGGGACACTGCCAATCAAAGTGAAATATGAACACAAGCTGAAAGCCGGGGGAAGCTATTTGTGGACAGGACTCTTAGTGTGGCCCTACCAAGGGACAGAGAAGGNGGCCAGGTGGCTCTGAAAGACATCATGGTCTGAACACCTGCCAAGTGCCCAAAGCCATTGCCAGAAGGGCTGAGGCCCTTTCTGCCCCCTGGTGCCCTCAGCCACTCTGTACAATGTCACTTTGGAGAGCACCTGGTCTGGGACATACATGAACAGCTGTTATGTTTTCTGTCTTCTATTGCTGAACTACACATGGAGGTCTGAACCGTCTACCTGTGGATAGGACTGTGGGAAACAATTAGCCTGAATGCGAAAGAAAAAAAAATATTTTTTCCTGGTTACTAATGTAGAATTGGCATTATATTGAACTATGAATGCAGTCAACAAACCCCAGCAGAATTATCAGTCCTGGATCTGTCCACCAACAAATCCCACCAAGNCTGCCATATCATGCCACAGCTGTGAGAGATGCTGTAACATATCTATATTGGTTGCCTCCTGCAACCTGGGTGTCTAGTTGCCAGGAGCTCTGCTGTGACCTGCTTAAAACAGACACCGAGCTTTAGGTGCTGAGCTGTGCGTGTGGTCTCCAGCACAGGCTGTGTTCTTGGCGGGTGCTNGGGACTCCCTGCTAGAAGAGATTGAGACTAACTTTGTCCACACTCACTATCTGAGAATTCAAAGACCCAAAAAAGATACTTGGTGGGGGGAGGGGAGGGAGAACAGAAAAAAAACTTCTTGGAAACGGAGGTGCCCTTCTCTTAATGCTGCAGCAGGCTGCCGCTTGGCCCCTTCCATCTGCCATTGTGAGTCCCTTGGCGAGCTCACTTCCTCCCTCACAGTGTCAGGCGGGAGACACCAGCCACTGAAGAACTCACTATTCTTTGGTGTGGTTTCAGACATCCTGTTTCTCTATGACAACTGTCATTAAAACAGGGATCTGATTTTCCCAGCAAGGGCAGCTTATTCCCAAGATGGGTGTGAATTCCTGACAGGAGCAGAGCTGCTGGGTGTCAAGATGCAGGAGCTGAGCTCTCTTCTCCCAGGGCAGGGTCTGAAGCTGGGGAGCAGAAGGTCAGGAGCAGAAGGAGCGAAACATTCCCTCTGGGTGAGTGTGGAGTCGAGCCTGTGGTGAGCTTACTTCAGTGCACAGCTATTGCTCAGCCAGGGCACCTCTTGCTATGTCTGCTCTCGCTATGTCTGCTCTCCCTGGACTCGTGACTGACCACCTGTGCGCTGTCACAGCTGCAATGTCTTCTAAGGGTCTTTTGTGACTCTCTCCTGCCTGAGGGGTACTATGGAGATCTGTCTCTGGGAACAGGCCAGGCCCTGCTATCAGCAGCACCATTAGGCAGGGTCTTCAGTCTCCGTTGCTCCAGCTGACAGGAAATGGCCACTCTGGCTCCCATACCAGTCAGCAGGCATGGAGGAGGACGGAGGCCCAAGTCATCCACTCCTCAAGCCTTCTATGGATAAGAACTTGGGGGTGGTTTGCAACATTTCTGCTTAGAGTTATTGGCCAAGCTGGAAGTGTGTGTGTGTCAAAGTCAGTCTAGAGACTGTGTCACATGACCTTGTCCCAAAAGTCCAAAATAAATGACAACAAAAGCCCAAAACCATTAGCGAGATTTAGTCAGCAGACAACCCTCATTGCTGATTGGCTGGGAAAGGCGAGTTACCTGTGACCTTACTCCTAGGTCACAGGTACTTTGGGAGAATGGAAAGTGGAGAGCAAATATTCAGAGAGCCTGCTAGAGTTGGGAGATAACTCAGTAGGGTGCTTGTTACACAAGGCTGAGGACCTGAGTTATAGCTCCACACCCATGCTGGTTGTGGTTGCCACCTGGCATGAGAATGGGCACCCTAGGCTCATATATGTGAAGGCTTAATCATCAGTTGGTAAACTGTTTGGGGAAGTTTAGGAGGTGTGGCCTTGTTGGGGGAAGCGTGATACTAGGAGTGGGCTTGGAGGTTTCAAAAGACCACACAAGGACCAGGTTCGCTCGCCCTCCCTCTCTCTGTCTGTCTGTCTTTGTGTCTCTGTGTCTCTGTCTCTCTCTCTCTCTCTCTCCCTCTCTCTCTCTCTGTGTCTGTCTCTGTCTCTCTCTCTCTGTCTCTCTCTCCCCATCAGGATGCAGCTCTCAGCTACTACTCCAGCACCGTGCCTGCCTGCACGCCACCATGGTCCCCACCATGATAATAGACTAACCTCTGAAACTATAAACANGCCTCAAATTAAATGCCTTCCTTTGTAAGAGTTGCCTTGGTAGTGGTGTCTCTTCATAGCAATAGAACAGTGTCTAAGACACCACCCCAGTGCTAGGAAGGCAGAAACAGGCAGATCCCTGGAGCTCTCTGACCAGCCAGCATAGACTATGTTGAGAGCCTCTGGCCAATGAGAGATTCTGCCTCAAAACACAAANCAAATGAAATCCTAAAACTAAACTGAACGAACAAGTAGACCCAAGATGGACAGTGCCTAAGGAATGCCAGGCAAAGTTGACTCTTAAATCTCACAACTGCACCCAAACCTAAGTATACACACACATCTATACACACACATTCACACACACAGCCACACACACACAAGTATATAAGGTCATAGAGTCAAAGATCTGTAGAGGCCAAGAGTAAGGAAGTGCTCAGAAAACTCAAGGGTAGGATTGGAGTGTGACTCAGTGGTAGAACATTTGCGTAGCCTGTGCAAGGCCCTGGGTTCAATCCCCATTACTGGAGAAAAAAAAAAGTGCCGTGACTTAGATGTTGCTTGTGCCACAAAAATTCATGTGTTAGAGATTTGGGTCTCAGTGTGGAAGGGGGAATATTGGACCTCGAGTCAGTTGACGGTGCTGCCCTCGGGCCCTTGGGAAGAACCAAAGTCACTCCTATGTGACCGGTAGCCTGGCCTGCACAGATCCCTGACTTCCTGAAGGCAAGGCTCCACATATGTCCTGTCATCACCATCTGTCATTAGGTGACACAGCCAATGAGGAGCCCTCTTTGGAGTCTGTGCCCATGCTGTTTGGATTTCCAGCCTCTGTGATGGGTAATCTTAGTCGCCAATGTCACCGGATCTGGGACCAACTAAAAGGCAAGCCAGTTGGCAAGCCCATGAGGGATCTTCTTGTCTTGGTTATTTAAAATGACTGGAGCCACCCTAACGTGAGCGGCACCTTCCGTGGGCACCAGATGAAAGGAGGTCCAGCACAAAGAGCTTGGCTTCTTCCAGCTCGTGCTTGCCTTTGCTGGTAAGCTAGCTCATCCTGTGGNGGCTGCTGCCTCTGCTGCCATTGCTACCTCAATACCACTGCTTCTGGGGCAGGACCGCTGAGGTACCCAGCCTCGTGGACTAACCAGCTACAGAGTTCTCTATTGGACTGCCCAGACCATATTGTGTTAGTCTACTTAATAAATCCCCTTTTAATATATATTAACTGGATGAGCGATGTTACTCCAGAGAACCCTGACAAATACACATTGAGTNCTGATGGTTAAGTGTTCATTGTCAACTTGACCAGAATCACCTGGGAGACGGTCTCTGGGCATGTCTGTGGGAGAGTATCTTGCTTCAATGTGGAAGACCTGCCACTGTGGATGACACCATGCCCTGGCTGGGACCCCAGACTCTGTAAATGGAGGGATGGAATTGAGCAACCGTATTTATTCCTGGGCCTCTGCTTCCTGAAGTGGGCACTGCGTGATTGGCTCTTGCTGCTGTGGCTTCCCTGCCATGATGGACTGTAACTTTGAACTGTCAGTCAAAATAAACCCTTCCTGCCTCAGCTTCTTCTGTCAAGATATTTCATCACAGCGAAGTTCTTCATAAAGTTAGCCTTTCCTGGGTAATCACTGTACCAACAGAAGAGGACTAATGATGTCTAAGAGACAGAGACCAACTCGGAAAAGCTCCCAGTAGCTGAAGCTAAGATAATTTGGGCAATAAGTGATGTGGTATTTGATGGGAACCCAAAATATAGTCTATAAATGAATCATTATCAGTATAAATTAATGATTCAATAAATAGATGAGAATAAGGAACAGACCTTCCTGAAAGCTGAATTACAAATAATATATNATCCCCTCTTGGAGGTGGGATTTGTGCCCTTTATGTGTGGGACAGACTCATATCCAAATACATCACGGAAGGGGGAGATAGTGACTTTACCAGAGGACACTTGGCAAACACNGCAAAGGCCAGAAGTTAGCATCGCCAGTGATGCTGTGTAGTGTCATGCCCCAATAGGATACAATGAATAGGGTACTTACCTTCTGTGCTATTCTTCCCCAAATGCACAGCCATTGCTTAAGCCTGAGAAAAACATCAGGTAGCTCTGAATGGAGGGACATTCTGCAAAACCTTGTACCCGAGTGCTTTCAGTGGGAATGAAGTCAGAGATGGGGGCTCCTGTGCTAACCACTGCTCCTAGGGTTCTAGGGATCCCCCTCTCCGTCTGCAGAGCACACCACCCCTTTCTTAAGCCTACAGGGCATAGGGAGCACCAGAGGGCTGAGGAACTGTCACAGACCAGGTGGCTACAGGAACGGATAATTAAAGGCTAAGTAGTTCCTTGGATCAGATCGTGGTACCACAAACTATAAAAATTGGTGAAACCCAAATGAATTCTAGAGTTAATCGTTGGTATCATTCATGCTTTCTTGGTTTTAGNGGTACTGTTACACAAAACACTAGGGGAAATGGGTGAAGAGGAAAAGGGGACTCCATCGTCTTTATAACCTTTCTGTAAATCTAAAAGTATCCCCCAAATAAAAGTCTATTATTAAATATATGTGCACATGATATGTATGACATGTGGAAACAGACAGGTAGCACTAGGGGGTAAAACTGTAAAATAATGAAGGAAATTGGCCTTTGATATGCAGGGCCATTTGATGGACTTGGTAAATCCATCAGAGAGCCCCAGTTTTATTACATTAAATATACTAAAATGTACTCACATTCTACATTAAGTACAATTTGTCCTAGAAACTTGAGAGAGAGGGATTATAATTTCGGTTTGGAACTTATGTGGTGATGAGTAATGTTTAATTACAATTGGCTACGATTTCCCAGGAGCCAACCATTTCTACCGGGAATTCTTATGAAGTGAGAAAATCTAACCCACAAACCCTTTAAAATGGAATGAATATTTATCAACGCCAAATTTAGCATTAATAAAGTTGACATAATGTTGTTTTACAGATATTCAATTAAGCACTACTGGTTGCATTTTACTNGACCTTTTTGCATTNGGACCCAATTCATTTATTTTGAAGTCCTTCGAGATAACCACCCCCAGGGTAAGTATGAGGTACTCCCTTCTGCCCACCTCTAGCCCTTAAGTCTCCCCAGCCTTCCCCAGTCACCTTGCTTCAGAAGTCCTTGTTGCTCAANCCTCTCTTCCTTTATTCTAGATTTTCTTCCTTTTCTCATCTTTGCTACTTAACAGTATTTCCATTGGCTCTGAGCTCTGGACTCAGCTAATGTGCCAACACCCTGAGTGGTTAATGACTCACTGTCCAGGCAATTTGTTTACGTCTTTTAATAGACGTATTTTAAATGGGCCTCTTTGGAGATGTGACATTTGAATTCAAAGGACTCTCTTCAATTATGTGAATTTAGCACCTAGTTATAACAGACATTTCTAGGCAGGTGCAAATGCCTTCGGGAGTAAACTTTTTAAAAATAGCCTTCCCCCACACCCCCGGGAACTCATAAATTAGTAGAGGAGAGGACGTAGGCAGTGTCTTCTTGTGGCAGAGGTAGCCAAAATCACCAGGGAAAAGCAAGAGAGACGGTAAGTGCCCATGGCCAAGCCTTCGTGCAGCGGTGGGAATGGAGCAGACTTCCTGGAGGGAGTGACTTTTCAGGGGGATCCTAAAGGGTCAGTAGGACTGGATGGGGGCTCCAGAGCCCTGGTTCCTTCTCTTCTGACCAGCTGCTGATCACAAATTGTTCCAGCAGAGGGCGTGCCGCACAAAGACCGGTTTCTTTAGCCAAGTCTGTGGGTCTGCGCGGCTCTGCATGGACAGCTCTCTCCTGGCTTACCATGAAGGACAAGAAGTCTCTCTGCGATATTTAGAGTCGCCAGCTCCCAATTTGGACTCCAGGGCTCCACCTTGTGTTTGCCTGGANTTAGCAATGAATTTGCATTTTCCATCGACTTCACGTACTTCCAGGGCAGCCTGGTGCCATCTGTCCGATTCTACCTCCCCACCAGCATTAACATACCCTTCTGGGAGAAGCCANTCCTGCAAGTCTGGGCTGTCTAGGCTAGAGAAGGGGGTAGAGGGCCTCTGTGGGTTGTCATGGGAACTGGTTCAGCCCTCCTTCTTAGGGAATTATGAGCCAGAATCTAGTCTGTTTGGCGTTTGAATTATTTCTTGGTGGGCCAGGTGTGGCAGTGCATGTCTGCACCCCAGCACTTGGGAGGTGGAGGTATAGGGATCAAGAGTTCAAAGACATGGTGGCTGCAGCCNTTAATGCCAGCATTTGGGAGGCACAGACAGATCTCTGTGAGTTCGAGGCCAGCCTGGTCTACAGCTTGAGTTCCAGGATAGTCAGGGCTGTTACACAGATAAACTCTGTATCAAAAAACAAAAAACTAACAAATAAACAAAAAAAGAGTTCAAGGTCAGGGCTAGAGCAATGACTCAGCTGTTAAGGGCACCCTGGCTTTATTCTTGCTGAAGACCCTAGTTCATTGCCCAGATCTACACCAGATGTCTCACGAATGCCTGCAGTGCTCCAGCTCTAGAGGGATCTGATGCCCTTTTCTGGACTCCACAGGCAACTGCAGTCACACACACACAGACCCACACACAGACACATAATTTAAAATGTGAAATAAACCTTAAAGCAAACAACCAAACCTGAGTTCAAGGTCATCCTTGGCTACATTAAAAAAAAAATCTGGAGAAGAGATGAGGCAGAATTTTGAGCACAAGTGACCAACTCAGGAAAACCCTAGAGAAAGTGGCTAAAACCACAGGGAAGGAGTGGAGAGAAGACTTGTCACCTATGGGACACCCTAGCCTGCACAGATGGGAGGCAATGCCCTATGCCTGGCTCTGCAGAGCTTATGCTGCTTGGGGCAAAGTCCCCGGGCTTTGTTCCCCTGTCCCTTACAGGTTGTTATTGTCCCAGGAACATAAGCTGACCAGCATCTCTGGTTCTTGATGTGTCAGCATGAAGTAGCTCTGAGGGCCCATGCTTCAGCCTCTGCAGACAATTGTGGTCATAAGCCCTNGGCAGTTGAGTGCAGAGCTGCCAGAGANGACTGTGTCAGATTCAAAGGAAACTCCAATTCTCCTAACTCCAAAAGGTAGTCCAAATATCCAGAAATGAGCTCAACCTGCACTATAGGACGATGTCTGGTGGTTATACAAAAGCCAGCCTTCCTCAGGAACCTGTGAAAGGGTTCCCATCTGCCCAAAAGAGCGATTTCCCTTACCTCTGGCAGAAAGGGCATTGGCTACCTATCAGCATATCAAAGCACCCTGGCCTCCAGGTACTCTCAGAATCACAAATACCTGTTACACAGTTTAAAAGCCACACTAGCATCCTCACCCTCCTCACCTCCCCAGGCTTCCCACCTTCCAGCTAGCCTTTTGTTCTCNTNGTAACGGCAAAGTTTTCCCCCTGCACCTGNTTCTCCCTGTGCTTCCTCTAGTCTCTATTTCCTGCGATTCTCCTCTCTCTCCCCAGCAGCCCTGGCCACATCCAGTCTGCTGGCCATATTCAGTCCATTTTTCTCTCTGCTCTGGACTCTTCAGATGCCTCTGAACATATTCTCTCTTATTTACAGTACTGTCCCCCCTTAACCATACCACANAGTGGTCATGTGGGAAGTTCCTTTACTGCACCCCTTGCATACAGACTTGAGGACAGCAGGGTACAGCTAGGACAACGGTTGTGGCTCGCCAGGGCCCCGCCTATTGATGTCCTTCATAGTCTCTTCCTAATCGGTCCCTTTCATTACCTTTTTAAAGACACTTCTGCTTTTGTGAGTCTACCCACTGCATTTGAGAGTGTCCCTGCTAATGTCCCTTGCAGCTGGCTTTCACTGCAGTTCAGCATCCCCAGATATGCTGTTGCTCAGCTCAGATAAGCAACACCTGGGAAACCTCAAGGTAGAAAAAGGCAGAAAAGATCCGCCCCCATTCTCCTCCCCCATAAACCAGTAAGACTGGTGGTTCTCAACCTTCCTAACGCTGCAACCTTTTAATATAGTTCCTTATGCTGTGGTGATCCCCAACCATAAAATTATTTCGTTGCTACTTCACAACTGCAATTTTGCTACTGGTTATGAATCATAATGTAAATACCTGATATGCGACCCCCCAAAGGGGTCACAATCCACAAGTTGAGCACCGCTGCAATTGACTATGGCAAAGCCAGGAACAACAGAAGTTTTCCAAACAAAGGCATGGTGAGGGTCCAGCTGTGGCACTAGGCTGCTGTGGTTCTCGGGGTCTCTTGTCACTTTGAGTATGCCAAGGAAGGTCATAAGAAAAAGCTCTGGGGACAACCCCAGAACTAGAAGCACGAGGAGGGAGCAGACTTCATCTGCAGGCTGTGGTCCCAAGAGCAAGGGGGTAAGGAAGCAGATTGCCTCACTCCATCCTCCCTGAGACAGCCATGTCCGGGTTCCGATCCCCATCATTGTTTCTGTGTCTCTCTGCACAGCATCAGGTCCANTCACACCCAATAACTACTGTGGATTAAACACCAAGAACCATTCTCTCTGTGAATGCCATCTGTCTGATACTCATGCATCCAAAAATAAACAGTAAAGATTTGGTGTGCACAGCCCCGGGGTGGAGTAATCTCAAATATACAACAGGGACCAAATGAAGGACCTTAAAACACACAGGAATTCAACAGTTTCTTTTTGCAGAAGAGGAAATTGATAGAGTTGGGAAATATCTTGGGGGGGGGGTGTCACACAACTCTGGGGGAGGCAGAGCTGAAGCAGAAAGGCAGCTCAGAGTGTGTTTCTGTCTCTTATACACATCTAGATGTGTATAAGAGACAGGTGTGGGGGAGTGCTCTCCCAGGATCTGGACATGACTCGCTTGAATACACTGCACCGGCAGGTACGTGGCTGCAGGTGTACCCCTAAAGGTAGAGAACCCACACACTCTTTTCTCCTGCTGGGATGCCTAGAGGAGGTCCTAGCCAGCCTGCTTCCTCTGGCTGTTCAACTCTGGTGGATGATGAGGAAGCTGGGCCCCTGCCAAGGGGTGGGGGGTTGAGAGCTCAGTCTGGTGGAGACATGGAGATGCAGGATTGATCGACCGTCTCCGCTCAACCGAAATCCACATGGTTCCTAGCACAGTGTGCATGCTCAGTCCTGGGAGGGAGTTGGGTTGGTTCTTGAGGCAGTCAGTCCAAGCAGGGGCTTTACAAATTGGCATGTNCTTTAAGCCAATACTTCTCATTACAAAACCTGTTCTAAGGAAACAATGTGACATACAGAAAAACCTTTATGCTGAAAAGTGTTTGTCACAATGTTGACAAAAGGCAAAAATTATAGAAGCAGCAGAGGCCATGGTGAATTAGTGAAATGAGTCACAAAATATCCCATAATAAGCTGCTGTGTACATATGCAGGAGTCACAGTAAAGAAACCACTGAAATGACCGCTCCACAGTGTGGNTAAGAGGAGGTTTTTACTGTGGGTAAGAGAAAGAAAGTAGCCAGAGGCATCTGGAAGAGTCCAGAGCCGAGAGAAAGAGAAACAGGCTGGACAAGGCCAGGGCTCTCTGGGAGAGAAAGGGTAATAGCAGGAGAGCAGGATGGTCAGAGTTGGAGTGAGAAACAGTGAAAACAGTGAGCATAGCCAGGGAGGGGCAGGTGGCATAGAGAGGGCAGGGATCCGAGGTGAGAAGGGCCAGGATGCCAGCATGGACTTTGATGTGTACAGCAGGGCCTGAGGGAGTGGCCCAGACTCGGACATGCAGCCACGGGTACANGTCAATGGAGCCATATGCCCCTTCTGCCAGCAGCAAGGGAAATGACTCTTTTTGGCAAGTGGGAACTGGTTTCACGAGTTCCTGAGGAAGGCTGGCTTTCATCTAACCACCAAACATCCTCCTATGGTCCAGNAGGAGCTCATTTCTAGACATATGGACAGCCTGAGAACTATATATGGACTGCCTGAGACCTAACAGTGTAGTCATTAACCAGGATGTTTATAATGATTTTTTTTTTCAGTACTGGAGGTTGAAACCCAAGACTCACCCATGCTGGGCAAAGGCCCTTCGACGGCTCTACAGTCACAGCCGGAAAACAACTTTCAATGACCTCACAACTAAAATAAATCCATGTTGTTACATTTTTTAATTTTATGTCATGTGCATGGGTGTTTCACCTGCATGTTTATGTCTGTGCACCACAGGCATGCCTGGAGCCTTCAAAAATCAGAAATGGGCATCAGATTCCCTGGCACTGGGGTCACAGACAGTTGTGAGCTGCCCTGTGGGTGCTGGGAATCAAACCCGGGTCCTCTGGAAGAACAGCCAGTGCTTTTCACCATTAAGCCAATAATTACACAAGGTGTCATATATGATAATTAGCTTGATATAGTTGTCATTTTGCAATGCATATGAATATAAAAACATTGGGTTGGGTCAGGCACGGTGACACTCCCCAGTACCAGGTTTTTTTTAGGCCACCAACCAGCTNCCAAATCATGACACAGAGACTTATTATTAGTTTTGAATGCTCAGTCTAGCTTAGGCTGAACATTTCTGGTTAACTCTTTTAACTTAAATTAACCTGTTTCTCTTTATCTACTGTTTTGCCTTGGGGCTTATTACCTTTCTTATTTCTGGATATCTTACTTTCACTGCTTCTTGTGTCTGGCTGCCTGGCTTCTGGCCCTGGACATCCCCTTCATTCTCTCCTCCTTCTTCTCTCATTCCTTCTCCTCTTGAGCCCAGATTTCTCCTCCTATTTATTCTTTCTGCCTGCTAGCCCCACCTCTTCCTCTCCTGCCTGGCTATTGGCCAAGCAGCTTTTTATTAGACCAATCAGGTGCCTTAGGCANGCAATGTGGAACAGCAACACATCTTTACATAGTTCAACACACATCCTTACATCATTAAACAAATGCAGCACAAACAACAGTAACACACCTTTACACAGTTAAAGTAATATTCTGCAGCATAAACACATGTAATACATCTTTACATAGTTAAAATAATACTATACAATACCCATCTTTGATCCTAGAACTCAGAAGGCAGAGGCAGGCAGATCTCTGAGTTCAAAGCCAGCCTGGTCTACATAGTGAATTCCCAGACAGCCAGAGCTACACAGTAAGACACCGTCTCTAAATAAAACAATGAAAACACATTAAGTTGTATACTTTACATATTTGATTTTTGTCAGTTACACACCATACACATCATACACACCATATAGCTGGAAAAGAAAATCCAGGTTCAAATAGTGATTTTAATAATGTGAAAAGAAATGGCCAGAAAAAGACTAGGAGGAAATATCCCAAATGCTAATGGTTCTCTTCAACACTAAAGCCATGTGNAAGGTTTTACTGTGGCAGACAAGTCTTCTCAGGTGGCTCCTGTGACTCTGTCCTCAGGCATCTTATTTTGTATATGTATAAACTGATAGCATAACCGCTCCATGGTATGGCTAAAGGGAAGGTTTTTTGTTTTTGTTTTTTTTTAATAAAGATTTATTTATTATGTATACAGTGTTCTGTCTGTGTGTATCCCTGCAGGCCAGAGGAAGGCACCAGATCTCATTACAGATAATTGTGAGCCACCATGTGGTTGCTGGGAATTGAACTCAGGACCTTGGGAAGAGCAGTCTGGATTCTTAACCGCTGAGCCATCTCTCCAGCCCAAAGGGAAGGTTTTTACTGTAGCTGTGAGAGACATCTGGAAGAGTCCAGAGCTGAGAGAGAAAGAAGTAGACTGAACAATGGCTAGCAGACTGGACCTGGCCAGGAGAGAAGCAGGAGCAGAGAGAGAGAGGGAGAGGGAAAGGAAGAGGAGTGACCAAGCAATTGAGAGAGAAAAGAGAGAGACAGAGACAGAGACAGAGAGACAATATCAAAAATAGGGTTATAAGGAAAATGGGTAGCTGGGGGAGGGAAGCCTCTGAACTGGAGAGGGTTTAGGGTGAGAAGAGCTAGAAGGCTAGCATGGGCTTTGATATATGCACTGGGTACTTGTTGTACTGAGGGAGCCTGGAGGCCAGCATGGGCTTTGGTATGCTAATAGGCACCACAGGTAACCATTTGTCCCTTCTGCCAGTGATAAGGGAAATGGCTCCTTTTGGTGGAAGAACCAGCTTCACCAGTTCCTGAAGAATGCTGGCTTTTATCTGACAGCCAGAAATTCATCTCTAGTCCAGGACTGCCTGCTGTGGTTCCTGGTCAAGATGGATCAGATTTGATCAATCAAGACCTCCTGAACCTTGACAGATGGTATCTATCAACAAAGGTTATAGCTGATCGTCCCAGGACTTGACCATTATCTCAAATTTTCTCAGGCTCTCCATAAGATTACCAGCACCTCCAGTCAGTAGGAGGTAGTATAGAAAACTACACCCAAATTCCCAAAATATTATTTATGAATGTTTGTTTCCATTTAAAGGGTGTTGGTTATAAATGGTTAACGATCATAGTCAATCTCTTTCTAAAGAAAAAAGGAGGATATGATATAGAAAGGATGGGGGGGAAAGGAAGATTATTGGGTCTACTTTAGTCCAAAAAACAACTACTGGTCTCAAAATACTTTACATTGGTGTGGATTTCGGTTTATTAATACAGGTTTAGGGTCAATTTTGTTATACTATATGTATATTTCTGCTCTTGTTTGGGNTATTATGTTTATGCAGCTCATTTGAGACTGTAATGTATAATTAAGTAATACAGATTAACAGTCATCTATAATAGCCAAACTTAAAGTCATATTACTTAGGTTTTCTAGATATACAAAGATATATTTCAGATGAAGATATATAATCTTCAAACACTTCAAAGACCTACAGAATAATGCATTTAAAATGTTTTAAGAACTTAGACTTTTCTGGACAATGAGACACGTCTGCTCCTGGCAGCACCAATTACTGGTGGTGCTGGGCATCAAAGAAACTTGTTATGGAGTTTGCTTATAATGTGGAAAAGGCTAGCCATTTGGGCAAGAAACTGCTCTTTCTTGNACTGCTTGATAAACTGGACATGCAGGACCCATAGGAAGATGACCACCAAACTTTGCCAAAACAAGGTGCTTTGGTCCTTCAGGTTCCTGCTTCATAGAAGAAACT
The DNA here is from genome assembly GCA_001675575.1 of Neotoma lepida. Classification (NCBI taxonomy): domain Eukaryota; kingdom Metazoa; phylum Chordata; class Mammalia; order Rodentia; family Cricetidae; genus Neotoma; species Neotoma lepida. The sequence goes on along the minus strand of LZPO01017293.1, from coordinate 356,524 downwards.
GCCAGACATTCTGCAAGACNCAGAGGAAAGAGACTGATGAACTTTGCCAATGGGGGTACAGTCCTTCAAATTTCCTGCTTCACTGAAAAGTATGCCAGAGACTCTAGCCCTGTAGGCTGAAGATAAATGACCCAATGTTACAGAGGAANTTTGGATGACTGTCCAGGCAGCCAGATAGCTGTCATTTCTAGAATTTTGGAAGTTGTTTGCAATGTACTTCCTGTTTACTCAGATAATATCCTTCTAGGATCTTTGATGGAGTTGAAGACTGGATAGTTATAGTTTCCCTTGGCTATGATAAAGGGTAAATTAGATATGAAACTTTAGATGCACAAATATAGGATAGATGATAGAATATTTTCTTTAATTTTGGCAAATACAAAGACTAGATATTGTAACTGTAATTCTTGCTTGATAACTGTTTTGTTATATGTAATTTTACTATGTTAAAATGAAAACCTTCCTTTTTTATTAGACAAAAAGGGGGAAGTGCTGTGGGATGGTCTTTCTGTATGCTATGAATATGTTGCTACCATTGGTTAGTAAAGAAGCTGCTTTGGCCTATGGCAAGACAGATTATAGCCAAGTAGTAAGTCCAAGAGAGATACAGGGAGAAGAGGATGGAGTCAGGGCAGATGCTAGCCCACCACCCAAGGAGCAAGATGCCAGCAGACTGGTAATGCCATAGCCACGTGGCAATATATAGATTAATAGAAGTGGGTTAATTTAAGATACGATAGCTAGCAATAAGCCTGAGCCATAGACCAAACAGCTTGTAATTAATATTAAGCTTTTGAGTGATTATTTTATAAAAACGGCTGCTGCCCACCCAGACCAAGAAACTTCAGGCTATAACAGCCTTTTAGAATCTGGGGAGCTGGAATTTCCTTTGGCCCTGGCACCCAGGTTCTATGGTTCTGGGATCCAACCCAGGGCTTCATCCAAGCTAGGCGAGCACTCTAATGACTGAGCTACATCCCTTGCCTCTCCTCTCCTTTTTGAAGACAGGGTCCTACTCTGTATCCTAGGCTAGCCTGAAACCATGTAGCTCAGGTTAGCCTCAAACTTGTAATCCTCCTGCATGAATTGCTNAGCTCAGTACATAACATAGCCTTTAAGCTAACATAGCCNCAGACTACTAGTGGATAGCAGATTGGACATCGCAGTTCTGTAGGTTAAATGTCTGTGTTCTTAGAATGCACAAACCTCACAAGAAGCCTCAGAGGACAGGAGGGATGATGGCACTAACTGACCCTCTGGCCCTGAATGTTCTTATCTGTAAGAAGGAAATGGCTCCCTCAGTTTCAAGAGTCTGCTGTGTGAAGATCTGCTGAGAA
>LZPO01017293.1:314678-334016 GCA_001675575.1 Neotoma lepida | reverse complement strand
CAACACAAAAAGATTGGGAGTTTGAGTCTAGCCTGGGTTACATAGTGAGACCCTACCTTACTAGTAAAATAAAAAAATAAATAATTCCTTAAAAAAAAAGCCACTCACTTAAAGGAGTAATTATAGAGGGAAAAATTATCTACAAACATGTTTAAAGTATAACAATAATAAAACTTAAAAGAACTAAACGTTTTAACAAAGAAGTTTAAATTTTAATAATTTAGTTTATAACACTATATTGAACACTATTCACTTATAATTTAATTTCCTTTTATGTGCTAATAATCGTACTTTTTTAAAACATTCATTTATCTATTTATTTATTTATCTGTGTGTGGGGGCCTGAGGACAACTTCCGGGAGTCAGTTCTTTCCTGCACCACGTGGGTCCCCAGGACTGAATTCAGGTCTGTGAGGCTCGGCAGCGTATGCCTTTCCCTGCAGAGTCATCCCGCTGGCCTAATTATTTTATAGAGACACGAGTAAAACATTCTTGTCTGTATTGTTTGAATATTCTCAGGATGAGCTCCTGGGTCAAATGGCATAAACATTTTTCTTTCTGATATAAGGTCTTGTGTTGACCAGGCTGAATTCCTGGGTTCAAGCTGTCCCCCTGCCTCAGCCTCCCAAGTGCTGGGAACGTAAGTGTATGCCGCAGCATACACATATGCATTTGTGTGTGTTCATGTGTGCCCTTGCACNTGCACACGTGTGTATGCCATGTGGGGGGTGTTTTGCCTACATGTACATATTTATATCATTTGGTTGCCTGGTGCCCAAAGAGGCCAGAATGGGGNGTTGTGTCCCTTGGAACTGGAGTTATAGGTGAGTGAGCTGCCACGTGGTTGCTGGGAGCCAAATCTGGGTCCTCTGGAGAAGCAGCCAGTGCATAGACCGTGAGCATCGCCCCGTCTGGCAGACGTGTATTTAAGACCCTAAGCTGTTCTCTGAAGTGAAGTCTCCCGTTCACACTGGCACGTCAGTGTACGTGCGGCCNGTCCCAAACACAGTGTTAAAGGGGTTCTTACCCAAAGTTTATGCTTTGTTGTCATTTTGATAAGTGGGAAAAAAATATTCTCAGCCAGGGGTGAAGACACAACAGATTGGAGGGACAGTTTTGTTTTGTTTTCATTGCTTTTGTATTTAAAAATTTAGTTTATTTAACAATATAAGATTTTTTAATTCAAGACATTAGACATTAGGAAATTTTATTTTAAAATATAGTTGAAAAAGATGGCAGTGTCTACTGAGTGACAGACAGGGTCCCTCCAGGCCAGAGCTGGCAGCANGAAAACCACGTATGTATGTGTGTGTATATGTGTGTAGACAGACAGAGGATAGATAGTTGGAAGGACACTTTTTGGGGCAGCAACTGCATTGGAACCTTCCAGGCCTTCCATTTCTTGGCCTGGTATTTGCGTCTTGCCGCACATCCTCTCTGTGCATGTTCAGGCCACAGCTCATGGTCCATNGTGCAGNTGGCAAGGTGCCAACTGCTGAGGCCGATGAAGGACATAGAGTCCCTCACAAGCCGCATTTGCAATCAGGCGTGTGACCAGTACTCTCAGAAATAATGGGTTTATACACTTGACAGATCAGATCTTCTAGAGACAAGGAGCCATTGGATCTGAGAATCGGAGTGTATGTCCACATTCTGTATGATCCTGGGATAAAATCAAAGGGGNAAACTCCGAAACATGAAGGGCAGACAGGGCCAGGACCCCTTAACCCTTCAGCAGCTGAGGACGCCTTGGGGTAACATTCAGCCCCTCAGTGTAACTCAGGATCCCAGACACGCCGCCTTTCGAAAGGCCCTCCCTCCCTCTTCAGGCCCTGAAATACAAGGCCAAAGCAAGACAAGGCTCTACCTCCTCCTCCTTAGCCTTCTTCTTGGCGTCATCCAGCTTCTTCTTTTTACTTTCAGGCATGAGGTCATCCAGCCAGCTCAGCTCACGCTTGGAGAAGCAGAGATCCATGACTTTCCTGACGAAGACCAGGGCCAGGACCTGACGAGAAAGAAGGGAGGTAAGGAGAGCTTCTCTTGAGTTTTTAAAGCAAAATGACTTTCCCAGCACTCAGACATTTCAAGCAGAACTGGACTCTTGACGATCACAGCAGTGGTCGCTCACTGCAGGCCACTGGCACCCAGCATGAGGCTTTTTACATAATTTATTTTTAAATATGTTTTTATGTGTGCTATGTATTTATGTAAGCATGTGTGCTGTGTGAATGCCTGGTGCCCACGGAGGTCAAGAGGGCATCAGTTCCCCAGGAACTGACATTTAATCCAGAACATAAAAGAACAGGGCATCCATTATTCAAACTTAAGGAAATTCTGACCCAGGAGACAGCATGGACAACAGGGAAATACAATGTCACATGATCACCTAGGGTAGCAGAAGTCACAGAGGTGGAGAGCAGAACTGTGGGTGCCTGCAGGTCTGTAGGAAGGGAGAATGAGGAGTGGCAGTTGAACGAGTCTGGAGTTTCTGTTTTGCAAGATGAAGGTCTAGAGATGGATAGTTATGCTGGTACCTCAACAATGTTCTTAATCCCACTGCATACCCTTAAAAATGGTGAACACATGCTGGGCAGTGGTGGTGCACGCTTTTAATCCCAGCACTCAGGAGGCAGAGGCAGACGGATGTCTGTGAGTTGGAGGCCAGCCTGGTCCACAGAGTGGGCAGCCAGGGCTACACAGAGAAATCCTGTGTCGGGGGGGACTTACCATCATTGGGAAAACAATGGCAGCTGGTGACGCCTTGATAACCCAGAGCAGGACGAGGCAGGTGAGCTGGACGAGGGTAAAGAGGTGAACTTTGCGCAGTGGCACGTGCCGCAGGTAGATGAAATCTGGCTGGTGTTTTGCAGGCATCCCAAAAAGCTTCAGACGATCAAAGAACTGGAAAGAAGAGCAGCACTGGCTGCGGGAGGTCCCTGGGGAGGAGCCTCAAGCCCGTTTGCGGCCCTGCCCCACCTGCTCTGCACAGCAACGGGTGCCCTTCCTACTGGAGGGAAGGACACTGAGTCTCTGAGACAATAGGCAATTTGGTCAAGGTCAGTGAGTGGCAGCCAAGATGTAAAATCACCTTTTCTAATTCCAGGTGCAAACGTCTTTCTCTCCCCGCCCCCTACATCGCAGCTGCAAAGAGAGCGTCCCCAGGGTGGGTGGCAGCTGCAGAGAGCGCGTCCCCAGGGTGGGTGACAGCTGCACAGAGAATGTTCCCAGGGTGGGTGACAGCTGCACAGAGAGTGTCCCCAAGGTGGGTGACCAAGACAACTGCATCTTTGTGCAAACCATCAAAACCAGTTCCACCCAGGCATAGTTACACAGACCTGTCATTACAGACAGGCTGGAGCAAAAGGAAAGCCAACAGTTTGAGGCCAGCCTGGGCTACACGGTGGGTTCCAAGTCAAANTGGGCTACAGAATAAGACACTGTTCCAATGAACAAATTCTNTCCCCCCAAGCCCCTAAGATCCCAAACCCCAACTCTCCTGCTTGTTCTTTGAAAGACTTGAAGCTACTTATTGACAAGACCAAAGAGACGTCTTAAAACTCTGGCTAGAGGAATGATGATATTCTGGGGCCCGTGAGATGGCTCAGGAGAAGTGTGGGTGCACAAGCCTGAGTTCAAATCCTGAGACCCACGTAAAGGTGGAAGGAAGGAAACAGTTGTAGCACNTGTGCCCACACATACCCCCCACATATGTGCACACCACCATCATGCCATGGCATGCGTGTGGAGGTCAGAGGACTGCTGCGTACAGCAGCTGATTCTCTTCTTCCACCATGGGTTCCAAGGATGGAACTCAGCTTGTCAGCCTCGGTGGGGAGCACCTTACAGGCTCGGTGGGGAGCACCTTACAGGCTTGGTGGGGAGCACCTTACAGGCTTGGTGGGGAGCACCTTACAGGCTCGGTGGGGAGCACCTTACAGGCTTGGTGTAGCAAGCCCTTTCCTGCTGAGCCATCTCAGTGGTTCTTTGGTTCTTGACTGATGTTTCAGGTCCAGGTCTACAGGAATTTGGCAAAGTGCCCCTGGTTTAATGCCAAATAACCACTGAATAAGAAGGACTAGCGCTATGACATCAAGTCATGTATTCTGGAAGTCAATACTCTCACACCAGCACGACCATACTTTGTACCCCACATCTGAAGACANTTCTTGGCCAAATGGCAAGACAGGAAGTAATGTCTTGGGAACTGGCTGGGCCTCCCTTGGGGGATTGTGCCTCTCTTGTGAGGACAAGTTAACACAGAGCAAGAGACTTGGCCTAGCTGAACCACACAATACCTGGATTCCTTGTAGAGAAGAGACTCCCATGTAGAGGAAAACTCCATAGAGCACTGGCATCGGAATGAACTGCGGATAAGGGTGCAAGACAAGAAATGTGGCACAGGGTTTAAGTCTAGATAATTTTTTTTTTGAGACAGGGTCTTACTGTGTAGCCTTGGCTGGCTTGGAACTCAATATGTAGACCAGGTTGGCCTTGAACTCATGGACGCCTGCCCATCTTTGCCTCATGAGTGCTAGGATTAAAAGGTGTGTGCCACCATGTACCATCTATATAAATTAACTTTGAAAATTAAATGAAGCCACAGACAGTTTCATAAACTTCAGTTAAAGTGGGGATGACAAAATCATTTTATTCTGAAATGAAATTGTTACTCATAGGTAAGTCGTGGGCTTCATGTCTCCTCCAACCTCTCCCTCTTCCAGCCTTCCTCCTCCCTAGATATGAGTATATAAATGTGGACAGGCACAACTCATGGTCATGTGCACACACACACAATGTACACACATGTACACACTTATGGTCATGTGCACACACACACATACACANACTTGGTGTCTATGCTGGTGAGTCTTTATAATCCACTTGACATAACTTAAGAGTCACCTGGAAAGAGGGCATCTCAGTAAAGAACTGCCTGGGGGACACTGTCTTGATTAACAGTGAATGTGGGAGCCCACTGTGGGCAGCACCATCCCTAGGCAGCTGAGCACATGACTGAGTATGAGCCAGAATGTAGCATTCTTCCATGGTTTCTACCTCAGCTCCTGCCCTGACTCTCCTTCATGATGGACTGTGACCTGGAAGAGTAAGGTGAAATAAACCCTTTTGTCCCCAAGTTGTTTTGGTCCTGGTCTTGATCACAACAATAAAAAAACGTACTAGAGCCGGGCAGCGGTAGCACACACCTTTAATCCCAGCACTCGGGAAGCAGAGGCAGGCAGATCTCTGTGAGTTCCAGGCCAGCCTGGTCTACAGAGCAAGATCCAGGACAGGCACCAAAACTACACGGAGAAACCCTGTCTTGATAAAACCAAAAACCAAAAACCAAAACCAAAACAAAACATACTAGAACAATATCTACAATCCCAGCAATCAAGAGGCAGAGGCAGTTAGGACTGCCACAAGTTCAAGGCCAGCCTAGTCTACATCNTGAGTTTTAGCCAGCCAGGGCCATATAAGACCTGTCTCAAGAACAAAAGAAACATGGGTAAGAAGGACCGAGACACGGCTCAGCACCACAGCGCTTGCTCTGCATGCAGAAGGCCCTGGGCTGGACCTCCAAACATGAAGGGAGCTATTCAAAGAAAAGGAAATGGCAAGACAGTGGTCCCTCGGATTACTTACTACATTTTATAATTACCATGCTTGTTTTCTTAAGCACATTTAACTGTCTTACCCACAAGAATAAATTCTTCCAGGCTGGAGCGATGGCTCAGAGGTTAAGAGCATTGACTTCTTTTCCAGAGGTCCCGAGTTCAATTCCCAGCACCCACCTGGTGGCTCACAACCACCTGTAATGAGACCTGGTGCCCTCTTCTGTCATGCAGACATACATGCAGACAGGACACTGTGTGTATAATAAATAAATAAANTTTTTAAAAAATAATAAATTCTTCCGGGGCAGGGATCTGTATATGTATATACTGGAGCCCTGCATTCCCAGCAGGGTTCCTGGCACAAAGACCCTCAATGAGTGATTACCTTTAAGACAGTCGTCATGAAGACTGAGCAGCCCATCAGCACGAAGATCATAAGGCCTGTAACTCTCTGCTCTCGGATGCCCAAGAACTTCGGCTGTTCCCCAGGAGCAGAGCACTCAGACTCCAGCTTGAGGCTATTCACATGTGTGATGGACAGGACAGTTGCAGCCACAAACCAAGGCAGGCCCATGATGGAGCAAACACCCAGCATGATGGCCACCATCAGCAGGTCCAGATGGTAGCCACAGCCTTTCTGTAGGGAAACAGTCACTTTCAGTCAGCTGGCTGTAGCAGGTCTTGGAACAATAANCTAAAGGGTTCAGGCTCAAAACTAGCAGGAGTGTAAGGGGGAAAGAGTCCANAGAATTCTTAAAACCCTCCCAGTTTGGAGGGAACAGAGAAGAAAAAGGGAAGTTTAGCTGCCAATAGCTGCTCTTTATACAGCTGCCTCCTTGAGTCTCACACATTCAAACCTCAACCCTGCTCTGGAAGAGTAGCAGGAAGCAAGCCACATCATGACCGTCCCAGATACTTCAGAGCAATGTTTTTATTGAGGTCCTGGACACCATCCCCATCCTTGCCAAATCTGGATTTTGCTATAGGGCTGGAAGGCCTGTGGCATCTCACTAACACATGANTTAGAACTAACCCTAGTGTGAGTAACCCTAACTCAAGATTCATCTTGAAGCCTCACAAGAGACCNCAGTGAGAGAATTCATGCCTCTGGGAAACAGAGGTCCAAAGCCCTGAGCTGAANCTGTATAGTTGTTGATTCAGAACATGTAGCTATTTAGGGATCAGCAGGGCCTCTGGCCACGCCCCTCTCCACAGTCCAAGCCCCTCCCACACCATGTCACACGGTCCATCCGTCTCACCTCCAACAACCTTTGTTATTAATGGGCAAGCAATGGAAGCCCTCTGAGACTTTATCAGCTCGGTTCCTGGTGTAGCCAGGCTCACTCTAAACTAAAGTAACAGGCACCACTTCAGCCCCTGGGCTGGGGGNTCTGGTCACCTTGAGTTTGTGCTCCTTCCTGTTAATGATGACAGCGGTGATCTGCTGGTCCATGAAGATCAGGATGGTGCACAGGAGAGCTGGGATGGTCGCAGCTATCACCGTCCACCAGGGATTGGGGCCGACGGGATTAATAAACCATCCTCGATCATCCCTCGTCGGCTAAGANATAAAACAAACTGGAGTTTTGTATCTTAACTTCTGGAGATTAGGGCAAAACAAATCAAACTGAATCATCACTCTACTTTTCTTTTTGTTCTCATTTGGATGAAAATCCTTAGAAAAACAAAACAAAACATGAAATACAGCAACCCCTAAGGAAATCTCTGGCCTTTTTTTCCAAATCCTCCTTGGCGGTCAATCATCACTTATCNGCTTCCTGTGGAATATTCATTAATCCTACACGGCCTTTCATTTATTCCCCAAGTGTAGAGAAAGGCACTTCATCTCAATGTCAGCCCAAGTAAATATATTAGTAACTAAATCTGTTGTTTAAAAAAATGACTTCCCAAGACAAATTTACATAACACAGATGACCTTCCCCACTGCTCACAGGAGCCACGGACTGTGTCTGAAGTACAAACAAAAGCCAAGTGGACCCACATTACTCAGATTCTTGGGCTGAGAGTAGAGTGTCCCATGCACCCTCATCAGTGGTGAAACAGGAGCGCAGGTACCGGAGACTTAGGAGTCCCAAAGCTTGGAGATGTCTGATCTAAGTCCCTCTTCAACAGCTTTATAAGCCATTTGTTCAAACTCTCAATCCCACCCTTGTGCACTCCAAGAAAGGCAAATGGCACTGGAGGACAAAAGGCTATCACACAGAATGACCCCAAAACTCAGCAAGTCAAGGAGAGATTGCTGAATCTGAAGCATTTAGCTGCTACATTAGATACGACACTTGGGTTAAAGAACGCTAAATAATACTGGCAAGTCCTGGATTTTGAATGGGCGAAATGAATTCTAAAAGCTTTAGAACCTATGTTTCCATAGTAAGACTANGTAGTCTTAGGTAGCAGTTAAGTTCTCAGACCAACACAGAAACTTACTAATGCATTAATGATATCATAAGTAGTTGAATAGCCAGGCCTACTAAATCTATTGGTTCATTCTACAACTGTAGACTCAATCAACTGCAGATTAAAGATACTGGGGCAATGCCTCTATGCTAGAAACATTCTGATACATGTCACTNTTCTCTAAATACTACAGGATAACACCNCTTACACCGCTGGAGGTGANGGTTTAGGTACAGAAAGCTTGCACATAGGTTGCATGCAAATATAGCATTTCCCTTCTGGGATGGGGCATCTGGACCCTGGGTCCTGGAACTAATCCCCAGCGGGTAAGGAGAAGTGACTACACCAGCCTTCAGCCTGGCCTCGGGAGCTGGGACTGGCTGGTTAAGGAGAGAAGGCAGGAGACAGCTTGCTCTGCTTCCTAGGCTGTCTACACCAGCCATGTTTCCTTGGATTTTTTCCTACTTCCCTCTCTGTCTTCTCCTGCCTCCCAGAGGTCCCAGAAATCAACTCATGTCTTAAGCCTATGCATCATGGAACTTTCCCACGGACTGCTTAATGCTCCAAATTTGCCCATTTTTATACAAAATCCATTTGTCCTGCAGCCAGCTAGGTATTAGAGAGAAAGCTGATAGTGTCTGTTCATACAGGGATAAGAACACCAGGCTCTGGGAGGTGTTACACTTATGGAGGGTGTTTCTTAACCCATTCAGCATTTTAGCAAGTTTAACAAAATTAAACAGACAAAATAGAGAAATAGAGGGAGAAAGATAGTGTGTCTCCTTACAATCATTGTGAAGATAGTGAGGAAGACGGCAAAGTGATGGAGCAGCCCTGCCTGGCCTGGAACTCGCTATGTAGCCCAGGCTGGCCTCAGATTCACAGAGACCTGCCTGCCTCTGCCTCCCGAGTGCTGGGATTAAAGGCGTGCGCCATGGGGCATCAAGGACCACTTCTACACTGTCTGTCTTCCCGCCATCCTCAGCCTCCTGATTCTGGAGTCTTCTGAAGTAGCTGAGNATATCTAGGCTTTCTGACCTCTCCACCCAATGAGGGTCTGTGGAACTAAACTCAGCTCTCCAGTCTCAGCTACTAATTGCACTAAAATAGACTTGGGATCCCAATGATTGATCATTACTTCAGTTTGCAAGTAAGTTTTTAAACTACTATAGATTATAAGTAAACAAACATAAAATACGGTTGAAGAGATGTCCTGATGACTTCCTAGGTCTTAGGTCATTTCTACTCCTTCCCAGTTCCTTAAAGCTGCAGCTCTGTGAAGGTGGCATCACCCAAGTGTGNTCCCGGGCCCCCACTCCACACCAGCACATCTTTATGTTAATAGGCACATTCTATCACCTAAAGCTTAGCAGGGCATGTACTTATAATAACACACATTACGTTTTGCTTACTGAATCGCTGAGACCCACTTCAGATCAGCCCACACTCAGGTATCGAGCTTCCGAGACCTACTTACCTTGAACACACTGGGAACCTGAAGCTTTGGGGAAGGGACACCAATCAAGAAGTCAANGATCACCATTGTGAAGATGGTGAGGAAGACGGCAAAGTCACTCACCATGGAGCGTACCTAGCACAAGAAAGAACCAGAGCAGTTACCATAGCAAAGAGGTTAAGACCTGAAAGAGCTACACTTTCTTAGAAAAACACTTTGNAGCTGAACTAATACAAAACCATTTAAACAAGACTATTTTAGTATGTGTGTAACCAACCGAGCCCTCCACCCACAAAATGATATAGTCTGGTATGTGGATGAGCCTGAACGAGAGACCTCACAGAAGCCATGGCCCACAAGCTGCTCAAACTCAGGCTTCTAATTCTGCTCTGCCTGAACCAGCAGGGACCCTGATCATGACATAAACAATGGCTTGAGGCTTCAGATGGTCAGGGAAGGAACCCAAGTCAAGGCCAGCCTGGTTCCTGCAGCCAAGGAGTTCATAACCCATGGCAGGAACCATGCCTGGGAGGGGGCTTTGGGGTCCTTCAAGGCACAGAAAGCCAATCTTGCCAACAAGCCTGCTCTAGTTTTACATCCCAAGTGTCTCAGAATCCCAGACATGAACTTGAGCAGCATTCTGGGACTGAGACGTAACCTTTAGAGAATATCACCACCACCTTCAACTTACCTGGCCCTTTTCAATCAAAAAGGTTTTAAGCATCCTCATTCCATAGCATGGAGCTGAGGAAGAGGCTGCCGCGGCGCCTGCACAGTGCAGCTCATCAGGAGCTGGTGCCCTCCATGCCGCCGATCTCTACAGCAGCATAAGAATCGGTTCTGCTGTTAGAATCCTAACATGAGAGTAACATGTGAGCAGCTACCTACTCTGGTCGGGAAATAGCGGCTCGTCTTAAATGTCTTCAAGGTGCTTGAGAGGATGAAGGTGGTGAAGAAGAGGATGCAGGACCAGAAGAGCACGTCGGGAGTGTAGGGTCCGTGATGACCACACGCCGATCCCACGAACTCTCCATGCATGTACTGGCATTCCTGGAGGAACAAGAATTCTGGGTTACAAAAGGCAGGCACATGGGAACAAACAGCCACTGCTTTCCGAGGTCACCACGTACTGCCACGCCACGGTTGCTGGGGAGCCCAGGCCACCAGCATTATCCACTTGACAACCATGCAGCCAGGGCCTCACTATCAGGTCCCTGTCAAGAACACCATGTGGTCCTAACCAATACTCAGAGGCATGAAGTTAGAACTGTCTGGAACAGACACTTCTGAGGCTCTGGGAAGAACTTAGAGCTGATGTTATTTTAATTGTAGAGAACCTTTGAAAGCTGAATATCCTTCAAGTTCCCAAGGCCTGGATCTGTCACCGTCCCTACATAATCTTATCCCCACCTGTCCCCAAGTGAGAGCCACAGGACAGGGCACATGAGGGAGAAAAGAAAGGAGTAGATTCCTTTTCCCTGAAAGTATGAGAGGATTTTTGAAAAGGAAAAGAAAAGTTATAAATATTTAGGTTTGATTAAGCTTTTATGTTTGCTCTTTTAAAAAGAATATTCATTTTTGTGAGTTTTTAAAATGAAAATCAGCCATCATGTTTATATAAGACAAAGAAATTCAATAAAGCTATCACTGCCATTAGTGGCAAATTTTCTAAATGTTGTGGAGAGACCCTGATGAGAAATGAGCACACGGATGGGAACTGTAACACTTCAGAGCCTAACAGTCATCCGAAAGATCTTAGGGGAAACCCACATTACGGGGCGGGGGGAGGGGGGGCGGCGTACATGATCACAAAGACACACTCGGTTTTCCCTAACTTATAAACGCACACGGATTCCAAGGCAGTGACTCTTGAGTTCATCTGGCAGAAATGTTTATCAGCTAACTGGTCCCACCAAGGACACTACAGAGGTCAATAAATAAATAAAATGTAGCAATTTTAGCACGATAAAGGCAAAGAAATCCATAAGTATATCAACATGATGAAACAGCTGATCAATAACAGGCTCACACACAGTTACTGCTTATATGANCCAAATGGCCCTTTTCAAGGCCCGGGATGGGTCTCTTCTGTACAACCTTGGAAGGCTTTAAACTTACAAAACATTCCTACCTCAGGCTCCCAAGGGCTAGGATTACAGGCGTGTGCCACTACATCCAGCTTAAGCTTAAAGGCCAGGGTCTGGCAAAGGGCTTCTCTGCCTCCATCTAGAAGTCCTTCGTAGACCCAGTGGTCACAACAGAGGGCTCTGGCCATGCCCAGACTTACACTGACAGTCAGGTTTGCCCAGTTCACATCTGTAGTCACAATGTTGTGGTCCTTCCAGTGCTGTAAAGTGTGGTTGTTGGGATTCTCCGGGAGCATGCACCTGCAGCTGGGGAAAGAGGAAAACATCCCTAACAGAAGCAGCCAGCTAATTAGTAAGTACTCTTAGCAAGGACTAGGTTAAAGGCTCTNTCAGAGCCTATCACCGTTCTTTCTCATATAATTCAGATCCTGGATATGTGTCCTATTGGTTGAAGACAACTTATCAGCACAACCACACTCTGAATTTTCAGTTGCTCACGACTAAAAATGTNTTCAATTCAGTCAGCATGTGGGTCTTGGATAAAATGGTATGGACAACCTATGCCTGGCNTGTGATATGCCCAAATTAAGCCCGGAGGTTCTTTGTTTGGTTTCTGTCTCTTAAGCTCTTGCTATCAATCAATCAACACAGAGAGGAGGCCCTGATGCTCCACTCGGTTCTCAACAACTTCCTTCAAGTCTCAATCCCTGACTCCCGTGCCCACCATCATGCTCCTAGAGTGAGTCTCCCCCTGCACAGCCATTTCCTGCTTACTCCAGCTGAGCTGGGCCTGGCTGCTCCACTGCCTCCCCCCACCCTCTCCTTCACCCACCCAGGTGAGCNGTGTCCCGCAGGCCACCATACCCAACCTCAGCACGCTTTGCATCAGTGTGGTCAACCGACAGCCATTCTCACCACTTTTGCTTCATCTGTACATTCAGAAGCCATGCCTTTTATAGCAGAATTAAAATTCAGATCTCAACAGAAGGAAGCCGCAAAACTACACTTAGTTTAAAAAAAAAATCAATCTCAGGGCTAGGAAGGTAGCTGAGTGGGAAAAGGGCTTACTGTGCAAACACGAGAACCTGAGTTGAAATCTCTAGGATTAGACACTTAGGAATGCTGTGTGTAGCTGCAATCATCACATCTATGATATAGGTCAAAGTGGAGACAGAGTACCTGGAACCTTGCAGGTCAGCTCACTGGGAATACAGCATCAAACAACAAAGAGACTCTATGCCAAACAAAATAGTAGGTTGCTAGAGAAAAGGGTGATGATGTCTTCAGTAGTCTAACCATTGGCAAAGGCTCTGTGTTCTTGTAAATAACTCCCACCACCCATGCTCATGTAAGCAACCTCGATCAAACTCAGTGGGACACACACACACACACACACACACACACACACACACATGAAGATGTGAATGGAAGACTGGTTGGACAGAAGAAAAGCATCAGTGGAAGACAACAGGGCAGAGGAATACGAGGGAAAGTGACTGGGGTGAACGTGATCAAGATACATCACATACTTAATTTACGTTGTCAAATATGTAACCGTAAATTACTTGATTACTGTGCCTTAAACAGAAAGTTCCTAATTCTGTAAGTGAAACAACAAAAGTTAGAGGGAGAAAGGCGGAAACACACTTACTAGTAGAGGCTGAGGTGGTCCAGCTGGCTGTGCATGTGGATGGGGTANGTCTCCGCCAGGTGAATCAGCTTTTCTATTGCTTCATAGATGAAAATGATGCAGATCAGGGAGGCAAATGCTTCTTCAGTGAAACGAGTGATATAGCANACGAGAGAACTGGCGTCAGTGGCCACAAGGACAATGCACAGGAAGGCAGTCCACAGCCCGATGCAGGCTCGCAGGGAGAGGTATGACAGGGCGTAGTCCCTGAAAAACACCAAGGTTCATGAAGAAACATGGAAGGGAGGCATGGAGAGACAAAGGGACACTGTGTCTGATCCAGCTCAGCCCATTCACACCAGCACTGCAACCCTTTGTCCCTAAGGCGGCATGTACTGCACTCCTCAGTAAAGCCCTGGGATGACTTGTCCAAGATCTTCACAGGAGCTGCTTGCAGGGCAAAGACACAGAAAACAGAAGAAAACATTGTGTGTGCAATATTTCTGCTATTACTACTTCATATGATTATGAGTGAGTTGTACCATGAGAAGATGGGGCTGGCTCTGGTCCCATGTGCTTCTACAACGTGGGAAAAGGGTCTTCTAAGGACAGAAACTAGAGCATTGCTAGGCCCCAGCACCATCCACAAACAGGATATGAAGAAAGGACAGTAGACCCAATTTAAATTGTCCTAAACCATAAAAGGGAGGGAGGCTGCATCAGTTAAGATACTGGGCATGGCAGTGCAGCCTGCAATCCAGCACTCAGGACATCACAGNAAGAGGAACGTGAGCACAAGGTCAGCCTGGGCTACACAGTTCCAGGCCAGCCTGGGCTACACAAAGAGACCTAGCTTAAAATAAACAGCTGGGGAGACAGCTCAATGGTTAAGAGCATTGGCTGCAATTCTAGAGGACCTGGGTTCGATTCCCAGCTCCCAAGTGGTGGCTCACAACCATATGCAACTCCAGTTCCAGAGGCTCCAACGCCCCCTTCTGATTTCCATTGGCACTGCACACAGGGTACACAGGCATACATGCAGGCAAAATGCCTATACACATACAATACATACACATAAATCTCAAAAATTGATCAATTTAAGAGACTAAAGATATAAAGACCTTCAGTAATGGTGAGGAGACACTAAGCAGGCTCTGGAGAGAAGGAGGCCTGTGGCTACATGAACTACNNGAGGATGGCAGGCCAGAGACGTCCNCCCCTCAGGCCTGCACGGAGCTGGTGCTTGGCTTTGGCAGGTGGTAGCCACGTCCATTAACTGTCAAGAAAACAATGTCTTACTTGCAGAACTTGAATAGAATCTTCTCAAACACAAGAACTGGCCCAGTGCTCCCCAGGATGGTGAGGGGCTGCCCAGCAAACAAGGAGTACGCGATCCCTGTCATGGACGCTCCAAACAAGGATTCAATTGCACTCTGAAGAGGAGAAAAAAAAATCAGAGTTCACAACAGTCCACAGACCAGAGCTGCCTTACCTACCCTGACTTAGCTGCTCCGTGCCTTGACANTCATTTGCTTATATTTCCTCTAAGCAAGAGTGAGGGGTATGCAGGGCCTAAAGCTCTTACAAACAAACTTTAATAATTCAGGTACCCAAACCATCTGCCATGATTTCTCAACTAAGTTTTATCCTTCAGCTCAGTTCGGTATTCAAAGATATGTAAAGGCACAATGGCGTTCATATGACATCCTATCACACAAAGTCACTGAATCTTGTTGTCAAATGTTATCAGTGGATCCATTTTCCATTCCTGGGGAAATGAGCAGTTCACCTAGGCAACCGGCCACTGAAAGTGACACACAAGCAGAAGGGATGTGCGCAGGAGGCAGAACTGGGCTCCTCTATAGGTCAGAAAACCCAGTCACTCAGGACAAAGGACTCCATCTCCTCAGCACTATGTAAGGTGTCCCCAAAGAACTTGGATGCCACCACAAGATTTTAAGTCTTGTTTCGGACCATTAGAAATGATGAAAAGTTCTTACTATGCGTCCTTCAGTGGCTTCTCCGAGCAGTCCCCCAAAGGTGATAACAGGCGACATGCAGGCACAGTACAGGAAGAGAAAGGAGGCCAGACACTGTAAGCTGAGTGCGTCTCGGTAGTCACTCCAGTACCAGGGAGCCTTCCGTTTGATGTCCAGCACCAAGCCCCCAAACAGCCTGCAGAGACAGGGCAACAGGCCTCTAACGCAGTCCTCTTCCATGAGGGCACAAAGCAGAACCATCTGAAAACACTTCGAATGTGCTCACTGTACCTCAGCTTCAACTTCACCCCAAGCACATCTTTTTGGCATAGACAGATTCTGTTATAATCAAGGGTATGACATATGGCAAAATTGAAAATGTACCAAGCATTAAAAAGGTTAATTCAGGTATGCATACTGCCCATTTATCAATATTCAAAAAATTAACAAGAAGCAAACATTAGCTTCAGTTTCTATCTCTAAGCTGTTAGGAGGAAATGTGAAAAGCAGCTCAGGTTACTAATGTTGTTAAGGTTTCCCAGTATAAAGCTCTACACATGCACATTCCCATTCTGAGTAGCCCCCTGCCTCAGTCTCTGCATAACCATTGACTCATGCACTTGACAAGCAGGAGACAATTANTGCCAGGCATGGGGCCAGGCACTGGAGATGTAGCACCGAGCAAGACANACAAAGCCCTTGTTCTCCAAGAGCAGCAGTCTAGTGCAGGAGACAGGCAATGCGTGGCAATGTGTGCTGTGGTAGCACAGGCTGGGGAAGGGCATCTCAGCAGGGACTCGGCAGGAAGGACTAGGAGACAGCCAGATAAGGTGGAGAGACCAGCACTGGGGCACCCCAGGGTTCAAGGTGCTAGCAGAGGTCAACAGCACAAAGGCAAAAAAACTAACAGACAAGATTGGAGAAACCGAGTCACAGAAGCTGAGAATGGTTTTGAGGAACCAGAACCTACTCCTAACAGCATGTCAAGTTACTGATGGATTTTAAACAGTGGAGCAGCAGCATCCAACACTCAGTTCTAGAGTCATCACCCTGTGACGGTGTGAAGGGAGAGTGGACAGAGATGCAGAAGTGGTTAAGGGCTGCTCGGGAAGAATCAGCAGGACTCCATGGCAGCTTTAGGCTCTCACAGAGGAGGCTCAATGAAGAGCAAGACACACACCAAGGAGGAACACTGCCCCAGCTAGTCAGTTCCTCAGAGCGGAGCCTTAGTGCCACAGCNACGCTACAAGACACAGCACTGGCTTCAGATTGATGGCATAGAAAAAAGAAAAAAAAAAAAGGAAAGGAATAGGGGATGTTTTAGGGCAGGAACTAATAAATGCAAACTTTGATTGGATCCTACATCAATAAATAAAGTCCAAAAAGATGTTAATAATCTCAAGAAAAATGAACATGGGCTGAGCACTAGATAATTTAAAGAACGATGGTTAATCTTGTTAGACTTGAGATCAGCATAATCGTTTTTGAAATGTCCTAATTAAATGAGATACATACTGAGGTATTTACAGGAAAAATGGTATCGATGATTTAGTTTAAAATAATCTAGAAAACATAAAAACAAGTGAGAGGAGATAAATGAAACAAAATTGACAGAATGCTGGTAACAGCNAGCGGGCATCTGGGGGGCCATAACATAATTAACTCTCAAGTTTGGAATTTTCTAGATAAGAAAACTACAACAACAAACCCATTCTCTCTATTAGAGGGCAGTGTGGCTGTCCCTTGCCTCTTGTCCTAAGAGCTAGGGAACTGTGAAGAGGTCGGGACCTACACCCAGGGGACAAGCCAGCCAACCCTGCTCCACTCAAGCCCTAGACTGAGGTGAGGGGTGAAGGGGGGGACACAGGTGGAAACTGCCCGCTCACTGTTTTCCTCCGGCTGTGGTGCCATTCCTCCTTTTATACCAGTAGCATCACCATCTGGCTGTGGTCTTAAGAAGAAACAGGAAAGCCACCCCCAGGACCTGCTTTAGCATCTGCATGTATGGCAAACCAGCTCAGGCAAAGGAGCTATCTCCAGAAGCCAGCCTAGATCACCAAAGGTCAGCCTCTGGGTTGGGACCAAAGATCTGGTTTAAAACAGAGTGTCATTTTTGTCTCACTCTCTCTGTACAAACAGACCCTCAGGGACCTTTGCGGTGGCCGCGACTAATCTGGGCCATTATACAAGTGTTTCAGGGTCCTCCCTACAACAGCATCTTACACCAGGAGCCCATCACCTTTCACCAACAACCTCCCTCTGAAGGGAAAAGAACCTCCTATAGTTCACCGAGGCTACCCCGGTGAGATGCTACCCTAGTGGCCAGCCTCTGGGCGCAGGAGTAAACAGACAAGTTCTATGAAACAGAGACATCTGCCTAAAGATGCTTGAGAGAGGCGGGCGCCAGGGCCACACTAACAGCATCACTAAAAACGATGAATAATTTCTGATTACTTCCTTTATTTTTTAGATAAAGTCTCTATTATGTAGCTCTGGCTGTCCTGGAACTCACTCGGTAGCCCAGGCTGGCCTTGAACTTGCAGANATCCACCTGCCTCTGCCTCCCAAGTGCTGGAATTAAAGGCGTGNGCCACCACCGCCCANCTCTGATTGCTTCTTTTAGAGTCAGCCCCATACCTCACTCATGCATAAAANCAGACCGGAATGCAGACATTAGTTAGATGTGGACGCCTCTCTTCATATTTGAAACTTCCTTTCCCAACAACATGGTCCTTGATGTTCAGTGTTTGGGGCAGAGGCACACAGAGATACGAAGTGAGGCTTGATGTAAGAACAGACTTACCCGTGGAGAGGGTCACTAGGCTCTGGACCACTGACTTAGGAAACCCTTCCCTGGAGGGCTTTAGGGACAGGCCAGCCATCCATTTGTCTGGTGTGCTTTGAAAGAAACCTGTTTGAAGTGTGGGGGATCATCGAGACAGCAGCTCTGGATTTTTTTTTCATTAACCCTTCCCAAAATTGTGTTCCCCAAATAAGGGATATAAATCTACCCCGAAAACCCCTTCCCAGAGGGTCCTGCTACAGAGCTTCTGGGTTTCAGGAAGCGTCTAGTCACACTTCCCGCTTCATTACATGATATCTCACCTGTGTCGGCATCATGACACAGTCTTAACCCTGGCTCAGAGGGTCAGGAAACACACCACGCAGAGGAGTGCTTCCCGCTGGCATCCTGGTCCTTAGATTCTACTCTACCTCATCTCCAAACACCTTTTCACCCAGCCTAAGAACTGTCCCTAAGTCTCTGCATTTGGCTTCAAGGTTCTACAACATGATATACACAAAGAGACATCTGCATTCAAAGCTATACAACAAATGGTGTGAAGAATTCGAGCCGTGTTTTGTGACTGTGCAGTCCAGGAAGCTCCAGAGACGTTTAACGTGTCCAAGATTCACATTCACCTTTTACATAGTTGGAAGTGGGCTGGGGCCAGAGCTGGCCTGGAACTGGGATTTCTCACAGAGGNGGTGGGTCACCTGGCCTGAGAGGCTACTGTGACAGGAAGGCCATGGCCCTGTCACCCTCCCTAGGTAGTCTGAGGATGACATCAGCTCAGGAAGAGGACAGTCAAGCAGAACTCAGGCCACAGCTCTCTTAGTATTGTCACATCCAGAAGTCCCTGCTGTGTGAAACATGCAGATCTCTTCCCAACCCTGTTTCACTTTGTGAGTTAAGATCACTGGGTTTGTGTAAGTGTGTGACAATCCCACCACTGGTGTTTTCCTTGGGAAAATCAGATACTATTTCCAAGATCCTATACCTGTTGAAATCCAATCTAACGGTGGCCCAAAGCCCCACATGGGACTGACTTTAAGCCGGGATTCCCATGCTCTATTTCCTCAGAACTGGAGGAACCTGAAATCTCACTTCTGCACAGAGGCCTGTTTGAGAAAACCCNGTGGCCTCAGCCCCATTTCTTCAACTATAGCTGGGTACAGACATACTTACACATCAAAAAGATACACTGTAATGCTGAAAGGTTGTCAGACCCCACCTCCTCCTGGACAGCTTCAGCCTTGGAGCCTTTCTCCGGTTGCTCCCCTCGGTTGCTCCCCTCGGATGCTCCCCTCGGATGCTCCCCTCGGATGCTCCCCTCGGATGCTCCCCTCGGATGCTCCCCTCGGATGCTCCCCT
>LZPO01017293.1:301551-314527 GCA_001675575.1 Neotoma lepida | reverse complement strand
TGCTCCCCTCACTGCCGCCAGACACTGGCTTCCCACACTCCTCTCTCAACTTGAAACAAAATGTTCGACTCTCTCATAGGCTGCTCCCTTTAGCCAGAGCGACCTCGGTTCAAGGCTTCTCCTTTCTGCCTATGTTACCACAGAACAGAGCTACCTTCAAACATCTTCTCAACCAGAAAAATGTACTCTTTCATCAGGACAGTGCTAATTCCCACCCCCCATTTCTGTTCCCTTCCTGACTTCTCCATAAATTTCTAAGAGTAGAAAAATAAATCATGCACTATATTAAAAAAAATTAAACAAAACACTTGAGCTTCCAGAAGAAGAGAAACAAGCAAAGAGGGAGATGACGTGAGAATCATCTCCGAGATGTGTCCAGCCCTGAGGACGCATCTCCCTGAGGACTCCACCCACTGGATCCTCTGTAGACAAAACACAACATCTAGAACCAGTCCCAGCCTTCTCCCACACCAGGCCTCATGTCACCCTCTTTTATCTCTTTCCTACCTGGGAAATAAACTTCCTAGTCTGTGGATTAGTTACCTTCACCTACCATAAAGGACCTCTTCCTTGGACACCTGTCTCTAAAATATCAGCCTGGAATTGTAGATGTCCCCCTACACACACACCTAATATAACACCATCCTCNGGCCCTCAGGGAGTTTCTCATCCTAAATCAATGACCCAGCACTTACTCATCCCTTGTCCATTCCATGCTATACATAGGTACCACGCTAAAGTATTCATTCATCAGACAGTGCGTGTCTACTTGACCCTGGGCACTGTGCTGAGTGCTAGGAATACAGGAGAGTTGACTTTTGGAGTAAATAGTCTAGCAGGAAACACACACACACACACACACATACACACACACACACACACACACACGGAATAATAATGAAGTATGATATGAGTTGTAATGATGATGAGGTAGGAGGGGAGTTAAAGATCAATACTGTAGAAGTACCTAATTTTATCCACAGAGAATACTAGAAGGCTTTCCAAAGGAATTGGCATCTAAGTAGAGACAAAGGATGAGTGGGGAACACCAGGAAACGAGGAAGGGGAAGGGGTTGTGTTCACATCAGAGGAAACAACGTCTAGAAAGGACTGGAGGACAGGCAGAACATAACAAATGGTTTAAAACACCTGAATGAATGAATACAATAGTGGACGCACCCGTACTATGTCCAGCAGANGGTCCCATCTGAAAGTCAAGCACAGACAAGGCTACCTCATTCCTTAACCAGGCGTCTGCCAGTGAGCACCACCCAGTGAGCAATGTCTCAGAACTTACCGCCCAGTCCGTTCAAGTTCCGGCCCACTGTGTCCCCCATGTGGCTCTGGTTCTATGTGGCAAATGTTTCCATTTGGAACTCCAGGCATTTTCCTTTTTTCCTTTTGACAAAAGACCATAAAATGAGTGAAGCCAGCATCTGTCTGTCTTTGTTCTTCCCTATGTCCAAAAGCCAGAAAAATGTTCCAGTGTCCGTGGCTTCCAAATGTATTGCTGATTTGATGCAACTGACTTTAATTGGGGTGAGGGATGTGTGTATTTACATATAGAAAACAACTTCTCCAATAGAATTTGATGCCAAACTAGAACTCTCCAGAAATAAGATATGACCTGAATCCCAGTTCCAAATCTGCGTCCCTATAATCTCACCATCCTTTACAACTTTGCCCTAGAAGATTAGTTAATTCTNTAAACTAGAGATAAGAGCACAGGGAATGGGGGGAGAGAGGGTCTGAGAAGGCCAAATTTACATGGACAGAAATGCCTGGCCTCATCTGGTACATATAGGAGCTCTCTTCCCATCCTTAGTATGTCAGAGAACCATCTGGAGCCTACTTGCTCTTTCATCATACCCTGTTTTTTCACTTGATTGTTTTGTATGCAAAGTACTTCTAAGAAATATTCCCCTCCCCCTCTGTCATTNTNTATCAATCCTCCCCAAGTTTGGCTTAAAAGCCANTCCCAGTTCACAATNATGTCTCATCACGCCCAAGCCTACCTGTTATTGTAGGTTAATCTTTTATTCCTAGTCTGACATTCAAGAGCACCCAAACAGGGACATGTCTCGGTATATTCAGCATAAACACACATAATTTTGNTTGTCTGTGGAAGGGACAGCACCCACCATAGCTTAGATGCATACATTACCTGGGAAGGGACATTTTTGGGTGGCTCAATTCTAATGGATGGGTCCCACTCCCCTGGAGGGAGCACTGTCACCTGGTCCAGGAACTCATCAATCCCCGCCAGAAGGTCGTCTCGTTCCTTTGCTTTATATGCCACATCATGAAAAATCTACAGGAGGAAAAAAAACTTAGGAAAACTCAAAATTACCTTATTTATAACATTCTCCAGTGAACAGTGATAAATGGATACAGCCTCCTGGTTTTTATCTCTGGCATGGACATCTAAGACACAAAACTTAGTGCNTAAAGAAGTACTTGGATTTTAAAAGGAACCTGAAGCAAACTGAGGAGGCGCATGTGCCTGCGAAGCCAAGCACGCTGAAGGCTACGGCAGGAGGCTCACCGCAAGTGGAAGGCCAAGCTGGGTTACAGAGTGAGNCCCTGTGTCAAGGAGATAAGACACAACTCTAAAGTTGTTCTATTATCTCCACAGGAGAAGGAGCAAGACACACAGAAATTCTGTTAGTCATGTTTGCAACTAGACGGACTTACTAATGTAGGTCCTCTGTGAAAGAACCAGAGAGATCATAAACTCAGCCCACGCTTCTCGCCTTGGAAACCCACTGTCCTCACCAGGTCCAGAACAATGGTGTGGGCAGACACATCCGCCTGACACCGCCCGAGGACACATCCTGACCTTATGCAAACCGCTCTCCTTTCCATGGAACAGGAGCATTTCTTTATGCAAATAACTTCACCGTATTTAATTCATCATATTCTCTAGAAAGGTAACTCNGGCTTCAAGAGTTACATTAAATATGAGTCTATACTACTTGGCAATAATTCTCCCAGAAAATGATTTCTCTGCATCCTTGATTACTTAAAAGAGGAAAGTGGCCCTAGTGGTACATGCTTATAATCCCAGCACTGGGTGTTCAAGGCCAACCTGGGCTACATGTTAAGAACCTGTCTATAAANAAACAAACAAGAGATGGCACAGCCAGGAAAGTCTCCAGAGGGCTTGGTTTGCTCTTAAATGCCTCTNAGAAAAGTTTCCAGAACGCTTCCCAGCAGATACCGTGACAGTCATTATTTTATCCCCAACAACACACACAGTTTCTGCAACAGAGTAAATGCTCAGTATTTATGAGATGAGTGAATGGAAGACAGAAGTGGCGTGTACCTCATCCGTCATGATGGTGGCCATGGATCTGCCGATCTCATGGTACTGCTGACCTTTTCCTACTGGACCCAATAAGATAAACAAAAATCTGCCAAAACATGCAAAAGAGGGAGTTACTTAAGTAAAGACAGAGAAGTGACATCTTATCACTCTAAACAGCAAATCTCTCTCCCCCATGACCACACAGAGGATCACTACCTTCAATAAGAACGTGTAGTCACATGCAGCAGATCATCACAGTGCTATGGCCAAATAGCATTCAGAGCTGTTTATACAACATCATTCAATAATGTGGCTGACTGGATTTCTTAGAGTTACCATAGACACAATTCCTAGCTATAGAAAGGATGTCTTTTCAAAACACTACATCGTTGTGTAAATTCAAGGCTATCTAATNCCTGTNCATTGTTCTAATGAGAAAATGACGGAGAAAGAGAAGGANAAGNAGCAGAANTGACCAAGCCTTGGAGAGGAGCCTGAATTGTGTTCTGGACATCTGAGCACTCTCTATAATTAGTGGGGCTCTGAATCACCGCATCACCACCTCAGGGCACACAAATAGCCAAGCCCTGCCAGTGCTGTGGAAAGACATCAGTACCTTTGCCTAGAGACAGTTCCCTGGATACCGCTCTCAAACTAGGAAAGGGAGACCCAGGCGTCCTGGTGCGACAAGCCATTGGTCCCTGCTGTGCTTCACTGTTCAGCTCCTTTTCCAAGGCCAACAGTACTTCACTGTCCCAGCCTTAAAAGTTAGATCTCACATACCCCACACCCTACCCCCACACCCCCACCCCGAGCCCCACCTTCATAGCTCTCTCCGAACAGCCAGCCCTAACTTCTGGTACTAACTAGCTTCCAGGACCAGGGCTGGCATACATCAGCTCTGGGTAGGATGCCCTGAGCTTTATCACAGTTACCTTGTTGGGATGGGCACTTCTGTCAGGCCTGACAGGAGCACAGCTGGGGACAGCCTCACAAAGGCAACGATGGGCCGGTCCAGAGTGTCTACCTCTCCCACCAGGACATTAGAGGCCTCTGCCCCAGTGGGAATTTTTTTCATGAAATGAAGGTCCACCTGAAAGTGCACAAGCCACCAACTTCAGCACCAATCACACTCCTCACACCTTATAGNTCAT
Organism: Neotoma lepida; assembly: GCA_001675575.1. Lineage (NCBI taxonomy): Eukaryota > Metazoa > Chordata > Mammalia > Rodentia > Cricetidae > Neotoma > Neotoma lepida. The sequence continues at coordinate 310,066 of LZPO01017293.1, read as the reverse complement.
GTCACTCAGGGTTAAAAAAGGTTTCTCATTGATTTATGTGATTGCTACAAAAACCCTGAATGGAGGTGTCATAGATCACATCAGTCTCACTATTTAAAAACAAAGGGGAAAAAAGCAATTAATATTCAGGGAAAGAAAGCTGACTAGAACTACAGAGCTTAGAATACAGATATATATTTATTTATAATTTATATCACATATCAATTATATATAATTTAGTATGTGTGTGTGCTTATGTGTATGGTGTGTGTGTGTGTGTGCGTGTGTGTGTGTGTGTGTGCGTGTGTGTGTGTGTGTGTGTGTGCGGGCGCGTGTGCACGCGTCTACATATGCCACAGCCCATGTGTGGAAGCCAGAGAACACCTTGTGAGAATCAGCTCCTCCTTGTACTGTGTGTTTCTGGATGGAATTCAGATCATTCGGCAGCAACACCTTTATCCACTGAGCCACCTCAAGAACCAAAGTTTAAATCCACTATTTTCTTCAGAGAGAAGGTGCCTCAGAAGTTCTGGGTCACATTACTTCTCTTTTCAAATACCCGACTAGCTCATCAGATACAGCAGTCACAGCCCCCAAGAAGAGTCCGAAACATTAGGAGCAGCTGCACACTGTGTGACAACTTGAGAAGAACTGCAGGGCATCAGACACCAAAAAGCAACTAATGAATCGGGGAAGGGGGAGATCCGGGTGAGCGAAGCCTCCGGAGTAGTCTGTCTTCACTATGCTGAACCTGGAAGGACACACTGAGGAGCAAGCCTTACCCAGGCTGCATGTGCGAAGGGAGAAAACTAAGAAGATGGGCAATCCCTTTCCACAGAAGCAGCACTCGTCTTGGGGAAAGGATCATGAAACATCAGAGCTTACCAGATCCCAGAAAGATTCCAGAAGACACTGGGCTCCACTACAGATAACCTTAGGCCTAGAAGCCAACTTGCCATGTTTTTCTCACCTTACTTAGATCCACAGGACTGTGCTCACAATTCACTCCATTTTTCACCTCCAGATTCGTAGTTGGAGCAGACTGAGGAGAAACAGTCTGACCTATTTGGAGAAAGTCAAACAGAACCTGCTAAGGGCTTGCCTTCCCCTCTGACACAGCTGGTCCATCACAGCCAGCTTGGGACTTCTAAAGGCTGGCAGGACTATGAAGCAGGGTCCACTCACATCTGTTTCCACACTCAGTGAGGAAGGCAGAGGCTTTGGTCTTCCTTCACCTTCCTCTCTGAAAGCAGTGACCCTTAACCTCAGTGATCGAGGACCTCTACGGTTTGCCAGCAAAGGTCTGCACTCGGATTTGGTAAATGAGGAGATAATACAGATGGGGCTTTGCCCAGCCACAGCAAGAGAGGCNATTAGCTGCTGGAAGACTTTGCAACCCACCTGTGCCTAGGTACAGGCTTTGGACATAAGTTAACTCACAGAAACCCCATAATAAACAGAAGGAAGGTCCTGTCATTGTCCTTATTTAAGTGAGATGTGAAGAGCTTTAGTAGATTCTCCAGGGCCATATACTCTCCAGAAGGTGGGGCCAGAACACAGGCCTGACTACACTACGGGCTTTTGTGGCCAAGCAAAGACTTTCTTTAGTTGGAAAAGGCTGCAGCTCACTTTCTCTGGCCCCAGATCATCATCACTGTGGACATTCTCCCAAAGCTACATCCTCTCTGGGAGCATGCAGGGGATACCTCCCTCACCTTGGAGATCTACTTGGAATGCTTTCCAAGCGCACAAGGGAGAGATAGTACTGTTTACCAGCCGCCCAGCTTACTACCATCAAAGAGTTCAGGGGTCTACGTGTCATGGCCTCTACCCTCTAGTAAGTCCGCATCTCCAACTAGTACCCAAATGTGTTGTCAACAAAGAGAACCAGACTTAATCCGTACCATCTCTATCCATGGAATGTGGGTCAGATTGCTTCTTGCCAACCTCAGCAAAGGAGCGGACAATGGGGATGAGGTTATTCCTCTTCCTCTCGTTCTGATGATGGTGCTTCTTGAGAAGGGCCTCCCGCACCTTTACCCTCATGCTGTCATTCAGGTCGCTGAACAGTTCTTGCTGGTCCAGGATCAGGTCTGGAAAGCAGGCATTCACAGCAGCACTCAAACTGAGCTCAGGACCCCCAGGGGAATGGTGTCAGGTTGCTGGGGAAGGGGCAAGCTGCTCTACTAGGGTCACCAAGGTGGTCTCAGCTTCCTGTCTGAAAGAGCATTTCGTTTCTGTAGCTGTGAAATACTGTCCTTTGTTCATTTAACAATGAAAACACATCATTTTGAGATGGGATGTCACTATGCTATGTAGGCTGGTCATGAATTCCTGAGCTAATGTGACCCTTCTGCAAAAGTGGGGCTTACAGGAGCTGGAGAGATGGCCCAGTGGATAAGAATACTGGATGCTCTTACAGAGGACCTGGGTTCAATTCCCAGCACCAACACGGTGGCTCATAGCCATCTGTATTCCAGTTCTAAGAGACCAAACACCCTGTTATAGTCCCCACGGGCACACACATGCAAAGTACTCATACATATAAAATAAAATTAATTAATTAAAAAATTTTAAGGTAGGACTTACATGGTGACATATGTCATTATGCTTAGCTCAAATTATTGCTTTGGGGAACAAAGCCTACTGAGTATTTAATACATACCTAGAAATATACCATGAGCTTTACATCTGTTATCTATCCAATACTCACTAAAACCCAGAAAGTTGCTATTTTTATGACAATTATTTTTTTCTTCTATTTTTAAAATGTATTTATTTTTATCTTTATTTGCGTGTGTGTGTGTGTGTGTGTGTGTGTGTGTGTGTGTGTGTGTGTGTGTGCAGGTGGCCATGGAGACTGGGAGAGAGTTATCAGGTCCCCTGAGGCTAGAGTTACAAGTGGCCATGAGCCACACACCGTGGTTCTGGGAACCAAACTTCAGTCCTCTGGAAGAGCCGCAAATGCTCTTAACTTCTGAGTCAGAGTGTTCTTCTAAATAAGGAAACCAAGGGATGATTGTTACAGAAGTCCCCAAACTCTCACACCTGCTAAGTCGGAGAGCAAGTGTACATATGCAGGACTGGCTGACTCAAAAGCCCATGATTACCCTCTTAATTCTATTATCCATCCCTGCTTCCAAGAACTCAGCACTGATGCAACTGTCAGGGACGTTGCAGCTATGAGCTCCAGTGGCTACTTGACAGTAGCCTAAAAGAAAAATTAAATTGGGGCTAGAGAGATATCTCAGTGGTTAAGAACCTGGGCTGCTCTTCCAGAGAACATACATGCAGGCAAAACACAAATATGAAATGAAATAATAAGTTTTAGAAATGTATTTAAATTAATTAACTGCTCCCTGAAGGCAATTACCAGCATGAGGATAGTTACTTGGTTCTGTCAGCAGGACTCTAGACACCTGTCTAGGGCTGCAGGCCCTACTTCATTCCTAGTTCCATTATTCTTGACCCATCTGACCTACATGACCACTCCCTACTCAGTCTCCCCATCCACAGAGAGGTACAGCACCCAAGTCCCCACTTCGGTGGGGCGCTGCAGCAGCTAGCTTTGAGCAGCTGGTCTTCCTGCCTGTATTTCCTAAGTGCTGGAGTTCACACTACAGGTGTGAATAGGCAGTAAGTGCTGGGTTACAGGTGTGAACAGTCAATAAATGCTGGGACTACAGGTGTGAACAGTCAATAAGTGCTGGGACTACAGGTGTGAACAGTCAATAAGTGCTGGGACTATAGGTGTGAACAGGCAGTAAGTGCTGGGACTACAGGTGTGAACAGTCAATAAATGCTGGGATCACATGTGTGAACAGTCAGTAAGTGCTGGGTTACAGGTGTGAACAGTCATGACCAAGTTCCTGCATATTTAACCTTTATAATGACTGATTTCTTCCTTCCTATTACACTCATGCTTCAGAACTCTTCATCTTAAAAGAGAAAAAAATTCCACACAGGCCCCTCTTCTATGTACTGCTTTTCATTTGTCTCTTCTCACTTAAGATTCTCAAAAGAAAAATCGTAATTCAAGAACTGCCTGCAGTTCCCTGTGGGTGCTGAAGGACCACAGAAAACCGTTTCTGCTCTGGGCCTTTAGGAACACAGCCCTACCTACAATGCATTTCAGATTGCTGGCTTCCAATTTTGTTTGATTTGTTTTATTTTGAGAGGAGATCTTGCTACAAGCCCAGGCTGGTCTTGAACTTGATCTACTTGCCTTAACCTCTGAGTGCTGGGATTAAAGGCATGAGCCACCACATATGTGGCATTGTGTCACAGCAGTCCCAGCAGGCTAGCACAGATTTGGTGACCCTAATGCGGTTGCCATCTCATGGCTCTAAGCACTCCTGAGCCTCAGTCTCCAAGGATGATGCTCTTGTGTCAACCTACTCATGCTCCCTGCAGCCAAGCCTTAAACAGCTGGCGTCCCCATCCCCATTTCTGACCTCAAGCTCAACCACCCCTGAGGCTGTAAGCACCAACCGCCTATGAACCAATTGCCAGTGCCAGTCGCACTGGCAATCATTTCTTGCTGCACTGCCCACTGAAGGGACACTGGCCCACTGAAGGGACACTGGCCCACTGAAGGGACACTGGCCCACTGAAGAAACTCTAGCCTACAGGAGCAGGGCAAACACAGCCCTGGCAGGCCTTGCCCTTCTCCCCCATTCCCTCTGCCTTGCTAAAAACCATTAGGTCACATTCCTAAAGCTAGCCCCCAGGTTCTATTCCCTTAATTGGCCACTTCCTCCTCCTGAGGCTGACTACCAAGGTCCAGCTACCAAAGTATTGAAGTCTAACAATCAAAAGCCCCTTTGGCTCACCTAATTAACATGCCAATTAAAATTAAACACCTCATCCTAACACGGGGTTTCGCATTAAACCTTTAAAAACCACCATTTGCCTATGTGCCACATCTGTCTCCCCTCTATCCAGAGGCAGTCCTCTGTCCCTACAGGACATATGCCCCTTTCCCCTTTGCTTTTTCCTCTTCCTTTCTCCCTTGTCCTCTATCTCCTTTACCACTGCACCGCATCCTAGCACATTCTAACAGACTTCCCCTTTTTCTCCTCTTAAATTTATACCTGCAAGGTCATTTGCTGCTGTTTTTCTGCCTGAGTCAGAAAGCAGCCACGTTAACTTTTCTTCCCCACTTAATAAAGGATCTCTCTGTGGAAACAGGTGCTTGGGTGTGGTTTGTGCCTAATCCACGGTCTGGGAGGCAGCCTTCTGCCCCCCCCCCATCGCCCGCCTCCTCCAGTGCAGGCACCATCTCACCTGGTCTAATCAGATGGCCTGGTTTACTCTCCCTTTTCCCTCCATCATCTTTCTTACAGCTGATTTGATTGGGCACTACCCTGCCAAGACATCTGCAGGGTCTCCTCACTGTTTATGTTATGATGTCACTAACTCCCTGGGGTTCCTCCACCAAAAAACAGGGCACAAACTTTCTTGGGAATCTTCATGGGCATTTAGACACATAGCTAGAAGTCAGTGAAATACAGATGTGACCCGGTTGGAACACAGTCCAAAGATGAAGTTGTGTGAAGAAAGATTTCTGAGTGCTTGTGAGAAAACTCCAAGAAACCAAGAGTCTTGNGACCTCAGTTTCTTCAAAAACATGGCATTGTTCTTGGACTGTGCTTTCGTGTCCCTTCCAGGTGTAGCGGATAGAATTTACTTCAGATTATTCATTACCACTGGCTATTGTTATTGTAAGCCTCTACAGAAAGACATGTTTTTGCCACATGCCGTGAAGCTCCCCGCCGCACTGCCCTCAGGGTGTAAACTGTATCGATTGTCTGATGTCCATTTTGGGTTCCCTTCTCCTAGGTTCCACTGCCTCTAGACAGGAAACACGACCCTAACACTGGACTCACTTCTTTTTCAATTCCACTTCCCCCTCAGTTGGTGGGACATCTGAGTGCCACCTTCCAAAGGAGTCGACACAGGATTCCATCAGTACTGACCTCTGTCCTCAGGTCCCCCAAGGTCCTTAGAGAGGCATAATTACTTAGACACTTGGAATGGAGAAATCTTTCTTTGTCCAGACAACAGAGTCAGTCTGAGGGGAGGGTGGACGTGCAGCCAGGCACTCTCCAACGCTGCTCCTCACACATGGTTATCTTAACTTCCGTTCACATCAGAATACTTCCCCAGACAGGTCTCCCTGTACGCCGTGCTGGAGCGTGGGAATACTATGGCTCACTTTCCTGCGTATCTGTTTTATATGGCATGTTTTGTACTTTTAATTCTTTAATTTTCTTCTTGAAGTAATTATCGTTGTTGCAATTATTAGTGTGCGTGTGTGTGACGAAAGTGTGCTCATGAGTGTATGTGTGTGTGGTGAAGGCGTACCCCGTGGTGTACTCATGGAGGACAGAGGACAGCTTCCATCAGTCAGTTCTTCTACCCTGGGTTCCTGGGGTGGAACCCAGCTCGCCCAACAAATGCTCTTACCCACTGAGCCATCTCAACAGCCCTTTAATTTTCTTTCTTTCTGGCTTCATTGTTCTGTTCTGTTTTGCTTAAGATAAAGTATCACTGTATAGGGCAGGCCTTAAACCTGTCATTCTCCTGCTTCAGCCCTCCCAACTTCCAGGATTACCGGTAGCACCAGAATGCTTGCCTCTCATACTTCTGAGTTTACACAAAATGTCTCTGCCCTTTGTTTAACCTTACCTGAAATTTCTTCTATGCTACTTGCACGCATGTCCAGAAGGACAGTGCCATTGATGAGGCAGCTCCTTAGCTCAAACAGACTGTGCAGAGACAGAGTTGCCACATAAGGCTTGCTCCAGCGCTCTCCCCCGTCTTCAACGTCCTCTTCAAACTTCAGCCACCTGCAGACATGGCCAATAATGAGATGCCACAGACAGAAGATGGGTTTTTCAAGAGGGCAAAATATCTGAATGTCATAGAGAAGACTGCAACCCCTGGTCTAACATCCGGACACAGAAGAACTGGGAAAAACAAGCTGTGGCACAGTGCGAATCTAATCCCATCCCCACCCCCTTTTTGTTTGGTTTGGTTTGGTTTGGTTTGGTTTTTCGAGACAGGGTTTCTCTGTGTGTAGCCCTGGCTCTCCTGGAACTCGTTCTGTAGACCAGGCTGGCCTCATGAGTGCTGGGATTAAAGCCNTAATCCCATTTTTATTTAATGACAAATCTAAAATTACAAACACATATAAGACCCCAAATATATTCCTTGTTTTATCTTTGTGACAGTGGGATTGAAGGTAACTGTCATTTTCTTCCTTTTGCTTATCTTTATTTTTTAGTTGTCTATAATAAGCATGACTTTTAAAAATCTAATCTATATCATTTGGACACATTGACAAACCACATTAATAAAACAATAACATTTTTATCAGTGCTCTTTATGACTTCAGAAATCCACAAAGACAGAAACACAAAAGACTAACTGCNTTTTACTTGGTATCAGGCCAGCTGGCCTGTTTAATTCTTTGGCCATGGAAAATGTCCATAGCAGTGAACGCATCAACACTACATCAGTGGGAGCTGGAGCCAGGCTTCCTAGTTACCACCGCACCCATCAAGAGACAAAAGGAAGCAGGCCTGCCACTTGCGGAGAGGTGTGCACTTGCCTCTTCCCAAAGCTCCTGACCAGGTTATTTCAGGGCCTCACCTGGCTGTCTCCTTCCACTCAGCGTCTTCTCCCTCTTTCATACATATCTCATCCAGCTCCGTGAACAGCTCATGAGGCACGTGCTCTTCATCTTCCTCAGTGCCAAGAATGAACTGAACGCGCTGAGATGGGGTGTCTAGAAAACCAACCAGAGAAAGGTCTGGATGTGTATCTATCCTCCAAGTCAGAACAAAAATAGCATTCTGCCTAACAGCTTTGGGAATATATAGAAGATGTCCTGAATACAGATTTAAAAGTTCCTTTGTTCTTAGAGAGAAGGCTGTTCTGTGGAAGCATTTAAACAAGAAAGCAGAGTTATGAACTAAGACCACTCGAGGAAGTCTCATGAGAACCTAGAAATCAGAGCTGGAGAGATGGCTCAGCAGTTGAGAGCACTGACTGCTCTTCCAGAGGTCCTGGGTTCAGTTCCCAGCACCACATGACAGTTCACACCTGTCTAACTCCTGCCCCAGGCATCTGACACCTCTCTTCTGGCCTCCAAGGGCATGTGGCACACATACATACATTCAGGCAAAACACCCAAACACATAAAAATAGATTTTTTTAGTTTACTAGAAATCTGACAAATTTCAAATAGCAAAGGATTACTTATAGGGCTGATTGGGGTGTTAAAATGTCAATTTCAGGAAGACATTTTTAATTCTTAGAAGCATTCTTTCCTCTTGGGAACCATAGGCAAGGACTAGAGAATCAAGACCACCTGCCTATGCCTCCTGCATTCCCATGAATCTCCACCACCCTGTCATGGACACTGGTCCTCTCTCCCCAGTCACTACCCCCTCTCTCCCCAGTGGTTACCCACCTCCCACCAGTGCATTACCCCCTATCCCCAGGGTGTTACCCCCTCTTCAGGGTATTA
>LZPO01017293.1:288595-301326 GCA_001675575.1 Neotoma lepida | reverse complement strand
CCCTCTCTCCCCAGGGTGTTACCATGGGCCAAGGCTTCCAGACCCTCTTCTCCCTGGCTGACTCCTTTGCCCCGCCCTCCTCGTCTCCGGTGCTTCTGGCCATGAGTACGGTGGTGCCGATGGCTCTGCCTGCCCAGTGGCATCCGAACCCCCACATACAGAGTTCTATGACCTAAATGGGAGCAGAAGACTTATGGGGAGAACTCCTTTTACAAAAGGAGTCTAGCATAATTAAGAGCAAAACATCACAGGCTTTTGTGCCTATACATACTTCGGAATGATTAAACTCCACAGACCCCAGGACTAAAGACAGTAATCACAAAGTTGACAGTGTCTTCCTCTGTCCTGCNCATGGCTACAAACCTCACAAGGATGTTGTGACAATCAAATGTGTGCTTCATTCATTATGTACACTAGCTGTGAGAGAGTGGGTGCATGGCTGGGAGGGGTAGAGAGGCTGAAGGAGCATGTGAAGGGCATAGGAGGTCACACAGCAGAGCATGGGAATGTAGCCTTGGTGTGTGCAAGGCTCTGGGAAGGAGGGGGAGAAGGGAGGAAGGGGAGAGGAGGGAGGGACTATGACTTACAAACTATGAATATATGTTTGTTACTTTGTGCTATTACAAGAATAATGTGAATGATTTTAAAGAGACAATCCCCGTATGGTGACTGTGGCAGGTTTTGGCAGAGAGGTTGTTAGCACAGTCAAGGACCCAGGAAGCCTGCTTGGGCTCAAAGCTCCATTTCAGCACTAGCTAAACATCTGAGCATGAGCAAGCCAGCCAGTCTCTCTTGATTCATCCTTTAAAAGGAACACTGACGCTAATTTTTTTAACTCATGGGGTTATCAAGAGCAGCAATAAGACAGCACATGGGAAATGCTCGAGGCCGTGCTGGGAACTATAGACCAGCTTCTGCACTGTGGACTGCGTCAGCCAGGCTACTGCAGACAGACCTGATAAATCACGAGTGCAGCTGGGTTTAGAGACGTTAAAGACGGTGCACAGAGTGGAGAACACGGAAGGAAGTGACCCGACAGCAACCCTTCCCCCCCCCAGCCCTCCCCACCCCTCCTCCTGCCCCCGTTCCTCTATGTGCACCCCCTTTGCTTTTCAGCCTCACCTGACTTCCTGCCAAGCCTGGAGCCCAGGATCAGAGGCTTCAGGGCTGTTCCCAAACCTGACACGCCCAGCCTTGCTGTGCCCATTTGCACCTGGTTCCTGCTGCTCTGCCCACCACATCTTAGCTGTGCCCACACTGTCCCCACGGTTCTTGACATCTTTAGCCAGTGCCTTTGAATCCTACCTACACCTATCCCTGCCCTTTGACCCCTTCCTCCTCACCTTACTCAGAAGACGAAGGCCCTTTCATGGCAACTCCTTCTGTCACAGTCTGGCTCCTCTCTGCCAGGCTCAGGAGCTCTCCATCCCGTGCCTCCCACTCCCTTGCCCCTCCCCCAGGACGAGCTACCCTCATTCTGTCCTCTCCATCCAGTCCTCCCATGGCTGATCTCTGAAGACCCCCACTGACTGCTGCTCCCCACATTTCCCCCTCTCCTTCCTTCTCCACCAAGAATCATGAGTGCCCTCACGCCCTCTCCTTCCCAAGTTCTTGTTCCACGGCCTCTGACTGTGACTTCTGTCCCTGACCTCTACTAAAGCTGTCTGTCCACAGTAAGGACACCAGACGGCACTAGTCACCAAAGCTCTGTCAACACATCTCCCAGTTCCACAGACTCTATGGAGAGGCCGGCGTGTACCAGGGTCTCCGGACGCCCGTCCGCCTTGATGTTCTGAGCTCCTTTAGCTCTCGTGCCGCTGCCCCCGACTCCTTCGGAGGCCTCATCACCCCCCAGAGAAGAGTCCATTCTTGACCCTTCTTCTCCCCTCTTTAGTGGTACCCATTCTTTGGATTTCAAGTTCACTTCTACACAGGACTCCCCAAATCCCTTGATTTGAGTCTTTATATATATATCCCAGCTTGGCCTACCAGGCTGGCTTCATACAATTCTCCTGCCTCAGTCTGGGATTACAGGTGTATGCTACCATACAGCTTCAAATCTTTATTTACATCACTGGTTCTCAACCCTCCTAATGCTGTGATCCTTTAATACAATTCCCCACATTGTGGTGACCCCCCAACCATAAGATTATTTTCATTGCTACTTCATAACTATAATTTTGCTACTGTTATGAATTGTAGTGTAAATATCTGTGTTTTCTGATGGTCTTAGGTGACCCCTGTGAAAGGGTTGTTTGACCCCAAAAGAGTCAGGACCCACAGGTTGAGAACCACTGACCTACAGTGATAACACCCCAAACAAACTTAAAACCCTCCACCTTCGAAAGTCAAGCTCACTGTGGGTGTGGTGTGGTATCTCACACCTAGGATCCTAGCACACGAAAGGAGGAAAACAGTTGGCTAAAACTTGGAAGTCAGTCGGGGAACACAGTGAGTTTGGGACTAGCCTAGACAAAAGTGAGGTCCTTTATCAAAAAAAAAAATATATCTAAAAATGAAGTGAGGCTCCATGATTATGTCTACAGCACCACCGCCGTGTAAATTCCTTGGTGGCTGGAGATGGCCCGGCAGTGAGACACTCCTGTTGCTCTCACAGAAGGCCTGGGTTTCCCAGCAGCTCCACAGTGGCTCACNACTCTAAGTCCAGTTCTAGAGGAGCTCTCGACCTGTGCAGGCCTCCACGGCACTGCACACACGTGATGCAATGACGTACAAGCAGGCGAAAATAAAATAAAATAAAATAAAAACAAGTAATTCTCCTCAGCGTTACCTTAGATTCCAGCTCTACCTCTTTGTCCCTTTCACTGTGGTTCCTGTAGAGCAGGGATGTCAAGCCTTTTGCTGTTCCTACTCTGACAAAGCAGGGTCTCCTTCCTGCCTCCCATACGAACTGAACACTACAGAGTCACCCTCCTGGTTACAGACTGATCATAGTTCATCCTATGAATCCAGGACCCCTGTGCTCAGTTCTCAGTGCCCATCCTGAGTCCAGGACCCCTGTGCTCAGTTCTCAGTGCCCATCCTGAGTCCAGGACCCCTGTGCTCAGTTCTCAGCCTCTTCTCTGGATTTTCCTTCCTCTGGGACAAGTTTACATATTCAACATGGAAATAAATGACCTCTACGGGAACCAGGTGATCAGCTCAAGAGAGCTAAAAGGGTCGCCCTACACGCTGGCACAGAGCTAAAAGGGTCGCCCTACACGCTGGCACAGAGCTAAAAGGGTCGCCCTACACGCTGGCACAGAACAAACATTCCGGAGAACAATCCACGTGCATACCTCTGCCCCTTCGCCAGCACCAGAATGGCGGCTCCTTCCGCCTTCCCCAGCTGTTNCATTCACAGCACTTCATACTTTCTCTACCTGAGCCAGGCTGCTCTTCCTCAAGCCTGCTGGCGCCTTCTCCACACTGCAAACTCACCTGCCTCCTTGGCATTATTTCCTCGGTGAGAAGTGTGGTCAGCTTCCTCCAAGTTACCCTAGCTAAAGCTTTTCTCATGCCTTTTTTTTCTGCCTTGCATTACAGTTGAGCAGCTGCCTTACTCCCAACTATGCACCTGTGAACTCCTCAAGGTCCTGGCTTAGATCTCCTCCAGTACCTATGTATAACCAAGCACATTCTTTAGTCAATGTCAGACCGAGTCTACTGAGGCCATCAGCATGCAAATAAAGCATCCTAATTTAAAACACCTGAAAGGTGTGGGTGCTTTTAAAAATAAGAATGTATACACACACACACATATACACACACATACACACACACATACACACACATATACACACACATATACACACACATACACATACACACACATATACACACATACACACACACATACATACACACATACACATATACACACATACACACACATACACACACACATACACACACACATACATACACACATACACATATACACACATACACACACATACACAGAGAGAGAGAGAGAGAGGGAGAGAGAGAGAGAGAGAAGAATGAGAGACACTGGATCTTTGGAGCAGAAGAGAAAGCACAGGTATGAGCTACCCACAGAGACAGGCTACAGGGTAATTCAAAGTCAATAACCACAGGGGAAGTCCTACATGTGGAACAATGCATGCCTCCTTAAAGTCACAAATATGACCAAGTGGGTCTAGCCTTTGTTAAAGTATGGCGCTGACACCAGGAGTCATAAATCTAGCACTTAATCAGGAGTAATGATCTGCCAGAAAAAAATGGGAAAAGCCATCCCTCTAAGAGGAGTGTCCTGTTTTCCACAGGGGCTGAGAGAACCCTCCGAAATGTAGTACTATGGACTGTCGCTCGAGTTATCTTTGGAAAACTGTTCAAAAACCCTTCTCTAACAGACAGAATCCGCTCATTCAAAAAGACCCACATCTACAGTCACTAACACCGTCTCTGAAAATGGTGTTAGGGAACGTGTTAGAGCATACGAAATAAAGCAGAAGGAAGACTCGGGATTTCTCAGCAGCCACAGACCCCTGAGAGATGGCATGCACACTACCGAATCAGAGCACAGCTTATGGCATCTTCCATTAAAGCGGGGCTGTTTTTTCTCTCTGTGCCCTTAGGTGACACCACTACCTGGCATACAGCTTCATCAAGTCCTGTAATTACACCTGGAGTGAGTGAGTCTGGTGGAACCCACAGCATGCCCAAGCCCACGGCAGCAAACCCCACTGGCTCTCCTCTCCTCAGGCTCTGCTCTTGAGGCATTTCAGGTCTGGGCACAGAAGGACCATTAGGTCTCCACTTGCCTGTAGTACATTTTTTAAGTGCTAACAGAAGAAATTCCAGTTTTCAGAAAGATCTTGTCATAAAAAGCCATTTCCCAGCACGGTGTCCTCCAACAATGTGTCATCCTGTAGTTTGCTTTTCCAGCAGAGGAGAGCACGCACCAGAAAGAGATGACATCATCTGGAGATGTCGCTCCCAACTGTTCCTCAGCTGACCTCGATGGATGAGACCTGGCTCTCAAAATCCAAGAGGGCTTGCCCAGATTCATTATTCTATTCCCAAGCACACAAAAAATATTTATACACGTTCACTTCCCAGTGGAAGACTAAGGTCCATGGGTAAATGCTAGAGGACAACAGACCTGCTGGCGATGCACTTCGGGGTGTTGGGAAGGCACGAAGAAATGTCTGCATGGTGAAGCAGGGTGCCAAGGCCCGGAGCCTTGCAGTCCAGAGGGGGAAAAGAGGGATTCCACCCCAGTCTCCCCTACCATCAAGTCTGTTGCCACAACTAAAGAGGGTAATGGTACCAACATGTGTCTGGGGTACTGTGAGGGCTAAGTTATGTTTTATGTTTAAATTACTGAGGTTAAGGGAGCTAGAAAACACGAATGCCTCTAACCTGGAAGCCCCACTTGCCCAAGGGCAGGTAACTTCCTGGAATGCTGGGGGCTGTTGTTCATGTAAGACAACAAGCCACCTGTTCTCACTTCTGTAAACAAGCGTGGCTGCCCCCACTGCACAGGATATGCTTGATCACATATAGGCAGGAAGTACATAGGCAGGAAGTATGTCAGGATGTATGCTTGCCCCTGATTGGATGAAGGCAGGAAGTACATAGTCTTGTGGGTTTTGCTTTTATAAGCCCCTGGCTAATGTAATTTGGCACCATACTCTGGTAATCCCAGGTATGGACCTGGCCAGTGTCCATCATCCTGGCCAGTATTTAAGAAAGCTTGCTTCAAATTTATCTCAGGAATTGTGGTAGTGGTCTTATTTTCGCCCAGTTGGATTAACAGTACTATGGTGGGGCTGGAGAGATGGCTCAGCGGTTAAGAGCACTGACTGCTCTTCCAGAGGTCCTGAGTTCAATTCCCAGCACCCACATGGCAGCTCACAACTGTCAGTAACTCCAGTTCCAGGGGACCTGACACCCATGGCAAAACATCAATGCACATAAAATAAAAATAAAATTAAAAAAAAAACAAAACAGTACTACAGATGAAGGGGTAGCTGGTATAAAGTACCTAAGTCAGTGCCTAACCCACCAGAAGCCTCCCCCAACAGCACACACTTCCTTGCCCCCACTTCCTCCCTGTCCTTTCATCCATCTGGCCAAAATAACTTCGAGAACTTGACCTTGATCTACCCAAACACAACTGACCTCTGCAGAGCCACCCACACACAGGTTTTCACAGTAACAGACCCAGAGTCTGAGTCAGCCTCCCCGGCTTTCCTTCACTTCCCATCCAAAGGCCGAGTTTTCTCTGTGGCTGCACAAGTTTGATATAAAACCCATGATGGGAACATGCAGTACAGAGAAAACATTACAGGCCATCTCAGCATCTGAAAGCTGCTGCAGTGCAGCCGTCAGCGTGCAGGGGAGGCGGCAGCCATNTCACACGAGGAGGCAAACGTGGCTCCTTGGACATGAACCTTCCTCCAGGATAAAGGAATGTCACCACTAATGAGGAACCATGGTTGCGAAGGTGGGACGAGAAGCTGGAGGACAGTCAGGGACAAGAATGGCTCCTTCTGTCTCCATCTCACTGGGGTTTTTCCATAACTTTGTGCTGAGCACTCTGAGTCTTTTGCTGGTGTGTTGCTGCATTCCCTTTTCTTGTTTGGATTTTTTAAAAATCTGGTACAAATGGGCACAGTTAGAAAACAAAGAGCCAATAATGGAAATGTGATTTAAAAAAAAAAAAGAAAGAAAAAAAAAGGTTTTACAGCCAACTGAACTTTTAAACTGATGATATTTTATTTTCTTTTAAATTTGTGTAGACCCTTACGTTTCCGTGCTGTTATGAAGACGCAGTGAACTAAAGGAGCACGTCACATTCTCAGAGAAAGGGTTATTCGCCTCTGTTAATATTTATGTGGAGCTTCCCAGTGCTCACGCACTGTCTCACGCTGCCTACTGGGCCCTGTGATAAGCCTACCAGACATGTGGGTCCTGTTATCTCTGCTCTTATTTCAAGACAAGGACTCAGAGGCAAAGGAAGTGTTTTCCCCACAGGGTCTCACAGCCAGAGAGAAAGGGTCAGATACGAACCCGGGTCTCCCAGGGCAAGGCAGGTCTGGTTTTTCCCTGGTCACATGAGGAGGTTCTTACCTTCCAACTCTTCTTTCTCATAGTGAATGTTGAGAATTGTGCTGGTCCCACCCTGATCCACCACAGCTTCCTCATCTGGTCTCTGTTTGAAAACAGATAGGCAAATAGTTACAGAAAAACACCACTATTCATTCATTCAAATACTTCAAACCAAGGCTCCTTTCAGATACCTGGAGGAGGAAAGCAGTGGTTTACATAGATTTTTAAGTTGGAACCTCACAATAACCTGGAGATGCAAATATGGCGGTTCCCATTCTGTGAGTAGCCTAGATCCAAAGCACATTAAATGACTGTGCCTCAAGGTCACAGCTGTGGTAGACTGAGCAGCTCCATCCTCTCCAATGACCCAGCTACACATCTGCAGAGCCAACAGGCAGGCACTTGCCTTGAATGGCGACTGCCCCTCACTTCCAAACTAACCTAGCCCCCAGTTTTTATGTCCTAATGGCATACTGCAATTCTTGTTAGTAATGAAACATATATACGGGGCTGGAGAGACCGACCAGTGGTTAAGAGTGTGTATGCTCTTGCAGTTCCCAGTCTATAAATCAAGCTCCAGGAGACCTGACACCCTCTTCTGGCCTCCATGGGCAACTGCACTCATGCACACATACTCACACACACATATATATACATAGTTCAAAACAAAACAAGCCAGGTGTGATATTGCATGCCTAATCTCAGCACTCAGGAGGCAGAGACCAACCTGGTCTACAGAGTAAGTTCTGGGTCAGCCAATGCTGCACAGTGAGACCCTGTCTCAAAAATAAAAGACTTATTTAAAAAAGATTATAGCCCCACACACAGCACAGGAATGCTCACATAGTAAGTGCTCACATAAATGCTCACACAGTAAGTGCTCATTATGTCTAAGATTTTATTTATTTATTTACTTTATGTGTGTTGGTGTTTTTCCTGCATATATGTCTGTGTGAGAGTGTCAGATCCCCTGGAACTGGAGTTACAGACAGTTGTGAGCCACCATGTGGATGNTGGGAATTGAACCTGTGTCCTCTGGAAGAGCAGCCATGCTCTTAAGCACTGAGCCATCTCTCCAGATGCCAGAAAGTCTTTCTTAAAAGAATGTTGTGATCACAGTTCCTCCTTCCTCACAAGGCATCTATTTACTAAGACAAATACACTTAACTGATACTCTGGCACTTACTTTCCTGGTATGTGGCTCTGGCCAGGCTACTTACTGCAGGGGCCCAGGCACACTCTCACCCCCACATGGGCCTGTGTATACTGTCAGGCTTTGTGCATCCCCCAAGCTCTGTAGCACACCAGATTGTGTGCTCCTCCCCACCTCCCCACCAGGTACTGCTCAGATCTCCAATTCACTCCTCACCATGCTCATCTATGCCCCCCATCACAATGCTGAAGACAATCTAGTTCCCCAATCACAAGATACTTTTTAATGAGGTTAACTTAAATTCTTAGAGAAATAGAATGTCAAATGTCGCTTAGAGTGATTAATTTGATAATTTACTTTCATAGATATTTAAAAATACATATTATTACTACCATGAAAAAAATCCAAGATAGAATATTAAGTTTTAAAGGCAAAGTGGAAAAAACTGTGATTTGCTACAGTTTAACAAACAAAAGGGATCTGGAATATAAATGTCTCATTATACTTTAGAGTAAATGGGTCTGGAGAGATGGTTCAACGGTGAAGAGCTGGCTGCTCTTCTAGAGGACCCAAGTTCAACTCCCAGCACCCACCTGACAGCTAATAACCATCTACAAACTCCAGTTCTAGGGAATCTAGTGCCCTCTTCTGGCCCTGCACATGGTGCACAGGGAATTTAGCGCCCTCTTCTGGCCCTGCACATGGTGCACAAACATAGGTGTAGGCAACACCCAGACACAAGTAAAAAAATTAAAAATCTTAAAAAGAAAGAATATTTACAAAAGATTGATTTTTTTAATGATTTATTTTTAATTTTATGTACATTGGTATTTTGCCTGTGAGGGTGTCAAATTCCCTTTTCAAACAACTACTTACAGAGGAGAAAAAGAATAAGACAAAAGAAACAAAGACAGAAGGCAGCCTTCCTTGAGTATCTTATAAATATTTTATATAAATTCATATTTAAGAAAGAAATTCTCAGGGATGGGGAGATGACTCGCTCAGTGGCCAAGCATGTACCGCTCTTTCATAGAACCCAAGTTTGGTTCCCAGCATCCACCTTAGATAGCTTAAAATCACTGGTATTCCAGCTCTGGGGGGTCCAACATCCTCTACTGGCCGCCACAGGAACCTGCACACACATGGCAGATATTCACACAGACACACATGAATAAAAGCAAATCTTTTTGAAAAAGAAATTCTCAAAATAAAAAACAAAACAGAAACAGAGGTGACATTGGTGGTGTGACTATCTCAGAACTATTTAAGTACACAGTGCGGTGGTGTGACTATCTCAGAACAACTATTCCAAGGTACAGAGTGCACAGGAACTCAGCTGGGGCTGAGGCTGGGCTCCCACTCCAGATCAGTCCCTGGTAAAATGTAAGACAAAGAGAAATCAGGACCAAGTGTCCAACCACTCCGAGCAGTACACACATTCAGAACAACAAACAGACAAATGACAACTGCGAAGACCATGAACTGTTCTTTTCCTTCTTTGGATTTTGAGAAGTCTTTCTCTGTAGCCCAGGCTAGCCTCTCAGTGGCTGTCTTGCTTCAGCTGCCCTGAGAGCAGGGATTAGCGTAAGCCACTGCATGCAGCCTCCTGAGCTGGCTTTAGTCATCACACTATTGGTTGCAGTACTGATGGTGGGTATCTGGGGGGTACTGTGTTGTGAGATGAGTGACTATGTGAACTTACTGTCACACCCAGTGTGGTTGAGAGTGAGGATTCTCAAAGGGTTAGTAATGAGACACGACTGCAAACACAGATGGTGAATAAAAGCCACATCTTTTCCGAGTGGAAAACATCAACAAGAACATATGACATAGCCTTTGTCCGTAAGTGGTTTTAAATTAGTTGATATTTTTTAACTCTACCCTTTCAAAGGGCCTATAACATATGATCACCCAGTAGCTGTAAGGATCATTGGCACCAAGATTATGATCTCTAAAAATATCATTCTCCACTTAAAGGAATCAGTTTCTTGNAAAAAAATGACTGGTGGAAGGACATAATGGCATACACCTTTAACCCCAGCACTCCAGAGGCAGGNGCAGGAAGATTTGTGAATGTTACAGGACAGCCAGGGCTACACAGTAAGACCCTCTCTCAAAAAACATCAAAACAAAACAAAAATTGCCTGGTTACAGGTCTGAGTGAGGAATACGCAAGATGTGTTTGAAACCTCCCATTTTATCAGACAGTAAAGAAACACAAAGAGCAGCAGACATGTGGCCAAGGCACCAGCAACCACCTTAGGAGGGTCCTTGCCAACAGCATGGTGGAAAGAGAACTAACTTCCACAAGTTGTCTTCTGACCTCCACATGGGCACCATGGCATGCACACATGTGCACAAGCACACAAAACAAACAAACCAACAATTTTAAAGTATATCTAGAGTCAGTCATGGTAGTATATATCTATAATCCCAGCGCTTGGGAGGCTGACATGAGGGGATCAATGGTTCCACACCAGTCTGGGCCACGAAGTACACAGCCAAACCCTGTCCAAAAACAAAGCCTGCCTAGCTATTGGGATGGCCCAAATCCAGGACAGCAGTAACAACAGACCTCTCTTCACTGTTGGGAAAAGCAAAAGTCTGCAGCCACACTGGAAGACAGTTTCTTCCAAAAACATATTCTTACTTTATAATTCAGTGTTTATTGATATTTACCACCCAAAACTGAAACTTAAATCTACACAAAAACCTAAATATAGATGTTTACAGAAGTTTTATTCATAATTGATAAAATTTAGAAGCCACCAAGATGTCCTTCTAGGTGAACAGATTAACTGTGGTACATCTCGACAATAGAGAATTGTTTGGCACAAAAAAGAAATGAACTATTAAGCCATCAAAAGACAAATACCTTAAATGCATTTTATTAAGTGAAAGAAGACTATTCAAAAGGCTCCAAGTGCTGGAGCTGCACCTCGNCGGCAGAGGGCTTGCCTGGCATGCAGGAGGCCCCGGCTCCATCTCTAGCACTGAAGAGAGAGGAGAAAAGAAAACTGGGAAAGAATTATTAACTCGCCATAAACTTTAACCCAGTGTGGCAGCACACTGCTGGAAGCCANCCCGGTGGCAGACAGGTCCAGAAAGGAGGTAAGGGTTCGGCGAGGGAAGGATGAGCCAGGCATGANGGCTGGGAGAACGGTGCAGCCTGACTGACTGGCAGACAGGGTGTTTATTTATACAGAATTTAGTAAGCAAAGATACATTCATGTTGTTCCAAAACACAGATCATATCATTTTTGGTTTTGAACATGTGTTCTACTTTCTCTTGCATATCTTTTAGTCATCATTGATAAACTATGACAGAACAGAGTTATCTTTTCTAATCATTTTCCCTCAAGTTTAATCATTATTGATAAACAGTTATCTTTTATAATCATTTTTACTCATTAACATTATAACTCAATTTTTAAGAATCTAGAGGCAAATGACAGCCTGTTCTCAGGCTGGTAGCTCTGGTTGCTTCAAGGATGCTAGACCAAAACAAAATTTCCAAGCCAGCCCAGGCAGATTGCCATGTCCCAAGCAGTGTATTATTAACTCTTAATGGTCAGAGTGCCCAAGAAAAGTCCCCAGGCCAAAGCTGCTGCAGTTATTTTTCAAATTCTGGCATAAATACAATGCTTACATTTTATATCTTTATAGAATTTGTTTAAATGTCTAATCCTGGCATTCTGTTGTTCCATGGTCATATGACACCACAGTGACTTTGCGTGTGCTAACTTTCCTAAGAGAAGGAGGTCCTGACATCTCCTTCTTTTACCATCTTTCCACTCTATACGTTGTACATCAATGTAAGTCTCTGTGTAGGGCAGAGGTAATGTCAGCTAATGTAACTGTGTTGCTGTATATGCCACATAATTGCCCAAGTGTATAGTGGGAAGATGTTTGCAATCTGAATTGTGGCCAACTCCTCAACCCCAGTGAATCTTGTTGACCTTTTTAAGTTTACTTTGTTTTGATTATCTTGTTTCTGAGTAAGTACAGGGACAGATGTTTCAAAATTGTATGATAGCCTCACAAAGATATCTCTGGCTTCTTTATGTGTGTCACAACCTTCAAGGAGTAAGGAAGACCTTCAAGTAGATAAGGCTATCTCCCTAAAATCGGATGGGTAGTATGCTCAGGACTTTCCTGAGGAAGCATAGAAGCAGTAATCCTAGGAGGAGGCATAAATGGTTCATAAGAAATTTTCCATCAATCCACTATCCCCAAATTGTACAAATATTAAAAGTCCCCCAAGTATCCAACAGGTAGAGATCAAAACCAAAGGTGGCACGGTGGCCATCATGTGGATCAGCTTTGCANGATCTTTGTCAAGCAGCTGTGCTGGCTTTAGGACTTTTTTGGTTCCCATCAGATATGGTTGTGCCAGCTGTAATCTCAGAACTCAGGAAGCTGAGGCAGGAGGATCACTAGTTCTAGGGAAGTTGGTTTTTGGGTTTTGTTGTTGTTGTTGTTTTTAAGAAAGAAAGAAAGA
>LZPO01017293.1:231014-247565 GCA_001675575.1 Neotoma lepida | reverse complement strand
GCTCTGCGCCCGCCCCGGGGGGTGACAGCTAGTGCCTCCCTCGGGGTGAGGGGACCCCTCCACCTTTGCGGTCCAGAAACCGGGGGACGAGCCGGGAGCTCCGACCGTGCGCCTCCCCAGACTGAACCACCTCGTGTGTTCAAGCGCGGGAAGTCCTTCAGAGAGGGTCCTTCCTGCCGTGTCACCCCTGCGCAGAAGGGACAAACCAGGGGAAGCCTCTTTGTTGGGGACCCCTCAGAGCCCTTGCCTAATTGATCCTACCCCCCCCCACCTTGGACGCTGGGCACTTTTGAGGAGTAGAGAACAGAGTTCTGTGATATTGGGTAGCGAGTGTGTGACTGTGACTGTCACCAACTTCCTGATTCTCACTCTCACTTGTTCCATACCTCGTGATAACTACAAGGAGAATCCTCCTGTTACTTGCCCAAGGTCCAGTCGTCCCAGACTCCAGACCACTGCTTGTGTGGGCACTGCTGATGAGAGCTTGCTCACAAAGCTCAAAAAGGAACCCCTGTCTTAAGCAGGAATTCACCACAGTGGTCCCAGAGAGAGCTTTCAGGTTTGCACTCTGAGCTCATGCCGAGATCCATAAAGGCAGGCACCGGCTGAGGTTAATGACTCTAGACACACCAAAGGGCCTCCAGGGCTATGTTCATTTAACCGCAGATGTGTGTACATTACACAGGCGGTCCTCTCCTCCCGACAGGAGAGCTGTTCCTCTGTCATCAGGGAAAAGCGAAGAAGGATGAGATAGGCAAATTCATGTGATGACTGGATCAGGGTTTTGAAACACACTTCATTCAAATTACCCAAGAGTAGCCTGCGTCATCACAGGCATTCCCGAGCTCTGTTTCCTCAGCCACGTGCTTCAGGAACCCAGAGGTGGCAGGAGAGAGCTGCTGTGGGGGTACCAGGACCCAAGAGCAAGACAGGATTGTCANAAGGAAGTGTAGAGCAAGAGATGCCGTGAGGGAAATTGGCTGCTGAGTAATCACTGCCCACAGCTGGTACTGCCTCCAGCAGACAGAAGAGTCCAGGAACCGGGAGGCCCCACGGGTGTCAGGTGCCGTCTGAGATCAGAATTGTCTTAGTCCAAGCTCAACTGTGAGAAACCCAGACACGAGATACCGTCATAGGCTGAGTTCTTGTAGTCATTGCATAGAACAGAAGTCAGGCTGGGGAGGGGCAGCCCGGTCCTCACCTGAGAGCGATTCACAGAGGGAGGCAGCGGTGTATAATGAAGGCTGCAGGTGGCTGACTCAGCTCTGCCACTAATGAGGCTGTGTAACCTTGGCCACATCACGTAAACACTGCCTGGGCAGGGAGCAAATGAGGAGGTTCTCCTGGAAGTGTTTGCTGGAGCTTTAGGGACCAACCAGACGTAAGATGTGTCATAGCTCTGGACGGANGTGAGCCTGGGTACGAGTACTGCCCTGCTTTTTCCTAGTTCTGTCCTGTAGTTGAGCTAGTCTCCCTGAGCTTCAGTTTCTTTCTGGGTAAAACAGAAGGCGGGAACTGGGCATGCAGCTCAGTTGGCAGAGTGTTTGCCTAGTATGCATAAGACCCTGGGTCTAGCACTCGGGAGGCAGAGGCGGGAGGATCTCTATGAGTTCGAGGCCAGCCTGGGCTACCGAGTGAGTTCCAGGAAAGGCGCCAAAGCTACACAGAGAAACCCTGTGTCGAAAAACCAAAAAAGGACCCTAGGTCTAGTCTCCAGCATTGCATAAACTAGGCATGACGGCACATGCCTGTAACCCAAGCACTGGGGAGGTGGAAGCAGGGGAATCCAAAGTTCAAGGTCATCCTTGGCTACATAATGAGTTTGAGGCCAGCCTGGGCTAGAGGAGACTCTGTCTCAAAGCAAAATCGAAAACCAAAACAAAACAGAAAACATAACTTGTGTGAGGTTTTTGGTTTTTAGTTTATTTTTGTTTTTTCAGACAAGGTCTCTACATAACCCTGGCAAGCCTGGAACTCACTATGTAGACCAGGCTGGCCTGGAACTCATAGAGACCCACCTGCTTCTGCCCCCACCCCTCAAATGCTGAGATTAAAGGCATGCACCACCACTATAATCCCAGCCACTCAGGAGGACGGAGCAGAAGGATTGCTTGAGCCCACGAGTCAGGCTGAAGGTGAGCCTGGGGGACATATGATAGCATTGCTCTAAACATCCCCAGGTCTGATAGACATATTCTAGTGTCTCCAGTTGTGGAAGCAAAGCTGAGTACCACAGTGGGTGTTTGGCTGTGCCAGAGCTCGAGTGAACTTGGCTCTTCATATACCCCCAGCCTTACTTCTGGAAAAGCCCCAAATGTCCGATCCTGGCCGATGGGATGAGAGTAAGGGTTTCAGTGAGCAAGAGGTCAAGTGCAGGGCAGTGCCTGTCTCTGCGCGGATCTCAATGCTGTGATTGTGCTGGGTGAACGGCTAGTGTGGTAAACAAGGATGGGTTCAGCCCAGGGAGAAAAGCGCTCTGAGAATGATTCCACTGGCACCTGAGAGCCCTGTGGGGTTGGCCCAGCCTGGTCCCGAGTCCTAGGGAGAGATGTGCAGGAAGAAACTCCATTCTTACCTGCAGCTCTGCATCTAATGCAAACAAAGGACAGACAGGAAAGGAAGTGACTCCACACACATACACACATACACACACATAAACACACACACACACACGTACGTGCATGCATGTGCACACATACATGCACTGCCCCACACATGCATGAGCATAAACACACATATATACACACACTCCTGAACACATGCATGCATGCACACACACACACACACACACACACACACAGCCCTCAGTGCAGAGGGACGGATACCTTGAGGGTGGAAGGCTGGCCAAACAGTCAGAATACGCATTCTGGATGCAGAAGCTTGGGAAACAGGACTTCAGTACATAGGTGCCCAGGCTTGTTGCTTCACTCTCCTCTGTGAATCTAGTGGGAAAGTCCCACATGGAGAAAGAAGGTCAAGTGAGTGGCTTTGGGGACAAAGATGCACACCCAGCTCTCAGAGGCAGCAACACACCTAGGAAACCTTGCTTTCTTTTGTTTTCTTTTCTACTCCTCAAATACATAGTAGTTATTCACCTGATCTGATTCTGCATTCATTGGGATTTTCATAACCATCTTTCCTTCTTTTTTTTTTTTTTTTAGAGACAGGGTTCCATGTAGCCTAAGGTTGCCTCAAATTCTCCATGTAAATGAATGTGACCTTGAACTCTTTCTTATTGATTTAATCTTATGTGTGCGAATGTCTTTCTTGCCTACATTCATGTATGCGAACCATGTGAATGCCTGGTGCCCCCGGAGGTCAGAAGAGGGCGTTGGATCCCATGGGACTGGAGTCACAGGTGGCCATGAGCCACCTTGTCCTCTGCAAGAACAGCAAATGCTCCTGANCACTGAACCGTCTCTCCAGCCCCTGACCTTGAACTCTTGATCCTCCGTTCTGTGCTTTCCAAGGGTTGAGAATACAGGTTTGGGCCACCACGTCCTACCAGGAAGACTTCTTTTTATTTGTTTTTAGTTTAATTTTGGTTACATGTATGTGTGTGTGCCAGAGAGGAGTTGGATCCCCTGGAGCTGGATTCCAGGCAGTTGTGAACCGTCAGATGCGTTTGCTGGGAACTGAACGTAGGTTATCGGGGAGAGCAGTGAGCGCACTTAGCTGCTAAGCCATCTTTCCAGTCTCAGAAGACATCTTACAAAAAAAGGTTATAGGTAAGAGTTTAGACTGTCTACTTTCTTTTGCTTTGTTGAGACCNTAGGAAGGGAAAGGCAGCCATGCCGAGTGCCTGGTTAGGTTGGAAGGTAAATACAGACAGGAAGGTGACTACTGGATGATTCTGCCACAGCTGAATAGCCTTACTCTAAAGAAACGTGACCAGGGCTTTGCTCATCGTGAAGTGGAGAAGCCCAAAGGAATCTGGCAGGCAGGCACTACATCTCACCCTCCAGGGCGAGAACAGTTTTTCACAACAGCTTTTGAGTGGAGAGGAAGGGGGGGGGCAATGGACCCAGGAGGCAGGGCATAATCAGCAAAGGCTTGGTAACCTTGGTACTGTGAAGGGATTGAACGTAACAGATCTTGGAGTAGACCAGGAACTAGGGGTGCTTGGTGGATCCCAATGCTGCTGGAAGCAATGGGGGGACCTGCTCAAGTCAGTGGGCTCAGCTGGCTACTTGCAGACCTGCGTGCTGTAGCAGGAGGAAGCATCCAGCCATCCTGGGCAGGACTCCTGCAACCAAGAGCAGAGTGCCAGGAGAGAAGAGGGTCAAACTTCAGCTTACCAACCTCTAGCCCCAGCCCATGACCCACAACTTGTCTCTGCCTCCACCAGCCAACAGATGGCAAAATCAATTCAAACCCTGGGAGGTTAGAGAGGCCCGCCTCCTCCCACCCGAGACCCTCCGTCCCTGGAGTCCTGGGCATAAAGCCTGTGTGCTACTGAACTTCCCATATAGCTGCCTGTTGTTCTGATTCTCAGTGAGTTTTGCTTGGGGTAAAGACAACAAAGATGTAACAAACACCTTTTTATGCCAAACCCTGATCCTATTACACAGTGGTGGGAAAAACTGCTTGGTTTTTCAGTATAAAATCTGTTTAATTAACTTCAGTTCAGCATGTTATGTAAACCTAAAAGGAACCTAGATGTTCTGGGGGGTGAGGTGTTTTGATGGACTGGCTATAGAAATAACTTGTCACACCATTCTGGGAAAATGAGCCACATCACTGTAGTGTTGGTCTTCAGGAAGAGCCAAAGTGTCCGTTGAGGTGTAACTCGGGGACAGGGCGTGGAAATCTCCCACTGTCCTGTGACCCACAGGCATCCGAGGGGAAAGGAAAGCTTTGGAGATTGTCTTCTCATAGTGTGACTACAGGTGAGGGGAGGCTACCGGGCTTGATGACAAGAACATGTCATCGAGGAAGAAGGGACAGCCATTTAATTGATAGCCTTGTAGCACCCTTCCCCCTCCAGGATCTTGAAACCAACCTGTTCCTTCTCCACTGCGATGTCCACCTGCATACACCTATGCATTTGGTCAGAGTTGGCTCCACCCAACGCTTTTTAAGAGATTTGTAATGGAGCCAATTAACTTGAGCAAATATCCTGTGGTGATGGTGTGACAGCTCTCTTCCTGGAGGCCACGTCTATACTCTCCCTGAGGTGTGCGGTTCATTTGAATAAACAGGAAGAAACTTCATTACAAAGAGGCCACCTGGCCAGCCAGGGTGTGTTCTGGGCGGCTGACCTTGTCTTTCATGGCTGACTCTGTCTTTTACATGAGCCAAGACCTCACTTGGTACTTCCTAGTTTTGGTATCTTTAAGCATTTGATCCCTAAGTGGGAGCCGGAGAAGGGAATGGCACTGAGGGACTTAGGAGTGGAAGGGAGACCCAGAAGAGCCCTACCTCTATGGTGAGGTAAGAGCAGCAGGAACATAGCAATGGTCCGAACATTGAAAACCAGGACCTGCTGCTGGGAGCTCCAAGCTGTGTGTGTGTCATCAGTGAGTCATCCAGCCAAGCTAGGCTCAGCTATAAAACAAGGCTGCTGGATACCCAGATAGTTCAGACAGCACACGCTAAGTGTGACAGCAGAGTGCCACCTAACTCAAACCCTTCAGGAAGTACACTTGGCATCCTTAGAAAACCACTGTCCAACATTTAACCCCTCCAGCTCATTCCAGTTATAAGAGGCTGGGTCACCTACTCCACACAATTGGTGCTTCAGACTTTGCCAAGGACAGAACAGTACAAATGGCATGGCCCTGGAAGTCCAGGAGTCCAGGCATAGAGACACGTTGACACAAGGCAGGCTTATGTCATGATGAGAATCAAGAAGAAGAAAAGACAGGAGGCCAGAGTTGGAGGTGTGGCTCAGTGGTAAAGAGCCCTTGCCTAGCATGTGTGACGCCCTGGGTTAGATCCTCAGCACTGGGGGATGGGTGTGGCAGGGAAGAAAGCCAAAGACAGGTAAATAAGGAGAACAGGTAATTTTTCTGTTTTAGTTTTATAAATTTTTCATAAATTCATAAATTACTGAAGATGACATGAGATCAGAGAAGGCTTTTCCAGGAGAGGCCAGCAGTAGGATCTGGTTGTGTCACCGAGCTTTAAATGTGTGACTACAAAGAAGGGAATTTCTCTAGACCTGGAACTCATGGAAGCGTGGAAGGATAAACTCAGAAGTCTCACGGCAGTTTTACACTTGTAATGACGTCAGAATTATAAAGTATGTGAAGTAACAGAAATTACCTGAAAATGGGATCATTTAAATGTGTTTACCTTCATTTAGAAGTATGAATTTTGAAGAACACATTTTTTTAGTTTTTATTTTATTGCATTGTATCTCATCTTTGAGACAGGTCCTCACGTAGCCCAGGCTGGCTACAAACTCNGTATAGCCATAGGGCCTTGAACTTCTGAGCCCCCTGCTACCACCTCCTGAGTGCTGAGATTAGGTGTCACCTAACCCAATTTACACAGTGCTGGGGACGGAGCCCAGGGCCTCGTGCGTGCGTACTAGACAAGCCCTTGACCCACTGAGATACATCCCCAGCCCAAGTTCTAATTTTATATCAAGTAATGTTTGTCACCTTCAGTAGGATGAAATAATATTAAATTTTGATTATTTATTTATATATAAATTTTGATTATTTGAGTATAATATTAAATTTTTATTATTCAAAGTTCATAAACTAAAAGCAAAAATAAAGTTTTCCAAAGACCGTTGTTAAATCTGTAGCAATTATGCCTCTGAAATTATTAGAGCTAAGAGCTATTCTGAGACTTTGGTATATGCTGTAGCCATAAGTAGTAACTGAGAGGAAAATATAATAAAATAATGCAGTATAGTTTTGGGGGTTTTTTGTTTGGTTTTGTAGCGCTAGAGACGGCATGTGCCGGGCAAGTGTTGCACCCCTGAGCGATGTCCCCAGCCCGACATGTGATACACTTGTTTCTCCTTCTCTTTTTAGGCAGTCCCTCACTGGATAGCCCTGGCCTGGAACTCACTATGTAGACCAGGATGGTCTTAAAATCTTAGAGATCACCTGTCTCCTGAGTGCTGGGACTAAAGCCACGCACTACTCTGTCTTTTCACATTCTGGCCTTTTTAAAAATTAATTTTTATTTTATGTGTGTGACTGTTTTGCCTGCGTGTATGTGTACTGAATGCATGTCTGGTGCCCTTGAAGACTAGAAGAGGGTGCTGAGCATTTGTGATCCCTCAAGTGGGTGCTGGGAACAGACCAGCGTCCTCTGCAAGAGCAGCAAGTGCTCTTAACTGCTGAGCCATCTCTCCAGCCCCTTCTAATCATTTAAAGATTTTTTTCATACAGTGATAGGTTGGAATCAGTATTTGGATAGACGCTGCTTTCTAGAGCAGTGAGAAGTGAGTCCATCCTATTTGTTCAGTCTGGGAATGCTTCCTCAACTAGGATTTGGGGCGTGTTGGCTCTGACAGTCTGAGTAGCAACAGGCCCAAGGGAGGGTAAAGATTCCAGAATGGACTCACTGGCAGCAGGGAGGACTGTGAGCACACCTGCTGCTGGTGGCGTGAAGGCCAGGCTGCGCAGGCTCAGCAGTAGGGACGTGGGTCCTGCAGAGCCCTGAACTTAACCAACTACTTACTATNTTAGGAGTTATTCNTTTCCCAAGGCTTGTGGGGCGCAACCTCCTGGCCCTTGCTCACCATGATTCTAGGCCTTGCATCTGCGTGGAGCGGGAACCCTTGACCCCAAAGCCCTGTGGCATCCATGAAATTGGTATTTCTCGAGGGATATCTTCCTGTTGCTGGCATGCTGAGCCAACACTGCAGAGAACAAGTCTTTTCCTGCCAAGTGTAATCACAGGTGTCTCGTTTCGTTTCAGGATGTGGTTAGAACCTTGAGGAACTGCNGATTCCAGAGAGAACACTTTCGACAGCCAGACTGGATCCAGAGAGCAGATGCNCCAGAGGAGTTCAGTTTAACCCAAGGTCTCTTTCTCCAGGGAAAATAAAAGGAACAAGGGTGTCTGCCTCTTCAAGGGACCACAGACTGGATGAGGATGCTGGAGTGACAGGTGACTCCAGGAGGCCTTCCTGGAGGAGGTGAGTCCTGGCCTGGCTCTGGCTAGTCACCACAGTGTTACCGTGCCTATGTCTCCAGCTGTGCCCACTCTCATGCTGNAGTGAGAAGTAAACAGAAAGCTGCCAGAGTGCAGGCCACAGGGTGGCTCAACAGACCTGCCTGAGTCTACAGAGCTCAGTCTGCTCTCGACAGCCCCTAGACTGAGGTCTGGAGCTTAAACAGAGCCCCTGGAGCCTGGCCCTCAGCATAGCTCAGATCCTGGGAAAGAGTCTCCACACACCATCCCACTTCCCTCCTCGAAGCCTTTGAAGACCTGGAGGGAACGCTGCCATTCTTGGCTGTCTATGCTGTTTGCTACCTTTTACTTTCCGTACCTTGAACAGGCAGTGTGGTGTGGGCTCACAGTACCAGACTTCATTCAATGCTCGCTCCTTCCTGGCTTTCCCTGTGAAACCACCTCTTCTACTTAATCTTATTTTCTTTTTTTAAATTTGTCTTTATTTTATGCAAATGACTGTTTTGCCCACGTGTATGTCTGTGGACCATTGGGTACCTGGTGCCTGTGAGGCCGGAAGAGGGCATCAGATCTCCCAGAGTTGAAGTTACAGCAGTTGTGAGGTGTTGGGTTGTGCTGGGAATTGAACCCTGGTCCTCAGCACATAGCGCTCTGAACTGCTGAGTTGTTTCCCCAGGACACTCTCTCCCACTTCCTTTTCTATAGGGACACTCTCTCCCACTTCCTGTTCTATAGGAAGACCTTCACATCCCTTGGGGAAAGGAGTTGAGGCTCACACCCCATTGTGTACCTTTGTGTCCTGCCCTAGGACCCTCATGCCCCCTGGGTTGGATCTCCAGGTCCCTCTTACCTGATCGTCCAGCTGCTGAGCAGATCCTTGCTCACCACCTCGGCCACCGGCTGGCTGTCATATTCCTCTTCCTAGAAAACCCTTCCTGGAAAATGCACCTCATTTCTCAAGGGCAGACAGCATAAGGACTGGTGCTAGGCTTCAGCCCCACCTCCGGGCATCAACGGCTCCTTCTCTCTGACCACCTGTTCCCACCATCCTGGGCTGCTGCTCTCTGATTGGCCAATTCCATCTCAGTCTTTGATGATGCTCTTCTGCTTAAAATATGCTCAGTTTGTTCAGACAACTAAGGTGAACTCGGGTGCCCAGCCCAAGCTTTTCCCCGTGTGATGTTTGGCCTTCCTCCATTTGCCATGTCCTNCACTCCTCCTTGCACCCAAGGACACCCCACCTATGCTCCCTTTTTGCTTCATAATCTCTGGGATCTGATCAACCATGCCCTGAAGGGGGGGCCTTACTCATCCCTGCCCTTCCCAAGTCCCTGGCACATAGCAGGTCTTCTGCTCTTATCAACAGAACCAATAAAGGCCTCTCATATCCTAGATAATCCTTAATACGAAACAGGAATTGAAAAAAAAGATTTATTGGTTTTTATTTTGTGGATATGGGTGTTTTGGTTGCATGTATGGATATGCACCATATGCAGGAAATGCCCTTGGAGGCCAGGAGAGGGTACTGGATCCCCTGGAATGAGTTACAGGGAGTTAGTTGTCAGCTGCCATGTTTGTATTGGGAACCGAACCCAGGTCCTCTGCAAGCACGTCAAGCACTCCTAGTTGCTGAGCCTTCTCTCCAACCTCAAAATGAGGATTTCTTCCATTTGATTTTTGGTAATGCTATGAGAGAAACCACCTGTCTCCCCAGCACAGACTGAGCTTGCTGGCCATCGAGTCCAGGCTGACGCTGTACTTATTCTCCACATGCAAGGGACTCCCGACACCAGGCTTTACACGGGCAGGACACACTGTGGGGTTAGCTAATGGCACTAAACATCTCAAGCAGAGTCACTTGTTTTTTTCTTCAGAGTAGACTGAACTGGTTAACACANGACGAGGAACGGGGTGTGTGTGTGTTGAGGGGATAACTATCATGCCACCAGCCCGGGGTCACTTTTAAGCAAAGCATGCAAGGTGTGATGATGTGGCTTTGGCCGGGGAACAGATGCCTGGGGGTAATTGCTGGGAAACTGCACTGGGCTTTATTCACGCTAACAATAGAAGTACTTGAGGGCTTAGAAAATGACATGAACTCTGCCTTAGGTTTTGCATACATCACCTAATTGAATCCTCAACACAGCCAACACAGCTGGGTGTTAGTGCCGCCTAGTTTATAGAGGAGGAAATCAAGGCTTAGAGGGATAAAGTAAATCTCCCAAGGATCACACGTGGCTANTGGCAGAAAAATTATTTTTTGAAAACTGACTATGCACACTGATAAGACTGCCAAACTTCTGAGAAATGTTGCCTTTTCTCCCTTAATCCTGTACCAACTATAGAGGTAGGCACTCCTCTAAAGGGGGACTGAGCCTGAGGCTGTGTCTCTTGCCATCAGCATTTATCAGCTAGTGATCTTTATGCTAGCTTAGCTCCCATAGAAAGTTCTTCACACTCATCCTCTGACTGGGGTACTGCCTGGAAGGTGTTGTCATAGAATCTTAGATTGGAAACAGCAACAACAAAATTTCATCTGGAATTAGTGGCCTGTGCTCATTATCTCAGCTTGTGGGAGCTGAGGCCNGAGATCATGGGTTTTAGGCCCATGAACTACATAGTGAGACCCTGTCAAAAAATAAAATAACTGCCNGACAGTGGTGGAACATGCCTTTAATCCCAGCATTCAGGAGGCAGAGGCAGGCGGATGTCTGTGAGTTTAAGGCCAGCATGGTCTACAAGAGTGAGTTCCAGGACAGCCAGGGCTACACAGAGAAAGCCTGTTTCAAAAAACCAAAATACACACACACACACACACACACACACACACACACACACACATTCTAAGTGAGTAAATACAGAAGAATCCACTTGGCCCTTGGACAACATTTGAACTCCATGGGCCCACCCATATGTGCATTTTGAGGGGCAGGGAATTTTTGACAATCTAAAAAACTAACAGATGAACCTAGAAATGTATTTTAATTAGCTATGTCATGAATGCATAAAATATATGTAGATAATAATATATCTGACACAAAAGATACACAACCTAGTGTGTGTGTATGTTTTTAATAGTCTCATATGGTCCAAGGTGACCTTGAACTTACTAGGTTGCCTAGGATAA
The DNA here is from genome assembly GCA_001675575.1 of Neotoma lepida. Lineage (NCBI taxonomy): Eukaryota > Metazoa > Chordata > Mammalia > Rodentia > Cricetidae > Neotoma > Neotoma lepida. The sequence continues at coordinate 236,338 of LZPO01017293.1, read as the reverse complement.
CCTTGAACTTCTAATCCTCCTGCCTCCNCCTTCTGAGTGTTAGGATGATGTGTGTCCACCACACTCTGCCAACTAAGCTACACCCCCAGCCACATAAATCTATTCTGAACAGTTTATCAGAACTTAGGCACACAAGCACGAGGTGTACATGGTGCTGTGTGAAGCTGAGAGCAGTGCAACAGATCTAAGGATGCACAGTCGGTCCCAGCCGGAGGCNGGGAGCCAGCTCTGTGAGGAATGTGTTTAGACACGTGAGGCCTCAAACCTGAAATAAGTCATAATTGCATAGAATGAACTGTAATATGTGCAGTACTGAAATCTATATCATCTCACAGCTTCCTCTCCTGTGGTAACCTCAGGCATTGTGAGGAGCTGCCTACAGCGTCCTCTGACACTAATAGTCTCCATCTGAGCTGTTTGGTCTTCCAGAGAAATCTAACATCATGGTACACAGTGATCTTTCATAGTTGGTGTGCATTGGCCGCCATACAGAGTATTCATGTGTATTGATTGATTGCTTTTGTTATCGGTCAGGCTTTCAGTCAATAGCCACTGATGGTCGTTTTAGGGGAGCCAAAAGTTNTGTTTTCAACTGAATAGGAAGTTGACACCTCTAACCCCTGCGTCATTTTAGGGTCAACTGGATTTATGAAATATGTGTCAGACATAAAGAACAAGAGTAGGTGAGGTGTGGTACCACANGCCTTTAATCCCAGCACTGGAGAGGCAGGATCTCTGTGAGTTTGAAGCCAGCCTGGTCTACAGAGTGAGTTCCAGGCCGGCCTTGTCTGCATTGAGAAACCCTGGCTCAAAAGGAAGAGAAGGCTAAGACACCACCAGCATTGCCATCCACCTCTAGAAAGAAGACATTTCTAACTTCCTAGTCCTCCTTTGCTTACTTCTAATCTGCACCTCTTTTTCTTTTCCTTTTTTTTGCCCCTTAATAGCCTTGGCTAGCCTGGAACTCAACTCTGTAGCCCAGGCTGGCCTGAAACTCACAGAGATCCACCTGCCTCTGCCTCCCGAGTGCTGGGATTAAAGGCCTGTGCCACCATGACCAACTAATTCATACATTTTTGTCTTTCTTCNGAAACATTGGCTTTCTTGCTCTTGGCCTCTTTATAGCTTTACCACATATTTACGTGCACAACATCATCTTTACCGTGGGTATATTTTATAATTTCCGGTAAATGGCAACACTTTCTCTCTGCAGCTTGCCTTTTCACCCCACTGCTCCGACAGCGTTTTGCAGAGAGGTGGTTCGTTCCTTTTGTGGCTGCGGAGGGCTTCCCGGTGTGGCGGTCTCACACTTCACTGTTCCACAGCTGATGACACATTGCTGCCATTTTTGATCAGTGCTGCTACAGACATTCTTGTCACACAAACCAGTTTACCTGACATACAAAGTGGGCCNGGCATGGTGGTCCGTGCCTATAATCCCACTACATAGGAGGTCGTGGATCAGGCATTGAAGACCAGCCTGGGCTAATTAGTAAACCCTGTCTCAAAAACCAAAACAACTTAGGAATGAAACTGCAGGTGTTTCATGGAGTTGCGCTCCAGTCCTATCCTCTGAGCCGTGGCACTAAAGAGTGTATTCCAGCTAAAGTTTTAGTGGAAGGTGTTTCCCAAAGTAGTTTCCTCCTGGCAGGAAAGACCCAGACCCAGTTTTCTCGTTTATAGCAAAAGGAAATGTAGGTACCAGGATGCTATGGATGTGTGAAGGTGATACCGCCACTCTTTGAGGAGCCACACTCAGGCTCCGAGTCCCTGACTCCCCCACCCCCATCTCTGCAGCGGCTCATTTTTCTCACCCTCTCTTTTCCCAGGCTGAGGCCCCAGGCGTGGCCACCCTAGCATATCAAGCTACTTCCAAAGTGAGGTCCAAGAGTTGGTGCTGACCCTGCTGGGGTCCCAGTTGAGAAGATGAGGCTCCTTCGCAGACGCCACATGTCCCTGCGCCTAGCCGTGCTCGGCAGCGCCTTCATGCTCTTCCTCTTCATCCGGCAAAAGGACGAAGGCAAAAGAGAGCAGCAGGCCGTGGAGAAACCATGGCTGAAGTCCCTGGTGGGCCAGAAGGACAATGTCCTGGACCTCATGCTAGGTGCCGTAAACAACATTAGAGATGCCATGCCCAAGCTGCAGATCAGGGCCCCGGAGCCCCAGCAGACTCTGGACTCNACAAACCGCTCCTGCTTCCCGGGGTTCTATACCCCTGCCGAGTTGAAGCCCTTCTGGGAACGGCCACCTCAGGACCCCAACAGCCCTGGGGCAGATGGAAAAGCATTTCAGAAGACAGAATGGACCCCTCTAGAGACCCAGGAAAAGGAAGAGGGCTACAAGAAGCACTGCTTCAATGCCTTTGCCAGCGACCGCATCTCCTTGCAGAGGTCCCTGGGGCCAGACACCCGACCCCCTGAGTAAGTAGCATCCAGAACTCTCTGAGGAGACCAGAGCTTTCCCAGAAGTGTGGCCAGTAGGGCTGTGGTCACCAGCCAGTTGTCAGGAAGCAAGCTGAGGGGATTTGAGACTAGGCAGGGATTTCTGCTTCTCATTTGCTGGCAATTGTCCTGATCCCAGGGGCTGGGTTCAGGAATACTATGGTCTGGCAGAGGCCCATAGGGACCTGTGAAACTAAAACACAGTTGTGGAGGGAGCAGGGCTGCAGACCAGCATCTGGCATAGGGCACTGGGAGAAGCTGGGACAGAGCTGTGGCTTCTGCAGCCCTCAAGATGCTGAACCTGCCCCTGCCATCTTGGTGTCTCTGATGCTAATCTGAGAGAGGGGACATTTCCTGACTGCTGCTGTGGTGGTCCAGAAGGTCCCCCACACCACTGGAGTCCCCCTAGTGAAGGCCACAGGCCCATAAAGTCATTCCAACTTGAAGCCATTTATACTCTTGGCTTTGGAAAGGAGACNCACACTTGGATCTTAGAGCTGCCCCCACCTCTAATGTGTCCCTGCTGTATTCACACTGTGTCCTGATGAAATATTTTTTTGTCTTCTACACTTAGCCATTGTCCTTCTTAACTAATGAGTTGGAAAGAAACAAGAGGTGCCACTAAAAGTCATGATCCTAAAAGGCTGCAAGCCTGGGTTCCCCAGACTTGAGCCATGTATTACAACCCAACAAGATGTAGTTTGGGCTATCNGGAGCCTCTCAGCAAAGAAGGGCATTGTCATAGGGGCAGCCAGAGCAGGAAGTTGAGGAAGCTCCCTGGCAGGCCTGTACAACATCTCCCTGACAAGCAGGAAAGAATCAGGTGCCAAGGAAACTGAGTCTGATATCGAATGTCTGTAATCCCAGCACTTAGGAGGCTGAGGCAGGAGGATTGCCAATGTGAGACCAGTCTGGTTTANAGTGGGAGTCCCTGTCTCCACAAAACAAAAAGGGTATTCAGCTGTGTGTTCCCTGAGATTCAGGCCCTCGACCCTTACAGTGTCTAGATGGCAGGATAGCCAGCTGTCATGCAATGGTTGCTGGGGAAGATGATGGGGAGGGGAGGGGGGAGGTCCCAGAAAATTGCTAGAATCAGACCACAGGGAGTCAGGAGAGGGCTTTGAGAGGAAGTGTGAATTGGANCTCTTAGGGAGGATAGTCCTCAACTGAACGTTTGCCCTTAAATGACTCAGCCCTCTGGGACCTCTGAACAGTCACACCTTATGCTGTGTCCAAGGTGCAGAGTGAGTCAGCTGGGGGAACACCTGGTCTGAGAGCAAAATGCAATTGGGGGAGGGGTGGGTGGGGTACCTGAGCATCGTCACTGAGCTAGCTCAGGGCGGCTTTGGAGGGGGCTGGGCAGTACTGCACAGAGGGTAGGAGAATGGAGCCACAGAGAAAGAGCAGCTATTCCCAAGTACAGCAGGGGATGGAGACGGGTGTTGTATGGAGGGGGGGCAGAAGCTGGGGGGTCAGGGAGCTCTAGACAGAGCTCTTTCCCCTCTCGGAACTCCTCTCCTCCCCGCAGGACTTAGAGAGCTGTGTCCATCCCTTCCATTGTTCCAGGTGTGTTGACCAGAGGTTCCGGCGTTGTCCCCCACTGCCCACCACCAGCGTGATCATTGTGTTCCACAATGAAGCCTGGTCCACTCTGCTGCGCACCGTGTACAGCGTCCTGCACACCAGCCCTGCCATCTTGCTGAAGGAGATCATCCTGGTGGATGATGCCAGCACAGAGGGTGAGGCTGGCGGGTCTGAGGAGGGGTGGGGCCCAGGGGCACTCTGAGGAGGGCAGGCCCTCTCTAAGGATCGGGTCTTCTGCTTCACATCATACCTGTCACAGAGGCCGGAAGCATGAAGAAGGCAGGTGGACACAGGGCATTCAGGCCACCTTCCTAGAGCCTCCAACTCATCCATACCACATAGCAGCATGGGCCTCCAAGAGTCCCTGTTTGCTGTCACAGGCATCCCTAACTCAGGAGAGGCCCAGCAAGAGAATGCACTTGCTGCCAAGTCTGGTGACCTGAACTTGAACCCTGAGACCCATACACTACCAACTCTTGAGTGCTGTGATTTGAGTGTGTGTGCACACAGGTGTGTGCAAATATACACACTGCATAGAGGGAGGGAGTGAAGGGCAGGGAAGGGAAGGGGAGGGGAGGGCAGATAATCCCTCATAGGCAGGCCCAGAGTCATCATTTGATGATTCTAGGTCCTGTCAAGTTGACAAAATGAACCATCACACATGTTGAAGTGGCATTCATGCCAGGTTCAATATATCTATTTAAAAAGAAATGAGGCATCACTGGGGACCCGTGCTCATGCTCCATGCTACAGCCANAGCCCTGGTTCTCCTACCTCTCCAGCTACTCTTGCCCTGGGTTAGGAANGATCCTGCATTAGGATGAGGACNGAGGAAGAGGGAGCTGGGCATGAGCCTTGTTAAAGCCTCTCATCTAAGGAGCTCTCATTTTCCCAGGAAACACAGGCACTTGGCCACATAAACACCGGGGTTGCAGCAAGAAGGTCCGGTGGGCAAGTGCCAGGCACATTAGGCTTCTGGGAAGAGAGGAGCTTAATAGCCACAGTACTCATAACGGCNNGGTCCTGGAAAATCAAAAACAAGTTAAAGACTCCAGGAAGGAAGAATCAGGGCACAGTCACAATCAGATCAAAACAAAACCCAAGTCTAGAAGTGTNAACAGANCAGTGTCTTGACATCTGGAACTTACAGTCTTCTGGGCTCCCAAAGGCTCCATTTCTCTAGCTCTGCCATTCACAGCACATAAAGCTTGTCTTGTAGGCTCAGGCTAGCTTCACTCCACAGCTGCTGCTGCCGTTGGTGGTGGTTTTATGGTACTGGCGTTTCCAAAAGGCTGGGCT
>LZPO01017293.1:124764-134858 GCA_001675575.1 Neotoma lepida | reverse complement strand
TGTGTGTGTGTGTGTGTGTGTGTGTATGATGGGTGTGTGTGGGCACATGTGCCGAGCACACTCACTTGTGGAGGTCAGAGGACAGCTCTGTAGAATCAGTTCTTTCCTGCCTTTTTATGCATGTTCCAGAAATCAAACTCTGGTCATCAGATTTCTAGCACTGTGCAGCAGGCACCTTTACCCACCAAGCCATCTCACCGGCTCTTTGCCTGTTTTGTTCATTGATCCGTGACCAGAACCTAGCACAGAGTACACACTCAATCACTCAATACTTACTAAATTAACTTTTTGATTTTTATTTATTTTTGTTTATTTTTGAGACAAGGTCTCACTATGTAGCCCTGTTGCCTCCTGAGTTCTGGGATTAAAGGCATGCACCACTACTCCTGGCTATTGAGTTAACATTTTTAGGCATAGAGACAGAACCTGTCTGTGGAGCCTCAGCTGGCCTTGAGCTCATGGCAATCTTCCTGACTCAGCATGAATTTTAAGTATGCCTCACCACTCCTGGCTTAATTTTTTAATTTCTCTAACAACCTGGACTCTGAACCTAAGAAGTCTGTAATAGCTTCCTGGTAGGGTCCTCATCCTGACTCATAGTGTTTGCTCTCTCCAGTTCAAGATCCCCAAAGCAGGCCTTGATAACTTGACCCCATCAAGCCCAGTGGTTTTGCAGCCTCTGTCTGTGCAGGCGCCTCTCAGAACCCTTGCATCAGGGACAGAGATACAAGTTCTGTAAGTGCCTCCGGCTGGCATTCATCCTTTGTGTTTGTGCTTCCTGGGCCATTTCCTTTCTCCTCTTCCTGATCTGGAGACAAGGTCTCATTATGTAGCCCACACTGGCCTCAAACTGTCTCACAGTCCTCCTCCCAGTGACTGGAATTACTGTCCCGTGTGTCACCACGCCCAGCTCAGCTTCTCGTGNTCAGTCCACTTCCTCATGTCCTGTGACTCTTGCTGCTCCCTATTGAAAAAGCCATTCTCTATTTGGAGACAGAGACAGACCCGCCTGGAGATCCTGCTTTCTCTCTCTAACCTGATACCTTCAAGTCCACATATAACACTTTTGAGACAGTCCTTGCCATTTGTCTGCCACCCTGAGCTGCATGGAGCTCCCTGACACTGTTCTTTCAGTCTGGCAGCTTCTAGCCTGGGCATTTCTGCTACAAAGCTTGATGTGCATTTTTTTTTTTTAAATGACTCACATTTTGAAATCACACTGGAAATGAGAGGATTACAGGAAACACAGGAATGAGTAGACCATTAACACTTCTGGACCTTTATACTAGGCTCCAAATAAGGACGGTAGCAGCCTCTATAAAAATGTGACTGTTGACGAGCATTTGAACCCTGTGTCCTGGTCAGTCCTTCATAGCTCTCCCCTGGGCTCAGAGACTCCTCATCTCAGAGCTGTCATTTTTTTGTTTTTGTTTTGTTTGTTTGAGATCGGTCTCGTTATTTAGCCTTGGCTATGTAGATCAGGCTGGCCTTGAACTCACAGGGATCCTCCTGCCTCTGCCTCTCTTAAAGGCATACAGTACCTTGCTCTGCTGTTTCACTTCTAATAGAGACCATCTCCATTTAAAAAAGAAATCTGTCAGTCATGGTGGCACACGCCTTTAATCCTAACATGCCNGGAAGAGTTCGAGGCCCACAGTGATTCCATAGTGAGACCCTGTCTCTAAATAAATAAAATTTTAACAAAAAGTACATTTAAAAACCTTACGGCTGGGCATTACTGACTTAGTTGGTAGTGTCCTTACAGTTTGATTGCCCCCAGCACTACATAAAAACAAGCATGGGATTCGTGCCTCAATCACAATACTCCAGTGGTGGAGGCAGGGGAGTGAGAAGTTCAAGGTCCTTCTCAGCTAGAGAACTCCTCTCAAAGCCTTTACAGGGTCCCAGGGTTTGAACCCAGGTCACCAGGCAAGTGCCTTTTCCTGCTGAACCATCTTGCTGGCAGTCATAGTTTTAGAGCACTATTAACATATGATTTTTTTAATGTGTGCGCACTTACGAGTGTTCCTAGAGACTAGAATAAGGTGTTAGGTTCCCCTGGAGCTGGAGTTACAGACACACGCACTCACGCAGGCACACACTACAACTGAGCTACAGCCTAGCTCTTCAGGTGTTCACCTAATAGCCTTGCAATGTTGATTTAATAATTCACAGAATAACAGGTGTGAATGGACCATCAGGATGACAGCATTTGCTGCCAAGCCCAATGACCCGAGTTCAGTCTCCTGGATCCCTGTGGTAGGAGAGCCAACTCCCTCAAGTTGTCTTCTGACCTCGCATAAATCAGGTGGCTCTCTATGAGTTCCAGGACAGCCAGGGCTCTGTAGAGAGACCCTGTCTCACCCCACCTGGGCCCCCCACCTCCCAACCTGACCAAAAAAAAAAATGTGAAGGATTGGCCTGGCCTTGGGACTGGAAGGGCAGTTTATGAGGCTCTCGTTAGCCTGTGAAAAAAGACCCCTCAACACTCCTGACCGGTTTTTGCTCTAGCTCACAGCAGCTGATGTCACTTCCCCTGTGTACAGTGGTACCACATCAGGCCCTAAGCANGAATCCTGTTCCCACCTGTTCCTTGGACCTGGGCTCTGCTGAGAATAGTCACTTCCAGTCCCAATCCTGGTGCCATCAAATATTGGAAGTCGCTCCCAGCAGGAACACCAGATCAGTCCCTGCTGGTGCTCCTGGGGTGTGCTCCTCTGTTGGACTTTCTGCAGTTCAGAACAACGACATGACCCATGGGGTATGGTAGGGTGTAAGCACTGTGGAGCTGGTCCTGCTCTGCTCTGTTCCCAGCATGCCTAGCATAGTTTCTGGCAAAGCCAGGTGGACCACAGTGCTGCTAGTTTTGCTTGTATACTCTTATCCTGTGTTTTCTCTCTCTCTCCCTCCCTCCTCCTTCCCTCCTTCCCTTCCTCCTCTGTATTTTTCTGTTTCGGGTTTTTTGAGATAGGTTCTAGAACTCACTGGGAACCCCATGTCTTGGGTTCTTGAGGGTTGTGATTATAGGTTCAAGTACTAGGCCAGGTTCAATCAATTGTTGAAGAAAATGGCGGGTCCGGAGTTGACAGCCTGTCCTCCCCTGGATACCTCTATCCTGCAGTGACCTTTACCAAGTTACTTCTTCCAGTAGTTACATCAAAATGCTAACTAGGAAAAGACTATGTGGTATCACAAGCCTTGAATCCCAGCACTGGGGAAGGAGAGGCAGGCAGATCTCTGTGAGTTCAATGCCAGCCTGGACTATGGAGCAAATCCAGGCCAGCCGGAGCTACTTAGTGACCTAGACCTTTAAAAAGACTCGTCCCCAAGCTTCCAGACCACAGTTTAGTAATGTCCTAACTCTGAGTAATGATTTGGGCCTTGGAGCTTAAGGGACAGGTGTAGAGCGAATCTTAAACGGTCTTATTAATTGAAAACACCAGGCCAGGTATTGAGGTAAATTCTGAATGATCAGAGAGACAGAACAAGCCACAGCCAACCTCACCTTGCCAACTCCTCAGCTGATCTTGTTTCCTCAGACTGCAGGCTTCTGAGTCTTCCTCTGAATGAATCTCAGCTGAACTGCTGCTCCAAGCCTGAAAGCTTGAGGCCTTCTAGCTTCTGGTTTCCACACCTTATATACCTTTCTGCTTCCTGCCACTACTTTCTGGGATTAAAGGCATGTGTCTTTCTCAAGCAAAGACATGAGATCTCAGGTGCTGGTATTAAAGGTGTGTGCCACCATGCCTGGCTGTTTCCAGTGTGGCCTTGAACTCACAGAGATCTGGATGGATCTCTGCCTCGGGAATGCTAGGATTAAAGGCATGTGCTACCACTGCCTAACCTCTATGTTTAATCTAGTGGCTGTTCTGTTCTCTGACCCCAGATAAGTTTTATTAGGGTACACAATATTTTGGGGGACATAATATAATCACCACAGACAGGCAGGCAGATACAGGGGAGGGTACAGGACATAGTGTTGGGGAAAAGCCCTGTTCTAAGNCTATTAAAGTGCAGAGCCTATCCTAGAAATAAAAGGTGTAGCAGGCTTGCTTTATGGGCTACCAACCAGCTCTCAAATAAAGACATGGAGACTTAATATTAGTTATGAATGCTCGGCCTTATCCTATGCTTGTCCCACTAGCTCTTATAACTCATTTTAACCTGTTTCTCTTCATCTTTGTTTTGCCTTGCTTGGGCCTTTTTATCTTTCATTCATTCTGTATGTCCTGCTCTGTCTTGTTGCCTGGCCCCAGTTGTCTATCTCTCTTTCTCCCTTGTTCTCTCCTCTNGCTCTGTTCCTCCAGCTCAGATTTCTCCTCCTATTTATTGTCTCTGCCCAGCAGCCCGCCTATCCCTCTCCTGCCTAGCTATTGGCCGTTCAGCTTTTTATTAGACCAATCAGGTGCCTTAGACAGGCANAGTGAAACAGATGCAACACATCTCTACATANTTAAAGTACAGCAATAGACAAATGCAACACACTTTTACATAGTTAATGTAATATTCTGCAACATAAACAAATGTAACACATCTTTACATAGTTAAAGTAATATTCTACAACAAAAAGGTTTGGGGCAGAGTAAGTATTACTTTATTACTTAAAAATAATGTTTATAGGGGCTGGAGAGGTGGCTCAGAGGTTAAGAGCACTGACTGTTCTTCCAGAGGTCCTAAGTTCAATTCCCAGCAACCACATGGTGGCTCACAACCATCTGTAATGTGATCTGGTGCCCTCTTCTGTATACATAATAAATAAATCTTTTAAAAAAATAATGTTTATAAAAGGTATGTAGGGCTGAGGAAATGGCTTTGTGGGCAAGGTGCTTGCTGTACANGCATCACCATCTGAGTCCAGATCCCCAGAACCCTGGTAAAACCAGGTACACAGCGCACATTTCTTGTGATTTAAACAGGTCTTCCTTAGTGTTGGCTGGCCTGGAACTCAGAGGTTTGCCTGCCTCTGTCTCCTGATTGCTGGGGTTAAAGGTGAGTGCCACCATGCTGCCTGGCTGTGGCATTCTTTTGTTATCTTAGCCCTCCTGTCCTAAGATGGGAAGTGGAGACAGAACCCTCAGAAGGCCAGCTAGCCTGGCATAGGCAGCAGAGAACAAGAGACCCTGTATCAAACAAGAGAAAGTGAGAATGGATACCAGAACTTGTCCCCTGACTTCCACAAGTGCACTGTGCTATGCATGTGCCAAAATTCACAAATGTGCACATATATAGACAAGTACACCCTACACACAAGATGAAAGAGTCTGTAGAAGACAGGGATACATTGATAATGCCTGATGTAAATATGTGAATACACACATTTGATGCATTCCTTAGACTGCTATATCCTTACGTCACTATGTCACAACCTTATAAACTAGGTACTGTAGTCTCCTGTTAGGATCTCAAGTGATGCCAGCAGAGCTTGGTGTACAGCTTGTAAAGGACAGAGATCACATTGGAAAATCAGTCCAAGCTCAAAAGCCCCTATTATTTGTTTTGTATTTGAGACAGAGTCTCCCTGGACAGGTTGGGCTAGCCTGGAACTCTATGTAGCACAGGAGGCCCTTGAACAGTCATTCTCAGCCCTGAGTGCTGGGATTACAGACATTGTGTTCACCACACCTAGCAAAAACTAACCCCCTCCCCTATTTAAGTCAGAGTCCCACTCTGTAGCCCNGGCTGGCCTGGAACTCTATATATAGATCAGGCTGGCCTTGAACCCTGAAATGCCCCTGCCTCTGCCTCCCGAGTGCTGGGATTAAAGGTGTGCTGTACCACTCCAAGCCAGCAGCCCATTGATTGATTGATTGATTTTCAAGACATGGTCTTACTATGTAGCTATGGTTGTCCTGGAACTCACTATGNAGACCAGGCTGGCCTTGAACTCACTGAGACCCACCTGCCTCTGCCTCCCAGGTGCTGGTATTAAAGGTGTGCGCCACTACACCTGGCTCAAGTCCGTATTAGAGAGAAATTCATCATAAACGTCTTTTGGAAATGGTTTGTTTTCCTCTCTCTGTTCCAGGATTTTTTGTTTGGAGTTACTGTAGACACTGGGTGGTGAACTTTTTTTATCTTTATGTATATGAATGTTTTGCCTGTGTGTCTGTTTGGGTACTACGTGTGTGCTGGTGCCCAGAGGCTGGAAGTTCAGATCCTCTCAAACNGCAGTTACAGATGATGGTGAGCCACTGTGTGGGTGCTGGGGATAAAATCTAGGTTCCCTGGAAGAGCAGCTGGTGCTCTTAACCACTGGGCCATCTGTCCAAGACTAGTTGAGCTTTTGAACAGGAAAGGTGAAGTGACAATGGCAAGGACAAGGGACTCACTGTTTCCTTTTCCCCCTTTGACTTCCCAGAACTGATGACCACGCCAGTTCTTCAGACCCATGAGACACTGTGCCCACAAGCTGAAGAGGTTATTAGCACAGCACTCATTGCAGGTAACAAAGCTAGCGTACCAATCCAAGGGGCACCCTTGGAACCCAGTGTGACAGCTAAGATTTTCCCCAGACAGGAAAAACCCNATCAGGGACCAATTCCATTACTGGGCTCATTCTGGCATGTAGGTCTCACACATGCAGAGCTGTGCAGGATGGCTGGGAGTGGCCATGAGCAGGCCCTGGTGCATGTGGACGCTCAGCTGGAGTGCGTGGGTTGGAAGGGGAGGGTACATGTGGTTTGTTGAGTGGGTGAGGAAGAGTGGGGCGAACCAGAGAAACTCTCATAGGAAGCTATGTGTTTAAAACACCCTTCCTGTTGCTGTAAGCTATTTATTTCCCTGGTTTCTAGCCTGATCATCAGAAACTGGTCTGGGAGGGAGTTGAGTTTTGTCAGAAACCCAAACACTGTGTCCGTAGCTAAAAACCAAGAGATTCTGGATGTCATGTCCTAGGGAAGCTGGNTTTGAGGGGACCTAGCTGGAAATGATGGCCTAATTCAGGTGGCCCAGTGAAGTGCTGAAACATGTCTCCCTCTCCNGTCCCAGTCGTTATCACCGTGGTGTCCTTCACCCTGCTCTCGGTGGTGACCTTGATCTTCCTTTACCTGCACAAGAACAAAGGCAGCTACGTCACCTACGAACCTGCAGAAGGCGGGGAGCCCAGCGCCGTCCTCCAAATGGAGAGTGACTCAGCCAAGGGCAGAGAGAAGGAAGAGTACTTCATCTAATGGTCCCTGTGCTAACACACTGACTCTGTAATTAGGGAACNTTCGCTCTGAAGCCGGTGAGTGGCATTAAGTGAGATGGAAAATCCACTCACCTCCCTGGACACAGACCCAGTACCAGCATCACTGACTCCAGGGTCCAGGGACACGGAGAGAGCTGCTCGTGACACCTATAGCTGGGCCTTGATAAGGACAGTGCTCACAACTGACCAACAACGTGAGGCCGTGCCTGAGTTGGGAGATGTGGAGGGAGGTCACAGGCTGGTCCACTTTGTCCCCTCCCTAGTTGCCTAGTGATAGCCCCAGTGTAGCTTCCTGGAGGCTAGATATCACAGGAAGGGATCAGGCCAGGAGGGATATAGGCTTTTGAATGTTACCTCCTTTGATCTGAGCCCTACCAGTTCCCCCAACAGCCTCAAACTTACTGTTTTTCATCCAGATTAAACTTACTATGAAAGTCACATTTTCATTTACCAGAACTAAATTTTGACTTGTTTTTGCTTAAACTTTTTACAGCATTTTCTTGGCNTATTTAACTTCTGTATGTGTTGTCTCTCAGAACTCTTAAGGGATGTCCTGAAGTTCCCAGAACTCTCAGGAGTTTGTCCCAGAGAAGCATCAACTGTCCCATCAGAAACACGAGAACTAAGTGGGTTTGACCTTAATCCTGGCAAGGGCCACAATTTCCCAGATCCCTGTGTATATACAAAGGGAACCAGAAAAAAAATCTGGCCACCTCAATTTCCCACCAGTAAAGCTCTTTTCTAAGACAGGGTTTCGCTATGTACCCCTGGCTGTCCTGGAACTCGCTCTGTAGACCAGGCTGGCCTCGAACTCAGAGATCCACCTGCCTCTGCCTCCAGAGTGCTAGGATTAAAGGCGTGGGCCACCACTGCCTGGCCAGGCTCTTTTCAACCCAAGCTCCTTGAATACTCTGGAATGAGGCTAGCCTTCATTCTGAGGTATTAAACTCTTCCCTGACACTAGCAGTGTAGTTGCAGAAGCTGCGGTGCAGAGGTCCGTTAGCTTTTGCTTTGTGGGTTTGAGACAGGGTCTTGCTAGTTATCCCAGGCTGACACAAACTATTAGCAGACCTCTTTCCTCAATCTCTAGATTGGCTAGCTTGTTTTCAGTATTTCTCCACATGAAACTCTGGGGCAACTCGCTGGAAATGACCCTTAAGTGTACAGACTGCTACACTAAGATACTTTCCTTGCCGAAACCCTTAGAGCAAGTGAGAACTGTATAGACTAGGGTGGCTTTCGAGCTCACAGGGGCCAGCTGGCTCTGCTTCCTCGGTGCTGGGATTAAAGTCAAGTGCCAACATGACCAGCATCGCTCTTTCATTTCTAAGTTTATGTTTTGAATCCCATAGTCACCTCTAGTGGAGTTCATGAGAACCAACCTTGCACATGTACATTTACTTCACAGACAGCATTAAAGAGACATAGCAACAGCAGCCCCTCGCTGGTGTCTGACACATGAAGCCATGTGAGCACACGCTGAGGAAAGAACGCCTAGAGTGTGGTGTAATGCAACTTCATCACTTTATTCAAATCTTCAAAATAGTCTTTATTCTACATTTTTAGTATAAAAAATCCACAAGTTAAGTGCACCACAGTGTAGAGAGACATACAACGCTGAACTTCCATAACAGTCGATGGTACAGTCAAACATCACATGTACAGAACACAAGATTTAGATGAACTGAAATATCAGATAAAATAAAATAAAATCCAATCTCGGAAAACAAATCAAAATATTAAGGATCCCTGAAATATTAATCCTAATGAGATCTCACTGGACTCAAGTCATGTCATAGCGAGGCATTCACGTGACCCTACTAACCCATCACAGGAAACTTCTGGGAACCTGAGTGGCTACATTAGACACTCAGAAAATGAAAACCAGGCTTTGATCTGAAACGCCCCTTAATTTGGCTTTAAAGCCAAGCTTTTGATATGCATCTTCTCTGACCGTCACTTTTAAAGAAACTTTCCTGGGACANCTTGCACTGAGAACTCTTGTTTAAGTTCAGGTTCTGGCACCACAGCAAGTCTGGGTTTGTGGTGTTGCAGAGTCGGTCTATGAGGCAGGTCCAAAAGGTACCTCGCCTTCTCCTGGAGCTATACAAAACCCAAAGACATGGGGTCTGTGCTCAGGGCACAGNGGGCTTCAGAGGATCCTTATGAAAGAGTTAAAAATGGCAAGTGGGACAGGTGCAAGTCGAGAAGGGCTGAGTGACCGGCTTTCTGTCCTGCACCACTGATTCAATGGAGACTGATGGGAGGGATGGANGACCAAGGACAGAGCGGGCCGGTGGGCAGATGACGGGAAGGAAAAGGCAGACAGCTAGTGCGGTTCATTTAACAACTACTATAAATCAAAGACTTAAAGGAGATTAAAGACCAATCAGAATAATTTGGCAACTTTAATTCTTAGGAAGATCAAAGTTCCCTCCAAACCTAATTTGATGTTTTATTACTAAAGTGAAGACCAGTATGGAACAGTATTACTCCAGAGGAATTAAAGAAGAGCCTCGGGGCTGCTTCACTCACATTCATTTGAAGAATGGAAGCCTCCCTACCTCAAAATGCTTTAGGGAGGGAGGGGCTGCTACCCTTACATGGTTCCTTATTAAATTTGAAAAGTGCCTCAAAGTTTGGACACCAGAAAGACACCCCAAAAACATGTGTCTAAACTGCAACTTCAGGTTAATATGACTAAAGCAGTTACATTGTGAGAAGTGCTGAAGGATGTGATGTCTTTCCCGGCACAGGAGTGGCCACGGTTCTTCACCAAATGGTGTAGCCACCATCTGAGCCACCCATGAAGAAGTTCCCCTTGCGCTGAGTTACAAGGACGTTGGCTCCCTGCATGACTGCGAGCTGGGCAGCATTGGGAGGGCATCCAGGAGGTGGAGGCTAG
>LZPO01017293.1:102359-113460 GCA_001675575.1 Neotoma lepida | reverse complement strand
AAAAAAGTCCAATTAATTAGAAAGAATCCAAGATGTGTGCCCCAGTCTGCCTCATGTGGGCTCCATCTATCTTTCAAACCTCTTTTTGGGCAATTCTTCCANCTCTTCCTGCGTTCTAGCTTGCNACACNCAGATGGTTTCTTCTCTAGCCCCATTCAGCTGTTGAAATCCATCTCCAATGGTATTTGGAGACAGGACCTTTAGGAGGTNAGCAGATCATCAGTGCACCCCAGAANNTTTCCTAATCCCCGCCACTGTGCAAGGTTACTGCTTGTGAAGTAGGATCCTGGGTACCGGGTCCACCATGATCTTCAATGTCCTCACTTCTTGAAATTTAATGCTGAGACCATGGTTGTAAATAATCATGCTTCTGAAAGAAGATTTATTTTTATTTATGTATTTGTGTGTGTGCCAAGCATGTGCTAGTATCCACTAGGAAAAGGTGTCAGNTCCCCTTGAGCTGGAGTTCCAGGTGGGTGACCCACCCTCTGTGGGTATTGGGATCCGAACTCGGGAAGAACATCAGGCACTCTTAGTCACTAAGCCATCTCGACAGCCCCCCTCTCCTTTTATTTAAAGCAGAATCTTCTCACTGGCCCAGGCTGGCCTGGGAACTCATATGTAACCAGGCTAGCCTCGAACTCCTGAGTGCTGGGATTATAGGCACATACTACCACCCATAGCTTAATGTGTAGCTGGAGACTGACCCAACAGCTTTGTTCGTATAGGAAAGCATTGTACCAACAGAGCTACATCCCCAGCCTTTCTATTTCTGGGGTGTGTGTGTGTGTGTGTGTGTGTGTGTGTGTGTGTGTGTAACTTTGTTGTCCAAGCTGGTTCCTAATTCACAGGCTCACTCCATTTTCAGCTTCTCCAGTAGGTGGTCCTACAGGTGGGATGGTGCCAGGCTCTAACTTTTGTAAAACTAAGCTTTATTTCTTGCCATGGCTGCCATTGGAAGAGCTGGGATAAAACCTCAAGCTTTCTGGTTCTGGCCATCAGCAGCGCCTTCTCATTGGCCTCAGGAAAACAGCGACAGGCCCAGCTCTGCCGCAAACTTTACTGAGCAGAGCCACTGGATGCAGCAAGATCCAAACCACCCAGGACCGCTCCCCTCTCCTCTTCTGGGCTATGCTGCCTTCCACTGGGGGTTTTAAGGGACTGTCTGGCTAGCGCTTGACAACAAGCCGCTTAACTGTTGGGAATCCACCTCTGGATTCAACCTCCCCTCTTCCCCTCCTCTCTCATTCTTTCTCTTTCCTTTGGTCTTCCTTCTCCTAGTTGTCCATTACCTCCCCAGCCTTCCTTCCCCTGTCCCTCCCCACCACAACGATCACCGACACAGTTACTTGTCTTTCCCCATCACACCAAACTTTGTCTTTCTTTTCAAACACCTTCTTGTTCTCGACTAGCCGGGCAGGCTGCGGATAGGACCGCGCCCCTCCACGAAGGTGGGAAGGTGAGCGGCGCGGAGCGTTCGGGACTCGGGTCCCATCTGGGATGCGCCACGAGGGCACAGCTGCTCCCGAGGCCCTGCGCCGCTGAGGCTGAGCGTCGTCCGCGTTCCCGTTCCTCTCCCGGGCTGGAGAGAGACGTGAACTTGAGGTTCGCCGTCGAGAAGGGCAGTTGACGACCGGGAGAGTCACAGTTATTACCGCCCCAATCCTCGGCTGAAGAAGGGAAGGTGACACCGGGTCACCGATGGAGACTCCAGTCCTACTCTCAGAGAGGGCCGAGTCAAGCGGCCCCACAGGCCCTGGGTCCCAGTCCCGGCGGGGCCTGGGGTTCCTCTGGGGTTCCTCCCCACCCCCACGCGCCGTCCGCCGCTCCCCAGAACCCCCCTCCCTTTCCTGACCGCCGCCCCCGGCGGCTGGCGCGGGAGGTGCAGCATGCGGCAAAGCGCTTTGCATAAATTATGCTCATGACGCAGCAGCTAAAAAAATCCAAGTAGCAGAAGGAGGGAAAGGGGGGGAGGGAGGAGGGGGCGAGGAGGGGACTGCACCTGGCCGCCCCCGCCCCCGGCGTCCCGGCCCGCGCGTGGCCCGCAACCCACCGCCGCTCCGCTTTGCCAGCCCCGGCGGGGGGCCCGGGGGGCGGCGGGTCCCCGAGTGGCTCTGGGCCGAGCGAGCCGGGCCGAGCCGCTCCGGCTTCTTTGTCTGCGGGCGGCCGCCTGGGCCGCGGCCCCCTGGCCCGGGCTAGGAGATGAGTGTCTAGTCCGTGGCCGCTGGGCAGCTGGGGAGCGGGAGGCTGGGCTTCGGGCTCCGGTGAGTAGCGGGGTCCGGGGCGGGGAGGGCTTTGCACGGAGGGGGAGGGGACCGGGCAGGGGAGGTTTCGGATTTGGTTAATATGCAATGCCCGTAATTAGCATAATTTATATATTTATGATAAAGAGAGGAAAAAGGCGCGGGGCAGGGGTGGCGGGCTGCGGCCCGGGAGGCGGGAGCTGTGGGAGCGGACGGCCGCGCGCTGCCCACTTGGGGCGGCAGACCCCGGGCCGCGCCCTGGTCCCTTGTCCCCCGTGGACATCCGTGGAAGGGCGGCCGCCAGGTGGACGCCCTGCCCTAGAGCCCGGGTGGGGTGTCGGGAAGAGGGGCACAGAGCCCTGGAGACCCGGACGCTTGGGTTCCCCGGCGACCTGTCACCACTCCTCCCGGGAAAGGGCTGGTGGGACTCTGGGGTAGAGACCTCGCTGTTGCTGGAAGGATGGGGGAGTGGTGGGAGGGTCACCGTCGATCAGAGCGTGAGCACTTCATAAATATTTAATGACAGTATTAGTATTAATAATGTCATAAAATGGGCCCCATGTGTCCTCCCGGGACGTTTGCACCTGGCAAGGCCGAGGGATCTCCAGAGTGGCTGCTAACCCACTTTAGCGCTGAGATCGCCCCCTCGGCTGGGATGGGAAGCCTAAAATCTTTACAGAATAGTATCTGAGGCTGGGCAGGAGGAAATAAAACCTTGTCAAGAAGCCTCACTGGGCCAAACACAGGAAGCTCCTAGCAGAGATGGAGAAACTGTAGCCTTTTTGCTTTTTCTAATTCCTTGTTTGTAAAGTAGACGTTGATCTTCAGTCCCAAGGATATATACCTCCTCCTGTCACTTTGGTAATCTCCTACAGTCAACACTGACCGGCAAAAGGCACTCTGGGTATAGTGGCATGTGTTCCGTTTTGATTGAAGTTGGTGCTCAGGGTGATGNTTCTGTGACCTGGGACCTTTTTACATATGTGCAGTAGAACCTACATTCATTCTTCATTGATTCTATAAAAATAACCAGCAAGTGCCACACTAAGACAAAGCCTCACCTGTCCTGGAGTGAGCAAACGGATCATGAACACAAAAACAGATCAAATAATGCCAGAGAGAGAGAGGTGGGGAGAGAGAGAGAGAACGCTGATTTTCTCTTTTCTTCCTTGACAATTAAGAAAAGTGAGGCCGTGGTGCACAACTGTAACCCCAGCAGCAGGAGAATCAAAGATTTACATAGTGAGACTGTCTCAAAAACTAAACACAAACAAAAGCCCCAAACCAAACATCAACCTCAATAAATACAAAACAAAAAGGNGGCGCTGGCTAGANGGCCCAGCAGGTAAGACCTTTGCTGCCAAGCCTGCCAACTGGATGTTTGATCCCTGAACCTCACATGGTAGAAGCAGAGAAGCTGTGGCATGTGTGCACTGTGGCACTCAGGCACTGGCACAGATGTACATACACAAACTAATCAATGTCAAAAAGAAGATGAAACAGTAGCAACAACAAAGGAAACAAAGAAGCCAGACGGTGATGGAGCCTTTAATCCCAACACTCGGGAGGCAGATGCAGGCGGATCTCTGAGTTCCAGGCCAGCCTGGTCTATAAGAGTTTCAGGATAACCAGGGCTACATAGAGAGACCCTGTCTTCAAAAAAAACCAAACAGAAAAACGAAACAAACAAACAAACAAAAACCAAGAAAAGAAAGTCTGGAGATATAGTTCAAGAGTAGAGAGTATTGCATCTGTACCAATCACATACACACACTTGAAAGCACACAGACACTCGAACACGCATGCACACACACCCTAATAAGGAGAAAATACATATCACAAAGTAGAAGAAATTGGTGATACGTGTGGTGCTCAATAGTGCAGCACTTGCCTAGCATGCACAAGGGCAAATTCAAACCCAGGACTGAATATTTAAGAAAAAAGAAACCTGTTTCCTAAGGGTTCTCTGTTTTAAGAAAAAAAAAAGCTGGATGTGGTAGCATACGCCTTTAATCCCAGCACTGGAGAGGCGGAGGCAAGCTGACCTCTGTGAGTTCAAGGCCACCTTGGTCTACATAGTGAGTTCCAGGACAGCTAGGGCTATGCAGAGAGACCCTATCTCCAAAGAGAGACCAAGAGCAAGAGAGAGCAAGGGGGAGAGAGAGAGAGAGAGAGAGAGAGAGAGAGAGAGAGAGAGAGAGAGAGAGAGAGAGGAAAAAAATCTGGTATAAACTCATATTTCCCCTCCAAGACTTAATTACTGTGCCATTATAACACTAATACTTGGGCTGTAACTCCATGGTAGAACACATGCTTAGCATGCTCAGGGCCCTGGGTCCAACTTCCTGTCTCATAAGTAAACAAATAAATAAGATCATAATAGTAATCATTTACATTTCATAATATTTTGTGATTTGAAACATTTTGTATGCGTGCTTTATTTCAGTTAAAATAATAGCAATAATAGAACTGGGGCTGTAACTCAGTTGGGATAGTGTGCCTAGCGTACATGGAACCCTGGGTTCCAGTCCTAAGGCCCCATTAACTAAGTGCACCTGTAACCCCAGCATTTGGGACTAGGAGGCAGGAGGACAAGAAGTTCCTAGGTCATCTTCAGCTACTTAGGGAGTTCCAGGCCAGNCTGGAATATATGCAACCTTGTCTCAACAAACAAACCAAACAACAATAGTAACACTCATAGTGTCTGCATGCTAGGCCCTATTGTAAATACCTTACCTAAATGTTGTCAGTTTAAAGCTGGACATAATAGCACAAGAGTGTAGTGGTCACATGATTACCCTACCCAAAAAAATGTTACCACATGGGCTGGCGAGATAGCCCAATAGTTGAGAGCACTTGCCGCTCTAACAGAGGACCCATGTTCCATTCCCAGCAGCCATATGGCNGCTCCCTACTGCCTGTAAATCTAAAGTAGGAAAATCCGTAGAGAAAGCAGATAAGTGTTCCCAGGGGCTGGCAGGGACAGTGCCAGTGGAGTTTCTACTATGGATGTAAAATTTCCTTTTAGGTCATTGAAAATATTCTTGAACTAGAAGTGCTGATGGTTGCACAACATCGTGCATGTAGAAAATTCCACTGAAATGTCTGCTTTAAAATCATTAAAGTGGTGGCCCATACCTTTAATCCCAGCACTCAGGAGTCAGAGACAAGTGGCTCTCGGAAGTTTTAGGCTAGCCTGGTCTACATAGGACTGGAGTTCCAGTCCAGCTAAGGCTACCTAATGAGACTTTCTCCCAAAATAGAAATAAAATTATTAAAGTGGGCATTGGGGATGCATTGGTGAGCACTTGCTAGTACACACTAAGCNTTGAGTTCATTCCCGGCATCACTGAGAGGGAGATGAATGATACAATGAGACGATTAAACTGGTGAGTTCTCTGCCATGTGAATTTGTTGGGGCTGCTGCAACAAAATATCATCAGTCAGGTAGCTGGTAAACAATAGAAGTTCACGGTTCATGGTGCTGGAGGCTGGGAAGGCTGAGGTCAAGTTGTCAGGCGCACCTGTTTCCTCAGAGACAAGCGGCATCTCGCTGGGAAGACTGCCTTCCTGATCTCCTCACCTCCTGGACACTNAGACCTCTTCCATCATCTGTCACCTCGGGGCTTAAGATTCCAACAGATGAACTGAGAGGGGATACAAACGTTCAGACCATAGCAGAACTTTACCTCAGTTTATAAAAGGTTTGTGGGTCTTTGGATATAGCTCAGTGGTAGAACCACTTGACTAGTAGACTCGTGGCCCTGGATTCAATCCCCAGGACAACAAAACAAAACAAAAATCTTACAGGAGAAAAAAGTAAAGAAAGGAAAAGAAAAGCAAGGTAAGGGTATGGAACAGTGTTCTGGGTTTTCCTCAAGTGTGGCATGGTGACAATAACAGCCCCCGGTCCCCAGAGTAGAGATGAGTAATATGTCAGTTAGTGTCACATAAAACACTCATCCTACAGCAGGTACCCAAACTAAATGTCAATTACCTTTTCTTCTACACAAATGTCTAACCTGTTTGCCTACTTTAAAAAAAAAAAAATGGCTCCAGCCAGACAGCCTGTGTCCTCACTTGGGGTTCACCAGCTCTTGCTTCCTGCACCTGACAGGCCATGCCACCATTGGGAACATATTGCCTCCTGTGTACAGGACAACATGGTCCTTGGGCCATCGCTGCAAAGTCTCTTGAGAGCTGATTCTGTGGAATCCGCCACAGAGGCTCCAAGGCCTGTTGGGAGAGGTCTAGGAAGCAGCATTTCTAGGACTAGCTCTGGAGTGTGAGAGCAGCGAGTTAAATTCTCTCTACTGTCTCTTCAGGAAGCCTGCCAGGGAAACACTGATGTCCAGACTCCTCTCACCTTTGCCTAGATTCTGAGTGTCTCTTAGGTCCACCTTGGGCTCTTCTGGATGTGCCNTCACCCCTTGGACTAGGGGACCCCAGGGACAGATGCCCACCCTCTCCTTTGCCTTCCTAAACACAGATCTTCTGGGTCTCCTTGGGTGTGGGTTGTCCTGGGATGCTAGAGAGAGAGTCTTTAAAAGTCATAGTATCTTGCTTTGTTTCCTTGTCTGTGTTCTTGGGAGAGCTTGACCTCTCTTCTCCTACCATTCTATTTCTGATTTTTCTAGATAGTCCGGAAATTCCAATGCTGTGTCACACCAGCCTTTGCTTTCCTATTCCTATCTTACCCAGGATGCACTAGGTGTGGGCTGGCACCCACCCCACCCCTCAGTGACCATGGATCCTGGAGCTGGCTCTGACTCATCTCTGACTGTGAATGAGCAGGTATCTTCAGGAGTGAGAAGTAGTGGGGGTGGTGAGGGACTGAGGGGTGGTGTGGTCAAGGGAGAAAGACATAATGGTGCCTCTCATTGTCTGTCTNTTATTGAAGTTAATGATCTCTCCACCTGCCCAAAGGCAGTGTCAGCTAGGGTTTCTCAGGGGCTGAGTTTGGGATTTTAAGTTGGAACTTCAAAATTAAAATTAAACTATACTGGGGGCTGGAGAGATGGCTCTGCAGTTGAAAGCACTGACTGCTCTTGCAGAGTACGTGAGCCTGATTCCCAGCACCCACGTGACTGCTCACAACCAGGTAACTCCAGTTCCAGAGGATCCGATGCCCCCTTCTGGCCTCTGAGGGCACTACATGCATGTGGTGTGCAGACATGCAGACATGCAAGCAAAACACCCATACACATAAAATAAAAAGTAAGATCTCAAAAAACAATTGAAGTACACAAATACCTACGTGTTTGAACAGGTGATTTTTTAATGCTTTTTAATGCTTCTATATATTTTCTATCGTTTCTGAAATGACTATTTATGCCTTAAAAGAAGAAAGCAAATCGGCATCCCTGGAAATGTAATTGTAGTGAAATCCCTCATAGGTCAAAGTTGAGTCTGCCAAAGGAACCTGCTCTGGTATATACTCATTCCTCTTGATGGGTCCCCCGATGCCTGTTCTGGAACAGTCTATGGCCACAGCCAGTTTTCAGGGTACAGTGTTAGAGTGGTTCCAGTCACTATTGATGGCCAAGGATGACTGACAAAAAGCTTTTTCATGTGTGGGATTCTTTCTCTTGCCTCTGGAGCCAAGGACTGAACCCAGGGCCTTGTGCTTGCTAGGCAAGCTCTCTACAACTGAGCTAAGTCCACAACCCTCTTTTGGGATTCTTAAGGGCCAGGATGGTGCATTTCAGTGATGGTATAAAGAACTTTGTGCAGGATGTTTGAGCAGGGGCTGATGGAAGGTGCCCTCGCTGTTTGAGAACACCTACAATGGAGATGAGGGCCATGGGGTCCTTGAACAGGTCAGGGTGAAACAGGAGGAACTGCATTTTGAGAGTTCTTGACCCTTCTTTGGGGAAATTAGCTTGCAGGAAATGTCTGGTATCCCAAGTTTAGAAGTTACTCAAGGGTTGGAGAGATGGNTCCGTGGGTAAAGCCTTTGCAGCCTAAGACAGCCCAAGTTAGAGCCCCAGGACCTACATAAGGAAGCTGGAGGTGGTGGTGTGTATCGGTAATCTCAAACCTCCTCCCANGAGACGAGAGAACCTCCTGGAAGCTGAAGAGAGTACCCAGCCTGGCAGGAGGAAGAGATCCCACCTCAGCAAGGTGAAAGGAGAGAATTCCTGAAAGGTGCATGAGTACTGTGGCATGTGTGTATTCATGTACACACAAGAACATGCACACACACACACACAGACACACACCATTAATGAAGAAAACAATCCCAAGTTGCTGAGAACTGTGGAGCACTCACTTCCCACACTCCCCCTCTGGGAGACTTCAGGTGGTCTCTAGGGGAAGTTAGGACAGATTTCTTCTGGGTCTCCATCCTCCGTTCTGGAGAGTACTCATATCTCAGTATCCAAGAGGATGCCCTTGCAAGCTTGAAGAACCATTTTCCACTTCCTGAGCTAAGTCCGAGATGGGGAGCAAACAGAAATCCCTCCTAACAGTTTGGCTCTGTGGGGCTTTTCTTTCTGCCTCCGGGATCTGCTTGNTTCTAGCAGCTCCTTGTCGGGAATCAGGGACAGTCGCCTGGCCCAAATTCTGGCGTTCTCAGAGTGCCCCATTCTCTGGATAAGAGCTCTGCATCCTGAATCCTCCACCCCTCTCCTTGTCATCCCCAGAGCTCCAGCCCCTTTCCCTAGCCCTGGTTCCATTTTCTTCTTGCAGGTCATTGTGATGTCAGGCCATGAGACCATCCGAGTGTTGGAAGTCGGAGTAGATGCTCAGCTCCCGGCAGAGGAGGAGAGCAAAGGACTGGAGAGTGTGGCTGCTGATAGCACCCAGAGTGGAAGCTCTGCTGAAACCAGTGAACCTGCTGGGGAAGCCGGGCCACATGACCCAGACCATTCTGCAGAAGCAACTGGTATGAGGCTATTGCTCTACTCCACTATGCTTTCACGTGTCCCTTGTGGGCCCAGGTGGCATTAGGGTCTTGTCTTCCTGCCCACTTGGCAGCCTCTGGCTACAGTCCATACTTCTGGCCAGTTTCCAGGAATACCCTGCCCTCCTTGTATCTGGAATTGGGTTTCCTTGCTGTCTCACCCATGCCTGAACTGAGATGGTCCAGGGTGAAGATTGGCATGTTTGGCCGAGAGCGAGGGTCCTAGGTCCACACCAGACTGTCAAGTCAGTGTAGGAGAGACTGGCCTCAGGACCCCGCCAGGTTTCCAACTCAGTCCCATTTGTAGCTGAGCTGGGAGATCCGGGAGNCGAGGATGGAAGAACATCTTGTGTTCCCCGAGCTAAGGATGCAGATGAGGTGATACCTGCCAATGCCTGCCTCCCAT
The DNA here is from genome assembly GCA_001675575.1 of Neotoma lepida. Classification (NCBI taxonomy): domain Eukaryota; kingdom Metazoa; phylum Chordata; class Mammalia; order Rodentia; family Cricetidae; genus Neotoma; species Neotoma lepida. Next base: position 103,907 of record LZPO01017293.1, on the reverse strand, counting down.
CGCTGGGATTACAGGTGCTGTCCTTCAACACTGACCTCAGGGTGTGAGGTGGATTCTCTTGGCCTGCAGCAGTTGGAGAGCCAAAGCCATTATGGTGACTGAGCTGCCAGTTCGGGCACTGCTTTAGCTGTGGAGTGCCTTCTCCTGACTTTCTTCATCAACACCTTGCAGGGCAGCTGTTGCATTTTGTAAGGATCCTTGGACCTCCTTGCCACTTCCCCTGAGTACCACAATCCATCTCTGCCAGCCTTCTGCCTTTTCTTTTTAATTCTCTGGCAGTCTCATACCTGTATATACTGAACTTTCACCTTCTCTCGGCCACTGAAACCCTTCTTCTACTTGTTTGTTTCGTTTTGTTTTTTAAACCCACTATGTTTAATGATGGTTGCTTGCATGAGGATGTGTGAAGGGTTAGTTACTGGAATGTGGACAACTTCCTAGTGGCTGTACCACGGAAGGGACTGTCCCAGTACTTATTAGTGGCCCATAGTTCCTCAGTAAGAGGTGGGTTGAACCCATTGCCCATGCATGATGTAATGGTGACAGGCCTGGTCTTGTGAAGACCTTGTGCAGGTAACCACAGCTGTCATTAGTCCCTAAGTGCAATGACTGTGTGATGTCCAGGAAAGAACATTCACAGCACCCCCCAGTCTCTGGCTCTTCCATTCCAACCTCCTCTTCTGAGCTATTCCCTAAGCCTCTGGGGGGCTGATACAAATGCCTCAGTTAGGGCTGACCAGCTCACAGTCACTTACTGTCCACACTTGGACCAGTTGTGAGTCTCTGGATTAGCCACCACCCACTGCAAAAAGAAGTTTCTCTGCTGGAGAATGTCACTAAGGTCACGACTGGCANTTGGGTCTCACGTCCTGGTGTCCTTCTGTTGCTCTTTATTCTTCCCTAGACTGGACATCGGTGCGCAGGTTCTTGGTAACATCACTTCTGTTCTCTCTTCTGAGGGAAAGAAAAAGAAAAAGAGCATTCTCCCCAGCCCCACACTCTGCTCCACTGTGGAGGCCAGGATGACTGCCCCCTTGCTTCTAAAGGAAAGTGCCTCAGAGATGGGGCAGGACAGACAAGGACTCTGTCCCCGCCACCCTGTGGACTCACAGAGCCATGTGGAATGAACTCCTTTTCATAAAAATTCAGGGAGTTTTTGGGTTTATCCACAGTGACCTTTTTGCCCATTTGCCCATTTTCTTGACCCCATTTTTTCTGGTGTCAGAATTCTCCGCTTACCCAAACCTGTTCTGAGAAATTGACCTTAAATCAACAGCTCACGCCATAGCACGAGTATCACAGTGGTGAACATCTCTCATAAAAGGCTTCTTCCGAGTCAAGGAGTTTGAGCCAGGGCCAGTCAGGTAAGGGAGGTATTTGAGTAGCGCTATCTAGGCGGCTGTCGGCTGAGACTGATTGGGACCTTACTGTAGTTGCAGTATTAGGAAGGAGCCACTCCCATCAAAACAAGCCCAAGTACTCGGAAACCTCAGGGTGAAAAGAATCTAGTGGCACATGTCACTCTAACTACATAGTCCTTGTCACAGG
>LZPO01017293.1:75154-85158 GCA_001675575.1 Neotoma lepida | reverse complement strand
CCAAGATTGTTTGGAACTGTGGGGTAGTGGAAACTTCTGATTAGTTCTTCAGCCACAAGGTGCTTAGAGAAGCCCGCCAGGCCTGAAAGGCTGCTTCTGGAAAGCTGGGGAGAGTGAGGGCTAAGTGTCAGTCCTTAAAGAGTCTCCTGGGGTGAGATCTTTCCGTACCTGGAGGAAAATGCCCGGGGTTCACCTAAGAACCCGGAAATGTTGATTCACCAGAATAATTGAATAAGAAGGGAAGTCTGGAGGTTCTGATCCACGAGGCCTGAGTCCTTAAGGCTCTGAGATGACTGAGTTGTCTCAAGGTGTTGACAAGACAGCTACAAGGTGCTCTTTCTGTCAACTAAGAGCTAAGCTTCACCCATCACTATGTGCTGTGCTTTCTTCTAAATGTGCAACATTCATTGTCTCAGCTGATTCTCACGATAATGTTGTGAAGTAAGACCTCTCATCACAGTCATTTCACAGCTGGGATCAAGGTTCGGGGAAGATGAAGGCGTTCAGAGTCACTTTGTTTCCAAGCAGCAGAATCGGGACTTGAACCTGGTGGGCTATCTCTAGAGCTTTTTTTTGTGTTTAACCAACACCTCACTCTGGATAGGCAATGGCATCTTTCATTTAAGAAGTGTCCGCTTTCAGGACCTAAGCTAGGGAAACAANCCGTTCACAGTCCATTTCTTTTGGGGAAGAGGTTTGAGATAGGGACTCAGTCAGCTATGAGACTCACAATCATTCTCAACTTCACCACAGTCCACAAAAACAGATTTGGACCTTTTGTTAGTTGTATTTATTATGTTTAACAGGAACTATGCTTTTATAGGTTGAATTAATATTTTATGTGCTTGAGTGTTTTCCCTGCATGCCTNTATGTATCACATGCGTGCCTGGTGNCCTCAGAGATCAGAAGAGGGCATCAGATCTCCTGGAACTAGAGTTATAGACAGTTCCATTATGNGAGTGCTGGGAACCCAGTCTGGAGGCTCAGTGGTTAAGAGCACTGGCTGCTCTTGCAGAAGACCTGGATTGGGTTCCCAGCACCCACACACTGTCTGTAACTCCAGTTCCAGGGGATCTGACACCCTCTTCTGACCTCTGTGGGCACCAGGCATGCACATGGTACACAGACATACATGCAGGCAAAACACTCAAGCATATAAAATTTATAAATCTTTTTTTTATTAATTTATTTCATTTAGTTTACATACCAACCACAGTTTCCCCTCCCTCCTTTCTTCTCGTTCCCTCCTCCCACTTCCTTTCTTAGCCTCCCCCCCAATCTACTCCTCCTCTGTCCAGAAAGGGTCAGGCTTCCCATGGGAGTCAACAAAGCATGTCATATCACTTTGAGGCAGGACCAAACCCCTTCCCCTACATCAAGGATGGATGAGGCATCCCAGCATAGGGNATAGGTTCCAAAAAGCCAGCTCATGCACCAGGGACAGGTCCCGATCCCACTGCTAGGGGCCCCACAAACAGACCAAGGTACACAACTGTCATCCTCATGCAGAGGGCCTAGGTCCGACCCATGCAGGCTTCCTAGCTGTTGGTCCAGTGTCCATGAGCTCCCATTAGCTCCAGTCCATAAATCTTTTAAGAAAATAAAAGATGTATTTTTGTGTGTAAGTGTGTACGTGCATGCCATGGCATAAATGTGGAGGCCGGCTTGTGGGAGTTGGTTCTCTCCTTACCCTCTGAGTTCCCAGATAGAAATCAGGCTGACAGCTTGGCAGCAAGTACCCAACCCACTGCTCCATCTCACTGGCTGGGACGCTAGGTTTTGTCAGTTTGACACAACCTGAACTCACCTGGGGACGAGGCTCACTAAGGATTAGCTACACCAGGTCTGCCTGAGGGAAACTGGGGGGGAATGTCTTGATTGGCTTACAGATGTATGGAGAGCCATTTTAAAGGACATGGAAAGAGAAAGCCTTTGCTCTCACCTCGGATGAGCTCATCTCCTGCTGCTACTGCTTGTAATTTCGCTGACATTGGAACCAGCATTTTTAGGCTTCCCATGTGGCCTGGCGATCAGCAGTTTCCCAGGAATTCTTCAGTCATCCAGTGCCAGGTGTGGACCGCTGAGGCTCCAGCCTTATGGACTGAGCAATTACTGGGTTCTCCGNCTCTTTGGTGTGAGGAAGCCATTGTTGGACTTCTCTAACCTTATCATGTAAGTCAGTCTAATAAATCCCTTTTTAACGTACATATTCATCAAGTCATCTGTTCCTTTAGAACCCCTGACTAATACACTAGCCCTCACCATTTAATTTCCTAAGCCTGAATTACCTTGCATATGAAATGAATTTAATGCTACCTTTTTTATGGGCTGGGAATGAAGGTGAGATAATTAGGCCAATACTTAGGAAGGGCTCAGAACATATGAGACCATTGTTACTACTATTTGCTCATGGAATTTCTAGGGCTAGACTACCTACCAGCAGTAGGCATCACTGTAGGCAAAGCCCTGCTAGAACAATCAGGGGCCTGCAATGTACTGTTGCAAGGCTCCTACTGAAGAAGACCACTCAGACACAGTCTTTGACCCAACTGAAAGTCTTTATTCCAGCTGCTTGGTGACTACACTTGGGTACTCAGGACCCATGCCTTTCTCAGGGTCCATACTTAAGCAAGAAAATGGCATCCTATCTGAAAAATCCCTAAGGTTCCTTTTCTGAAACTGTAAGCTAAGCAGATAGTTACAAAGGCCAAAATATGCAATTAGAGAAAAAGATAGGGTCGGGCTGACCATTCCAGACAGCCCATACCCATGAGTTGTCTTCCTTCCCAGGACTGTTTTTCCTAAGTTCCCCTGTGCAGTTACTGGCACTTTACTCAGCAAGACAAAGNTCATCCGAGGTACCAAAATAGTCACCATAGTCAAACCACGGTCCTTGTCACATGTGACATGTGAGCATGAGTCAAATTGTGGACTCATCCTGGAGAAGATGATTATATTGTCCTCCAGATTAAGAGTTTTATCTAATTAATTTTTTTAAAACATAGCTAGCCATAGAGTTAAGGGTACAAGGCCAACAGTTAAGGCCAAGAGGAGGAGGGTTAAGGGGCTGGTGATGGCAAAGACCAGGGTGGTCAGCCAAGGCAACCAGGAAAATAGGGATTGTTAGCAGAGTCATGTCTCCTCTTTNCCCCTCCTTTATGATGTTTCTGAGCATAGCAAGGCTCTCTTTAATGACACCAGACTGGTAGGCATAGAAACAGCAGGTTTTCCCCAGTGCCATGCCAGTCTGTCTTCCTGTTGCATGAAGAGATTTAAACTTCTTTGGTTTTGTAAGAAAGATCACCTCAGCCAAGATGTCTACCTGGTTTTCTAATATGGAGATGGAATTCTCCAGGTGTGCTATGTCCAGACCTACCTGGGCACTGAGTTATCTGAAGTTTTTATCTCCTAGGAGGACAGCAGAGGTGCCAACTGTAGCTGACCCAGCCATTCTTATCCCTACTGCGAGTGGGATCAAGATGGGGACCTCTTACGTCCTGACTAGTCCTGAGTCTCGGCTGAGGTGTGCCCTGCCTTCTTCTCCTGGGGAACAATATACACAAATGTACAGAGGAGGGGGCGTGGCCCTCAAATTGATCTGAGGAAGCACTTTTAGTCAGCCAGGTGTCCCAGGGGCTTGGTAGAATATCCAATCCTCCATGCTGGGGGCGTCACGAGCTGTTACTACAACTCTCGGCTAAAGNGGAGTTGGCTAAGTCATATTTAGAGGAGACTATGCAAGTGCCTTTTCCTTGGAGATCTCCCAAGGTTACCTTTGCCTGACGCCAATCACAGCCTGCTGAATTTCTTGAAGGGAGAAGGGTCTGGTTTAATTTAACTCCTATGTAGTGTCTAGACAGCCAAAAGTCTTGTCCTAGTTTGGGGTTCAGAGTAATTGTTTACCGCTCTAGCTGGCAGCATAAACCTGGGAGAACAGGGCCTAAAAATGAGGCAGACTAAAGCCTCACAAAACAGCCAACTTTATTCAGAGCATCGGGCAATTTATACTCTGAGGGTTAAAAATCACATAAGTAAAGTGTTCGATCACAAGGACAAGCCACACATGATGTCTCAGTTAGGGTTTCTATTGCTATGAAGAGACACCATGACCACGGCAACTCATCTAAAGGAAAAACATTTAATTGGGGTGGCTTACATTTTCAGAGGTTCAGTCCATTATCATCATGGTGGGGAGCATGGTGGTGTGTAGGCAGACATGGTGCTGGCTACATCTTGATATGCAGGAAGTGTCTGTCTCACTGGGCATGTCTTGAGCGTATATGAGACTTCAAAGCCCGCCTCCACAGTGACAAACTTTCTTCAACAAGACCACACCTACTCCAACAAGGCCATACCTCCCATTAGGGCCATTCCCTTTGGGGGGCATTTTCTTTCAAACTACAACACGTGGCGAAAGCATGTTTTTCCATAGAGACATATGAATGGCAACAGCTGAAGTAAACTCACTCCCATCCACCATACCTGGGAGGGGCTGGAAAACACATTCNGAGAACAGTTCTGTGCTTTTGAAGAAATTTTGTCTTCTTGGAGTTTTCTCACTAGCACGCAGCATTCTCCTCTGATAACTCCATTAGTTGATGTAACGTTCCCACGAGTTTCAACATAGATGGGCAGGCCTCTTGATTTGGGGTTAGAGTGGTCTTAGGTGCCTCCCGGTATGGAGTTGAGGAACAGGGGCATCTCGTGGGCTGGGGGGGTCATGATTGGGTTTCATTTCTGTCATGACCAGCAGATAGAGGTTCCTATTGGGACCAACTGGTCTATTTTCCCTGGATGAGTGTCTCGTTTGTATGGTGAATTTGTCACCCAGGTCTCTCCCAGAGGCATATGAGCCAGCTCCCCAGGTTCTCCTTGTGAGCCATTAGTGGGTGTCAGCCCCAGGCCATGCCCTGATTTTAATGATCATAAGGTTACATCTTCCAGGGCCACAGATTGAATGAAGGCAGTCTTTCCCCTTCTTTCTGGATATAGGGACCTTTGTGTCCCCAGGGGGTTTCTGTTCAACAACCCATGGCTGTACAATGATACTGTCAGCTTCCTTGACAGGGGATGGACCATTCACAGGACAGGCAAAGAACTGGAGGTTTTGAAGCCCTCTTTCCAGGAAAATAGTACCACAGCCTCACACACACCCTTTTCTTCCTAGCCCTCTAAGAGGTTCAGTCAAGAGGGCACAAGGGTCCACCTGGAAAAGTGGTTTGGTCATCTGATGTTAAAGAGAATCTTTCCATTATCTTTCTCAGTTCCCAAGTCCTAATTTCAGGTCTATGGGGGTTATAGGCCCATCCCCCAGTGAGGAGAGAGAAAAGAAACACAATGTCTGCATTTATCTCTAGGGAGTTGGAGGTTCTGGTGACTGTTCTTTGGTCATTGTCCTCCATGGTCTATGTTAGCTGAGAGTGATGAATCCAAGAGATGGCACAGCTAGTTTGACATCAGTTGGGATGGTGAGGATGTCTGTGTAGGGTCCCTTCCAGACAGGTCCAGGCTGGGATCCTTTTTATCTAAACCAAGTCTCCCAACTGGAATTTGTGTGTGTGTGTGTGTGTGTGTGTGTGTGTGTGTGTGTGTGTGTGTGTGTGTGTGTTGATGGGGGTGTTGGAGGTGGGAGATGGCAGGATTTCCTTCATGGTCCAGTTAATGGCTTGGCCAGCTCTCTGCAAAGCCTTCAAGGACTTGAGAAGGGTGTGAGTAGACATTTCTACGTGGGGGATGTCTCGGAGTTTGGGGACAATTGAGTTGGACTTTTAATTTTACTCTTCCTTTCTACATGACCAGAACGCTGTGACCTATATGCACAATGCAATTTCCAAGTAATATTTAACACCTTTGCCAAACTTTGAAATACTCTGGCATGAAGGCCAGGCAATTGTCAGACCCCAAGGCTAGGGGATTAATTTCCAAAGAAGCTCTTTTGTAACAGTTGGAGCACTTGTGCGGGTGGGGTAGGCTTCCACCCATCCTGAGAATGTGTGCACAGACACCAAGGTAATTATAGCCCAAAACAGTAGGCCTGATTTCAGTGAAGTCCAATGTTCAATGCTCCCCAGGTCCATTCCCTCAAGCCCAGATCCCTTGAGTGATTTTTCCTGCCCCTTGGGGGTTTACCTGAACACAGGTGGCACATCTAGAGGTGGTGTCTCTAATTAGTCTCTCCAAATTTGGAACATAATACCTGGGTCCGAGGAGTTCAGCAGTTTTTGGGGTCCCCCAGGTGGTTCGTTGGTGGAGACCCAAAACCATGGGATGGGTCTGCCACTTGGAGGTGTCCACCATCCTTGTTCATCTTGTGTGACCAGTTCCTGTTCTGCCCAGTCAGTCTCACCTGGTTGTATTTCAGGTGGTTCAGTAAACCGGCAGGGATACCAAGACTTGAAGAGACTCCCCTGGGTTGAGGCCCCTTCCTAGATGGCCACGCCAGCTGCTCTGTTGCCTCCGGCTTCAAGGGAATTCCCCCTTCTGGTGTCCTTTGCAATGGGCATTAGCCACCCTTTTAGGTAACCAGACAGCCCCCAATAAGGGTAAGGTTTATTTTTTACTTCTTTTCCTGCTGAGGTTAGCAATGCCCTTTCCTTGTACAGAGCCCCATGAATATGAGCCATAGCGAAAGCCTATCATAGACTATCAGTGTATATGCTGATAGCCTTGTCTTTCCCAAGCAGAGTGCTTGAGTCAAAAGTTCAGCTCATTGAGCTGAGGTTCCCCTGCTTAAAGACTGTGCCCAGATAATCTTATCTTGGGTCACCACTGCTGCCCCTGGATTCCTGATTCCATCTTGAATGAAACTGCTCCTGTCTGTGAACAATACCTCATCTGGTGTTGCCAACAGGCTATCAGGCAGGTCATGTCAGATGAACTAGATTGAGGAAGTCACCTCAAGACAGTCGTGCAGGGGTTCCATGGGCTCATTATCTATCAAGAGAATGGCAGGGTTGAGGGCTGATGTCGTGTGGAAACAGATTGGAAGTTAATCCAGAACCAGGGCTTGGTATTGGGTCAGCCAGGTATGTCCCCCTCAAGAGGGCTTCANTAGAGTGTGAGGCCATCAGGAGCAATTCNCGTCCTAAAATCAGTTTGTTGGCTTCTTTTATCAGCAAGGATGTCTTAGTCAGGGTTTCTGTTGCTGCGAAGAGACACCATGACCATGGCAACTCTTATAAAAGAAAACATTTAATTGGGTGGCTTACAGTTTAGAGGTTTAGTCCATTATCATCATGGTGGGACATGGCAGCATGCAGGCAGACATGGGCTGAAGAAGGAGGTGAGAGTTCTACATCTTGATCTGCAGGCAACAGAAAGTGAACTGATTCACTGGGCATAGCTTGAGCACAGGAGACCTCAAAGCCCACCCCACAGTGACACACTTCTTCTAACAAGACCACACCTACTCCAACAAAGCCATGCCTCCTGCTGTTAGCAGCTCTCCTCAGCAGGTATCCTGCAACTCTGGCATCTCTAACATCTTGGGGTCTCCAAGGCAATCCAGGCTTCAACTCTACAGCTTCACACAATGGCCTCTCTAGGCATGCATTCAGGGACACCCCTGACACATGCCCGGCACCAGCAGCCTTCCTTAGTTGTGGAGAAATATTCCATAATCCCTTTCTTCTGTCCTTGACTCTAAAGCCAGAACCACATGGCCACAGCTGCCAAGTTCTGCTGCTTACTGGGGCTGGAACATGACCCACTTACTTGTTCAGTTACATCTTCACTACCTTTCTGCTCTTGATAGTTACCTTCACTGCCTAAGCATGACTGTCCTTGAACTTGCCCTATAGACCAGTCTGGCCTTGAACTCAGAGATCTTTCAATTACATCTTCACCAGCTTTCTGTTTTCCATAGTTTCCTTCACTGCATAAGCTTGGCTGTCCTGAAACTGGATTTGTAGACCAGGCTGGCTTCAAACTCAGAGATCTGCCAGGCTTTGCCTCCCAAGTGCTGGGATTAAAGGTCTGCACCACCATACCTGGACCTAAGCTGTTCTCTTTAATTCCTTTTTACAAGTTGGAAGCTTAGCTGGGTGGGATCTTGCCCTGAGGTCACCACTCCCTTTATTCCATTTCTTAATTTGTTTATCTCCTTGAACACAGGACTTAACTCTGTTCCACTTCCTGGTGCTCCTTTTCTCCTCAAATTGTACATCTTGTATTTTTTCTTGCTCAGCTTGCTCCTTTTCATCATAAATCTTCATTAAAGTTATGACTAGTAACCACATGACAGAGTCTATACTAGGCTGTTTTGAGATTTCTTCTACCAGTGGAATTAACCCAAAACTTTCACATTAGCCNCAGGCAGACTCTTTGGACAAGGGCATAAAGCAGCCACATTCTTCATGAAAATATCACAAAAATTATCTCTAGGCCACATGTTAATATTCTTCTCCTCTGAAACGTATTGAGCCAGCTCCCCCCCCCCAGTTCAAATCACCCTCAGCACCACTGTCTTCCATGCTCCTACTAGGATGGCCCATTAAGCAGCGCTTAAAGCATTCAATTGCTTTTCTAATCCAGAGTCCCACTGTTTTTTCAGAAGTGAGGAGTCTGAGAGATTCTGTCAAGACAGAGTAGACTGCTCAGGTATCTATCAGGAAGCTAACAGATTTGCCTTCTATCTTTGCTGTCATCTTGGAATCCCAGGGGATAAGGTGTATGGAGCCCTGGCCTTGTCAGTTAGCTGGAGAATGGGTGGCTCTCCTTTTTCCCCCCTTTTCCACTAGGACATCCTTTGCTTCCAGTGACCCTTCTGCTTGTAATAGGCACATTGATCTTTCTCTTTCTCCTAGGCTGTTTCCCTTATTTACTCTCCAGTCTGTTTCCCCAAGAGCAGTGGTCACCACCTGGGAGTGATCCATCATCACCTGGACCTTTCTTAACTCCCATTGTCCTCCTTTTCCTAATCCTATTAATTGTTCCCTGTCTTATAAACTTCTTATCTAGATTTCTTCAACAACAAATTAAAAAAACTTCTAACCAAACCTTTAATCGGCTGTTATTACAGGATTATCAGCCCCTACCTACAGAATCAGAGGCCTACAACCCCCATTAGGCCCTGACAGTGAAGACCAAGCTTGCCCCAAGGACTTTGGTGCTGCCACACAGCAGGAAGTAGCCTAATGATAACATTGCCCTCTTTCCTGATCCCTGATTAGTTATCAATAGGAAACTAAAAAGTGTGGAATGTAGGGTAACAGGCCAATGAAAAACCGCCCTGCCTCTGGCCTGTCCCGAAACCTGAGACTTGGAAATCCCCACCCCCAATACTCACAATTAAAGGCAAGCAATACTTCCACCCATGATGTCCTTTTCCACTGGCTCACTGTGCATGCTCCAGAGACCACATAAAAGTCCACCCCTCCACCGAAACCTGCTGCTATCTCTGTTCCCGCTCAGAGAGAGCCGCCATTCTGTGTTTCTCCCCAATAAATCTCCTGGGTGAAGTTTGTTTTGTGGTGTGACTTTGTGGTATTCCTTGGCTCCCAATTGCTAAGATGCTCTTGCACTGAAAAACCTTTCCACTAGAGGACCCTAACTCTCAGGGATAGAGCATAAGTTTTCAACCACGGGGACAGATGAAGAACAAGGGTCAATATCTGTTCCTTTTTAAATTTTTTTTATTTTGTAAAAATTTATGTATATGGATGTTTTGCCTGAATGTGTGTCTATCTACTATGTGTGTTCCTGGTTCCCTCAGCAGCCCACAAGGGATCTTGGCTCTCCTGGGACTCGAGTTACAGACTGTTGTAAGCAGTCCTATTGATTGGGTCCTTGACAGAGTGGCCAGTGTTCTTGACCACTGAGCCATCACTCCATGTCCTCTTAAAATTTTATTTTTAACTGTGTATGGGGGCAGGATATGTGCATGTGAACACCAACAGTAATCAATGGAATTGGATCATGCTTGGGCTGGAGTTACACAAGGTTTTGAGTAGTTCTTGCTCTTAACCATCTCTCCAGCCCCTCCCCCATTTTCTTGATGAAGAAC
>LZPO01017293.1:48540-70045 GCA_001675575.1 Neotoma lepida | reverse complement strand
CATTACACCCCTGTACAGTGTTCTGTACTCCATTACACTCCTGTACAGTGTTCTGTACTCCATTACACCCCTGTATAGTATTCTGAGTTCCTTTGATGTCTATTGTACTGTTTCCCTGTCTATTTCCAACTCCGTTAATTTNGGTCCTCTCTTACTTTTGTTTGGTTGGGNCAAAGGTCTGTGACAATTTTGTTTTTTCTCTTAAAGAAACAAGCCTAAGATTTGCTGATACTTTGTATTGTTTTCTTTGTTTCTGTTTTGTTGATTTCTGCTCTAATATTATTTCTTGCCACCGACTGGGTTTGAATTGGTTTTGTTCTTGTTTTTTCCAGTTTTTTTGAATTGCATCATTAAGCCATTTATTTGTGCTCTTTCTGATTTTTTTTAATATAAGCATGTAGAATTATGATTTCTCATGTTGGACTGCCTTCAGGGCATCTTTGTTCTGTTTTCATCTTCATTTAGTTCCAGCAAGTTTCTTTCTTTCTTAATTTCTTCTTTGACCCACTCATAATTTAGTAGTGAGTTGTTTAATCTCCGTGAATTTGCATATTTACTAGAGNTTTTTTTTTTAGTTTTTTTGCTGCTAATTTTAAGTTGGATTGCATTGCGGTCAGATAGGATACAGGGAATGATTTCAGTCTTTTTGAATTTGGAAAGATTTGTTTTGTGTCCCAGGATGTGGTCTATTTTAGAAAAGCTTCTACATGCTTCTGAATAGAATATGTATTCTTGTATTCTTTAGTGTTTGGGTAGAATATTCTGTAGACATCTGTGAAATTCATTTGATGTCTGATGTCAGTTATTTCTGATGTTTCTTCTTTCTTTTTTGTCCTAATGGAGAGAGTGGAATATTGAATCAACTATTATTAATGGATCGATGTTAATCTATGTCTTTAAATCTAGTAGAACATTTTTAGTGAGATTAGGTGCACCAGAGTTTGGTGCACATGTGTTTAGGATAGTAATGTCTTCTTGGTTAACTGTCACTTGATTGGACTGAAATATGCCTCTTAATCTCTTTTGATTAGTTTTAGGTTGAAGTCTGTTTTGTCAGACAATAGGATAGCAATGCCTGCTTGCTTCCTGGTCCCGTTTGATAGAGTACTTTTGTTCATCCTTTTTACTCTAAGGCAGTGTCTATCTTTAAAACTAAACTGTGTTTCTTGTAGGCAGCAGATAGATGAAATTTGTTTGTTGACCTGTTCGGTCAGTCTGTGTCTTTTAATTGAGGGATGGAGGCCATTGATATTTAAAGTTGTCATTGAAATGTGTGTTAATTTGTCATTGTGTTGTCAATTGTTGGTGGTGTTTGTGTTCGCAGTAGTACTTTGTGATTCAATAGTTATGGATTTGCATTCCTTTCCACAGTCTCCCTGTTATGCTATTCCTCTCTTCAGCCTGAAATAATGTTTTTTATTTAAGTTTGGTTTGTTGGGTATAATTTTTTTTGGGGGGTATAATTTTTTAAAGTTTTTCTTTCAGACATGGCAGATAATTTTGCTGGGTATATTATTCTAGGACGGCCATCATAGTCTTTTAGAACTTGGGATGCACTGTTCTAGGCTCTTTTGACTTTCAAAGCTTCCGCTGANAAATCGGCTGTTATTCTGATGGGTGTTCCTTTATATGTGACTTGCATTGCTTCTCTTGTGATTTTCATTACACCATCTTTATTATGTATACTCAGTGTTTTAACTATGATATGCTGTGGGGATTNTCTTTTCTGATCTATGTGCTTCTTGTTGTATGGTTGTGTCTTTCCTTAGTTTGAGGAAGTTTTCTTTTATGAGCTTGTTGAAAATCTTGTCTACGCCATTGACTTGGGATTCTTCTCCCCCATCTTTGCCTATAATTCAAAGGTTTTGTTTTGGTTTTTGTTTGTTTTATTTTTTTACATGGTCCCACGTTTCTTGTGTATTTCTTTCCTGTGTTTTTATTTTATTTTTTTCATGTTCTTGCTTATTTGGTTTGGAGCCTGTCTTTTATCTTTGAGACCTGATGTTCTGTCTTCTCCTTGATTTATTCTACTTATAAAGCTTTCCTTTGAGTTTTCTAGTTGGACTATTGGATTTCCAATTACTTCCTCATTTCAGCTTGAGTCTTCTTCAGGGTTTCTGCTCCTGGCTGAATCCCATTCTCAAGCTTTGGTTTGTCATTTCCTTCNGCCTTGTGTGTGTGTTTTCTTAGGCGTCACTCAGGCATTTAGTCTGGGTAAGGTCTTTCTCCTGATAACCTTGAGCTGATTCTTTGTGCCTCCTGTTAATTCCTTGACTCATTTTAGGAGGTTTATGATTGTTCTTTTAAGTTCTGTGTCCTGGGGTTCACCTAGGTCGTTCTCATTGGTGGGTTTTGGAGAAAAGGTACTGGCTTGATCTTTTATAGTTTTGTTATTCCTGTGATGAGATCTGGACATGTGGACTTTGTCAGTTCAGGCTAAATCCTGGTGGAGGATGTGTGGAGTCTGGGCATGGAGAGCTTACAGCTTGATACTCAAGTAGGAGGCAAAGAGAAAACCAACTGGGAATGGTGTGGGCTTTGGAAACCTCAGGGCACGCCCCCAGTGACACACCTTCTCCAACAAGGCTGCACCTCCTAATCCTTCCCAAACAGCTTCACCAACTGGGGACCAGGTGTTCAAACATGTGAACCTATGGCCATTCTCATTCAAACCACTCCACACAAGGCACCATGAGCACATGTTAACATTCAGTGGTGCCAATTTAACTGTCTACACATGGAAGATAAAACTCTGGAAGCTGTAAACCACCAGAAAACTGAACACATCCATACCTACAGATAGCACCTACATAAATTTATGTCACATAGCCTTGTGACACAGCATTGCTTCCTGCGAAGTTAACACATGCACACCTGTAAAACTAAGAGTTTGGTAGGTAGAGGCAGGAGTTTAAGGTCATCCTCAACTACCCAGCAAGCTTGAGACCAGTCTGGAATATGTGAGACCCTGCCTCAAAACATCCACAAATCTTGCTGATTTTCTTTTAGTCCCTCTCAGATCCTTCCTTCCACACTGAATATGGGCGTGTGAACTGAACAAAGAGTTCAGCAGGGTGCCAGGTCTGGCATAGGAGCTCATCCTTAAGGAAAGTTCTTTTCACCTGCATTATGGGGAACCCTGAGCTGCCAGGAAGAATCTGACGATATTACTGTAGCAGCCATAGAAATGGTTCANTGGACAGAGAGAACTTGAGACTACATGGAGAGGTCCAGCCAACTGTGTCCCAGCAATGCCCAGCACTAGATTCGTGAGTTAGCCATCATGGATGCTCTAGTGTAGGGCCCAGATGATGGCAGCTTTAGCTGACACTCAGGAAGTAGACTGATTAATCCAGCTAACTCACAAATTCATAAGAAGTCGTAAATTATTTCTTAAGCCACTATGTCTTAGGAATATTTTGTTATTCATTAAGATAGTAGGGTGGCCTCTACAGAATTCTTTGCTCCCAGCAAAACTTAATAGTGGTGATAAATGAACACACATTGGAAGATACTAATTTGCATACACAGACATGCACGCACGCGCACACACACACATACACAGAAGACAGAGGACACAGTATATTTTAAAAGTGCTTATGTTATTTAAAGAAATAAAACACATAACCATTTCAGAATATACTATAACAATTCAGTTTATGTTACCTACTAAATATTAATGTGTTTGCTTTTGTAAGATATGGTCTCCCTATATAAGTTAGTCTGGCTTCAATCTGTGACCTTCCTCAGCCTCCCTGAAATCTGTGGTTTAATGCACAAGCTTTAATGCCTGACATATATTATCTTTTGTTTCATTTTGGTTTTAAGTTTTTTTGAGACAAGGTCCTAGGTAGCCCAAGCCAGCTTCAAACCTGCTATGTAGTTAAGGCTGTCTTTGAACTGATCCTCTTGCCCCATCTGCCTAGTGTTGGGATTATAGATGTGAGCCCCCATGCCCAGCTTATCTTTTAAAAGAACAAGTTAATGATGTAAAACAAACTGTATTTCCAATAAAATATATTTATTTTCCCTCTCTAAAGAAGTAGTTTTAGCTGGGCATGGTAGCACATGCCTTTAATCCCGGCACCTAAGATGGAGAAGCAGGCAAATTTCTGTGAGTTCAAGGACAGCCAGGGCTCTTACACAGAGAAACCCTGTCTTGAAACACCCNAAAAAAATTTTTTTTAAAGAATTTGAACAGTATGGCAGGTACCCTTAATCATCTCTTACTCATTCACTTGCCTATCAATTATTTTTCTTCTACAAAAATGATTTTTCTTGACAGAAAACATAGAAGAAAAACAGGGAGAGGTCGTGTGCTTCATCTTAATTAGTAATTGTATCAGAGAGTGAGTCTGACATCATGTGTTTCCGCTTCAGCTCCTTCTGAGACATGTGCATTCATACATATTCTGTGTACCTTTTCAGTACCTCTTTGTATGGTGTGCAGACCCATCTCATCNTAGTTGATTAGTGAGTACTCTGTCTGGTTTTTAACCTCCCTCTGATTTCTTTGTCTCAGATAATGTGTACCTGTAGAATTTCATTCTAAGTGAGGCTTACAAAAATAAGTAGGTTGAAGTTCACGCAACTTACTGTCCCATGTTAGTTTCTGACTTCTTGAGGGCTAGCTGTTGTGAGCCTTGCTCAGACAAAAGTCATCGTGCCTGTCCCTCTTGGTTCTCTGGGCTTTTTCTAGAAGAGAGCATCTCCACAGCTGAGGAAGGCCTGAGGAAGAAGGTTAAAACCATGGCTAAGAATCAGTGGAGACCAGTCATGGGCTGCCCTCGATCAAGAGGGTAGTGTGTGCCTCTGCAGACCACGCAGGAGCGGCTCTCATAGAATCCTAGTTTACAGTCACTCCTGCTGCTGCCGATGGCCCCGCTACCACTCAGATGCTTTCTACTCTGTGGTGTGGAGAATGCATGCTTTGCCATGCAGCTTTACACTCTGTGTTTCAGGACAGGGTCTCTTGTATCCCAGACTGGCCATGAGCTTACTATGTAGTAGAGGATGATCCGAACCACTGTATTTTCTTTTAACATTTATTTATTTATTTGTGTATATGTGTGTTTGATGACAAGTGCTTTTATCTGCTGAGCCATTTCACTAGTCTGTCTGAACTTCTGGTCCTCCAGCCTTTACCTCTCAGTGTAGATTGCAGGAATGTTCTGCCATGCCTAGTTTATGCAGTGCTACAGACCAAACACAGGGTCTTGTGCATGCTAGACAAGCACTCTACCAGCTGGTCCGCATCTCCAGCNCCCATCTCATCCTTTAACAANTNAACTTTCTNTACCTTTGTTTGATTAAAGACANGCCAAATTGGCCAGGCATGGAGGCAGAGGCAGGTGGATCTCTGTGAGTTCCAGGTCAGCCTGGTCTACAAAGTGAGTTCCAGGACAGGCTGGGCTGTGTAGAGAGACTATCTCAGAAAACAAAGAACAAAAATAAAATGATATGCCAAATTGCCAGCAGTATATATAGCACTGATTCTGCAGAATTGAAACAGAAGTATAAAATCTCATCAGTAATATTTACTAAGCACATATGTCTTAGGGTTTCTATTACTGTGAAGTGACACCATGACCACAGCAACTCTTATAAAGGAAAACATTTAATTGAGGGGGCTTGTGCTTACAGTTTCAGAGGTTCAGTCCATTTTCATCATGATGAGGANCATAGTGCATGCAGGCAGCAGTGGTGCTGGAGAAGTAGCTGAGAGTCCTACATCTTGTGGGCAACAGGAAGTGGTCTGAGACACTAAGCAGTGTCCTGAGCATAGGAGACCTCAGAGCCTACCCCCACAGTGATACACTTCCTCCAACAAGGCTATACCCACTCCAACAAAGCCACACCTCCTAATAGTGCCACTCCCTATGAGATTATGGGGGCCAATTACCTTCAAACTATCACATCATAGAAGTCACTCCTTCAGATAGCTTCATTGAAATGAGTTAAATGAATGAAGCAATTTGATAATGTAATAAAATGCTTACTTACACATTGCAGAAACTACGGAGAGTCTACCAGAATGGGTTTTCCTAATTTGTAATCAGCTTACCCCTGAGAACAGAGCNCACTTTACCCTTGCATTAGCATGTATTAATTATACATAATAGGTTTTCTTATGACATGTTCTTTTTGATAATTTTCACCCTGCATTACTCTCTCTTGTACTTCCATTCCCACTGGTCTTCTTCCTCTTCCCAACTAGTCCTTCTACTTTCATGTCATGTCTGTGAGTATGTGACAAGAGCTGGGTGTCTTAGTCAGGGCTACTATTGCTGTTGATGAAACACCATGACCAAAGCAACCTGGGGAGGAAAGAGTTTATTTGACTTACACTTCCATGTCACAGCTCATCATCAAAAGAAATCGGGGCAGGAACTTAAGCAGGGCGGGAACCTGGAGGCAGGAGCTGATGCAGAGGCCATGGAGGGGTGCTGCTTACTGGCTTGCTCCTCATGGCTTGCTCAGCCTACTTTCTTACAGAATCCAGAACCACCAACCCAAGAATGGCACCACCCGCAATGGACAGGTCCCTCCCCCATTGATCACTAATTAAGAAAATACCCTACAGGCTTGCCCTACAGACTGATTTTATGGAGGCTTTTTTTCAATTGAAGTTCCTGCCCCTCTGATGACTCTAGCTTGTGTCAAATTGACATAAAGCTAGCCAGTACACTGGCTTTTATATTTCCAAATTGGTTTTATTTTTAATGCATTTTGTTTAAGAGCACTGGCTGCTCTTTCAGGGGTCCTGAGTTCAATTCCCAGCAACTACATGGTGACTCACAACCATCTATAATGAGATCTGGCGCCCTGCATGTATGGCATGCAGGCATACATGCAGACAGAGCACTCATACCTAAAAAAAACAAAATACATAAATAAATAAAACTTAAAAAAAAAGAAGTAGGGGCCTTGGACTGTGTTTACCAGGGATCTTTAGTCTCCATCTCTAGGATTGTGGAACTGGATGTTCTTTTGCTCCAGCAATAAAGAAATGTAGTATAGAAAAAGTAAGTAATTCTAGAATGTAAAATCTCTGATGAAGGGCTGAGAGGATTGCTCAGTAGGTGCAGGCGCTCACTGCTAAGTCTAATACCTGAGTTCTGTCCCTGGAAACCACATGGTGGATGGAGAGAACAGACTCCAGAAAGTTGTCTTCTCTACCTCATACGTGCACCTTGTGTGTGTGTGTGTGTGTGTGTGTGAGAGAGAGAGAGAGGGGGGGGGAGAGAGAGAGAGAGAATGTAGACATATTTGAGGTAGCTGTACTGCTTTNGAAATTTTAGAATTTCAGCCTTAAATGACAGCTCTTTGCTTAGTCATGGAGACTTAAGTGGGGAGCCACACGATGTGGACCAGGACCTGTTGCTGTATGTTAGCCTACCTAGGCACTGAGCTTGGAGAAGGAAGATACCAACCTACGTTAATGAGGGTTGAGCTGTTGCTATGTCAAAATCCAATTTACCTTGATTCCTGGTAATCTTCGTTAATCCTTCCTAGAAATCAGCAGAGGTGACTGTTTGTCACAGNGAAGTCTCAGTGCCCCACTCTTTTTCTCTTTGCTTTGTTTTCTACAGTGTTTATTGTAGCTGATTTTGAGAATTGTGACAATTCTTTTCTGGAAAACTCCATACTTGTGTGGTGTGAAATAGTCTCCAGGGAGAAGAGTGTTTTTCTCTGACTGAGATGCCGAGGAAGGAGCGATTCCCACCTTGTGTGCTCATTCTCCTTAGGTCTCCTACAGCCCAGACTGGCTCTGAGTTCACGGTCCTCTTCCTCAGCCTTCCAGTGCTGGGTTAGAGCTGTGCGCCAGCACCCTGGGCTTCTCCACTCTTTTTGTTTTTTTTAAAGACAAGTCTTACTTATTTATTTTTATTTTATATGTATGAGTGGTTTGCCTGCATACATGTATGCACCATGTGTGTTCCTGGTGCCCATGGAGGCCAGAAAAGGTGTTGGATCCCTAGGACTGGAGTTAGAGATGGTTGTGAGCCACCATGGGCGTGCTGGAAATCGGACCCAAGCAGCTGGTACTTTTAACCACTGAGTTTTCTCTCCAGCCTCACTTTCCTCCCTTTTAGCTGCACTCACTTGGACAAAATAGACATAATTACAGGCCTGAGGCAGAGGAGAGCACCTTCCCTGTCTGTCCTTCTCAGCAACCAGCAACTGATTTACAGTCTGGGTGTAGTGACGCAGGGCTCTGTCCCAGCTCTTGGGGGTGGAGACAAGAGGATCTCTAGTTTGGGGCCAGCTTGGGTTACATAGGAGATTCTGTCTTTAAATCCAGCAGACTTGGNTTCCTGAGCGTGATGATTGCACGTGTTCCATCAAATCCAGCACATGTGAATCTGGCATTTTTGTTTTGTTGTTTTTGTCCTGTGGTGCTGTGGGTCAAGCCAGAGCCTGACAGATGCCCTGCTCTGCATGGAGCTGTATCTCCAGCTCTTGCTCTTCCACTGAAGCTGGGCATGGTTATGTGCTTGCCTGTGACCCCAGGGTGTGTGTGAGCGATCGAGACAGGAGTGCTGGGCTGCTAGCCACCAGCCTCAATAGGTTCAGTGTCACATCCCATCTCAAAGGGATAAGGCTGAGAGTAAGAAAGCAGGACCCCTGCCGGGCGGTGGTGGCGCACACCTTTAATCCCAGCACTCGGGAGGCAGGGGCAGGCGGATCTCTGTGAGTTCGAGGCCAGCCTGGGCTACAGAGTGAGTTCCAGGAAAGGCGCAAAGCTACACCTGTCTCTTATACACATCTAGATGGCCTTTTTTCAGAGATGCACACCTTTGTCTCAGGACACATACACCTCAGACACACACATATACACAAAAAAACATTAAGAGAAAAAAACTCCACAGACAAAGGATGCACTGTTTGAGCTAGGCAGAGTGGCGAGCTTGTAATCCCAGCTCTCTGGAAATGAAGGTAGGAAGATTTCAGATAAAGGCCAGCCTAGGTTACATAATAAACAGTCTAAAAACAAATGCAATCGGAGGTTCCTAGCACTCAAATTGGGCTGCTTAAAAATTCCTGTAACTTAGCTCCAGGGGATCTGACATCCTCTTCTAAGGGTTCCACGTATACATCTGTTGCACATATGTATANAATAAATAAATATTTTTTTAATGTAGACAAAAAGATTGAGTATTTAAATTCTNTAGTACTATCCTCTTTCTCCAAAGGTTTTGTTGTTGTTGTTTTGGGGTGGGTTTTTTGTTTGTTTTCTGAAACCGGGTCTCACTGTATAGCCTTGGCTGGCCTGGAACCACAGACCTGGAGGTCAAGGCCAGCCCTCCGAGTGCTGGGATTAAAAGCATGCACCACCACCACCACACCTGACAAAGATTTTTCTTATTTACAAAAAAATTTTATCACAGAAAGCTTCAAATACATAACAAATTAAACATATAAGATAACCAGCACCAGGTCCTCAAAACCCTCTTTTAAGGGCCCTTAACGTGAAATTTATCATTTATACCTCTGCCAGTTTCCCTTCTTACTCTCAATATTTTAAAATAAAAATAATTATTTTTTATTTTATGTATATGGATGTTTGCATGCATTCATGCATGTATGTGTACCACGTGTTGTGCCTGGTACCTATGGAGGTCAGAAGAGGGCATTGGATCTCCTGGAACTGGAGTTACAGAAAGTTGTAAACTGCCATGCAGGTGCTGTCAATCAAACCCTGGTCCTCTGCGTCCTTAACTGTCCTTAACTGCTAAGTCATCCCTCCAGCCCCTTACTATCTTTATTCTCCTCTTTTTTTTTCCTTGTCAATTTTATACATGTATACAATGTATTTGATCACGGTCACCTCCATCCCCTCCACTTCTTCTCCCTTCCCTAACTCACACCTTTTTTTTTTAACCCAGTGAGTCTGGACAGTTCTGCCCGTGTGCACATGGACTGTGGGATCATCCACTAGAGAGAGCATGGCCACACCCCGAATAAAGATGTCTTGCTCTCTTTCAGGGCCATCAGCTTAGCTCCTCAGCTAGCCGTGGGCCTTGTGTGCACCTCCCCGTGCATGCTGGCATCTTGACTGGCTTGATCTCATGTGAGTCTCATGCTAACCACAGCTGCTGTTGATTTCATGAGTGCAGCAGCCATGTCATGCCCAGAAGACAGCATTTCAGAGNACTTCTTTGAATCTCTTATATGTTTTCTGCCTCCTGTGATATNCCCTGAGCCTTGGGATTGGGCTTTGTATAAATGTCCTATTTAGTGTGTAAGGTCACGTATTCTCAGCACTTTGACCAGGTATGAATTTCTGTATTGACTATTGCCTGCTGTAAAAAGCTTCAGTGACAAAGGTTGATTGCAGCACAAATCTGTGAATATAAATATAATATTTAGAAAGCAGTTTGACTGCGTGACCATTTAGCAAAACAGCAATAGGAGGTTCCCCGAGGGCCTGTGACCGCCTCACTCCTAGGCTTCTAACCAGACTTACAGTCCAGAGATGAATTCCCTCCTGTGGAATAGACGTCAGATCTGTTCAGAAAGCACTTGGTTGCCACCATAACCTTCATGCCATCATTCCACCATTGGGCACATTTTCCCGGGTAGGTCCAGTGCTGAGGAAGAAGATTGATAACTTTTCTCCCCAGCAGCCACATAGCATCTTCCAGCCCCATGAAAGTGAACCATCAAGCAGGGAGCTTCCTGACCAGTTCCAGATTGATTTTTCTGTATCCTGCAGTGAAAATGTGTGGTGTCTTCAGCACCAGGGTCTCGTCATCTAGTCATGGGCAATCAAGAGCAATGACAATAGCCTGTGTTATTTTGGGGGTCCCCAGAGCTCCCTGACTAATCATTCTTTGGGGATCCCATGGCTGGCACTGACATTTTCATTTAATAACCCATGTTATTAAATGACAGGGTGTCTCTGTTCAAACTCCTTAAGTTTTTCTCCTTTAGCTTATAGGTGAGCCCTTTTTCTAAAGTTGTATCATTGTACATTTCCACTGATAAACTGAGTCACGGCTGCTTTGTCTCCTCACCAACATTTGAGTTCTCATTCATTTTTTTTAAAGATTTATTATGTATGCAGTGTTCTGTTTGCATGTCTGCCTGCCAGAAGAGGGCACCAGATCCCATTATAGATGGTTGTGAGCCAACATGTGGTTGCTGGGAATTGAACTCAGGACCTCTGGAAGAACAGCCAGGGCTCTTAACCGCTGAGCCACCTCTCCAGCCCAAGTTCTTGTTCATTTTAATCTTAGTGTTCTAGTGTGTACATATTCTTCAGAGGAAATTAAAATATATTTTGAGAGTTTTATGACTTGTCTTCAGATAATTGGAAATGCACTATAATTTGGTAGATTCTAAGAACATTTAAGGGGCTGGAGAGATGGCTCACCGGTTAAGAATCCAGACTGCTCTTCCCAAGGTCCCGAGTTCAATTCCCAGCAACCACAAGATGGCTCACAACCATCTGTAATGAGATCTGGTGCCCTCCTCTGGCCTGCAGGGATACATGCAGACAGAACACTGTATACATAATAAATAAATAAACCTTTAAAAAAAAAAAGAACATTTAAAACACAAACTAGAGTGACTGTTCATCAAGATTCAGAGTAATACCCACAATATCTATGGTTAAAGTTTGTGAGAAAAAGATTTTGCTGATTGTTTACATCTATTTTATTATTTTATGGTTTTCAGAATATTTCTGATGTATTTGTTCTTGTTTTGTTATGAGATAGTATTTTACAGTGTAGGCTAAGCAGTCCTGCATCAGCATCCTGGTAGCTGAGATTATAGACATAATCAGACTTTCTTGTGACTTCTAAAGAATTATAAATGTTGTTGTAGCTGGGTGTGATGTTGCATGCCTGTAAACCCAGCACTTGAAGGTAAAGATAGTAGTGTCAGGAATTCACGGATATCCTTGGTGACAGAGGGAGTTCAAGGCCAGTCTGGGGTGTGTGGTGAGACCCTGTTTTGTTTTATTGTTGTTGTTTTTTTTTAAAACAAAACCAAACTAAAACCAGAGAGCTGGAGAGATGGCGCAGTAGTTGAGTCTTCCAGAGGAACAGTTTGATTCCCAGCATGCACATGGCTGCTCATAACCCGCCGTAACTCCTCCAGGGGATTTCACACCCTCTTCTGGCCTCCACAGACACCAAACATACAAGCAATGCACAGACATACATGTAGTCAAAACACCCATACACATAAAAAACAAAACAAAGCTGGGTGGTGGTGGTGCACATCTTTAATTCTAGCACTTGGGAGGCAGAGGCAGGTGGATCTCTGTGAGTTCCAGGCCAGCCACTTTGGTNTGCAGAGTGAGATCCAGTTCAGCCAGGACTGTCTTGANAAACAGTGTTGCTTTAACAGTACCCAGTACTGGATGGTGAATAAAGCTTTACTTAGTACACTCACTGTTCTGGGATTGGCCAGCAGGGTATTGGCACCTGCTCAGCTCTGTTTAGGGCTACTTGATAGGTAGCATCACACAGGGAGTTAGAGAAGGTCCNTTGTAAAACACCTTGCTGTCAGGAACTGTACTCCACAGGACTTTACTTCTCTCTCAGTGTGCAGCCCCCTTAACCTTGTATTTGATTCATTTTTCAAAAATTCTGCTGCCTCAATGTTGCCTCATGAGGAGCAAACACNCAGCTTTTGGGGAGACTCCCATTGTAAACACTGCCCCAGATGTCCTNGATTTACATTTGTGTGAGTCCTGTAACACAGTCTTGACACGTACGTGCTAGCAGAGAATGCTGTAATTAATTACATTCTTTGTCAGGGGGATGTCACAGTAATCTGTACTGGTGATTTGGGCGAAGTTTCACCAAGTGAATAGTGTTTATGGCTTTTCAAAGACTTTTGTGGTTAATTCTTTTATTAAATTAGTGAATCTGCTTTTGTACCGTTATCAGATGTTAATAGAAGTCATTTGTTTTATTTTAGTGATGTCCTTGCATTGCCCATTTTTAAGCAAGAAGAGTCCAATTTGCCTCCTGATAACGAGAATGAAATCCTACCTTTTCAGTATGTTCTTTGCGCAGCCACCTCTCCAGCAGTGAAGCTCCACGATGAGACCCTGACATATCTCAACCAAGGTCAGCTGTTTTCTCACTCCTAGGACACTGGAGACTGCTGGACTTAGGACNTGTGACTGTAGATACTTACGTGACAGAGGTTAGACCTGTGTAGTGTGACCTGTCATAGTAGAGCCTTATGAGACGGTGTCACTGACTCCTTTTGTCTGTCTGTCCATTTCCAATTCATGATCCTTGGTTATCCCATTAGTATTACTCTGCCCACCTCTGCTGGTCACCAGTTACATGGCCTTGGACAGGTTGCTTTGACTTTTTGTTTTACTTTCCTTATCTGTAAAAATGGGATTGACGATAACTTATAAAGTTGTGTCTATTACATGTAATAGGATAGCAAAGTGCTTAGCACAGTGCCTAGCCACTAGTTGGTATTAATAGTGTTATCTTGTATATTCAGCAACTGTGTTCTCTTTTTTTCTGAGTCTAGATAAGTGAATTGTGAAAGGTGTAATTTGTAATTTTCTTCTAGGACAGTCTTATGAAATCCGAATGCTAGACAACAGGAAACTTGGAGAACTTCCAGAAATCAATGGAAAATTGGTGAAGGTAAAATAAGCAACCTGTTTTTCCGCATACTAGCCTTTTACTGGTCCTTTTAGTTTTTCCTTTGTTTTTGTTTTCTCATTATATATAAAGTCTCATTATATATCCTAGGCTGTCCTCGAATTCTGAATCCTGCCTTAGCTTAGTAGAGTGTAATGCTGGGATTCCAGGAATGTGCCATCATGCATAGCTGTTAGTCCTTTTTTTTTCAGTTTCATATTCTTTTGGATCCTTACAGGCAGGGCTCGATGATATCTTTTGTCTGCCACAGTTGGCTGCCTGAAAAATAAACTGATGATCTTTGGGGTCAGATTAAGCCTTGCTGTTCACATGGAGTTTAATTAACCAACTATGTGGCTGTGCATATGTACACATGCCACAGTTTGAGTGTGGAGGTCAGAGGACATCTTGAGGGAGTCAGTTTTCTCTTCTTACCCTGTGGGTTCCAGGGATTGAATTCAAGGTTGTGTGTCTCACCTGCTAAGCCATCTTGCTGGGCCTCATGGGTTTCTCAGAGTTGCAGAAGGCTTGCAGGTCCTTGTTCAGAAGAGCTTCCTAATGGAGTTGTTTTGGGTGGTATAAAATCGGCTCCCTAAGGATTTTAATTTCAATGATAATTTTGTGTGTGTTTGGTGCTGGGGATCGAAGCCAGAACCTACTGCATGTTGGGCAGGTCTCTGCCATGAGCTACACGTACCCCCGGCTCTTCCTTAGGTTAGGTTTAGGTTTCTGGTTCTTTGGATACCTGGGCTTCTAACAAGGAAAGCAGAAACTGCTGTCGATGCCTCTCCTTTCGTCCTGTTGCATCCAGAATATGAGCTGAGTCCACAGCAGTTTACTGGGGTCACCATGGAAAAGGGCTCAGAGTTCTCACTTTTGACTTGTCTGCTCAGACCTGTGTGGTCTGACCTGAGGATAAGAGCAGCACATGAGCCAACAGCATTTCCAACAGTACAAAAAGGATATTGACTTCAATAAATTGAATGCATCCTCTAGGACTACCTACCTACCCAGTGAAGAAGACCATGCACACTCTTTGTCTATAAAATAAAAAAATGTATAGCAAAACCAAAACCCCAACAGCTACTGTTGATGACTAGGGTTTTTTTGTTGACTGATGGTAAGGATTTAGAGAACTCGCAGCATACTTGGTACAGGAGTTTTATCAGCAGCTGTAAAAGTGTGGGGGAAGCTGACAGCTACCTCCACAAAGTGAGAATAATAAGGAAGTTGCTGGGAGTAGCCTTATGACCCTCTGTGTTTATAGGTTATATGTAGGATTGACAAGTGGATCCTCATATGTGTTTCATACATACCTGAGGATGAGGGTGACAGAATGGCTCAGCATGTAGAAATGCTTGCTGCCAAGGGTAGGTGACTTGAATTCTGTCCTCAGCACCTACATGGTGTAAGGAGTCTGTGGCATGCATATACTCCCCCCAGTAAGGAAATAAAGAAGGAAATAGAATTACAGAAAAGAAAAAGTACTTCACATAGTGGTTATGGTGGCACAGTGGTTGGAGGACTGTTCAAGGCTAGACCGGGCTGTGTAGTGAGTTTGAGACCAGGCTAGGCTACATAGTAAGACCCACTCAACTTCACTTAGGAGTCCGTCAACAGCTCAAGTGTATTTTCAGTTAACTGTAAAAATGATGTATGATCTCAGCACTTGGGAGGCTGAGGAAGGAGGATCCAGAGTCTGATGCCAGGGCTAGAGAGATGGCTCGTTGGATAACAGCACTTGCTGCCAAACCTGCCGCCCTGAGTTTGATTCCTGGGACTCACATGATGGAAGGAGAGAGGAGTCTCTCTGCTGCTGCCCATGAGTCCTGTGGTACGTCCACAAATGCTCTCTCACACACACCTACCTGTGCACTCACACACAGGCTGTACGGGAGAGCTTCTAAGACCCGCACAGGAAATTTTAGATTGTGTGTAGAAGCCAACTAGCATTAACTCTGCTAGTTTTCTTTTGTCTGAACTGGTTTTGTAGACTCCTGTGGACTGACATTGTCCTTCCTTTAGAGCATATTTCGGGTAGTGTTCCACGACAGGCGGCTGCAGTACACCGAGCACCAGCAGCTGGAAGGCTGGAGGTGGAACCGGCCTGGAGACAGGATTCTCGACATAGGTGAGTCAAGAGAAGCTGCTGCTTGGNGAACCTCTGCCTGAGTCTAGAGCTGGTCCCCACTTGACTTCCCCTGATGTGTGTGCTTCAGAGGCTAAGTTACCAGGAACCCTGAAGTGATCACCACTAAGCATAAGAAAATCACTTGTAAGATGACATCAGGGTTGAAGTAGGACATGAACATCAAGTTCCAAAGCAGTTTGTCTGTTGTTCCGGAGTGCTTTTGTTTTGAACTGTAGTAGTATAAGTATTCATATATAATATAAAATTTCATTTTTCCATTTTAGACAGACAGTTGAATAATAATAAGTGCATTTACTTTGTCTAATTATCACTATATCTGTTTGCAAAACTTTTTTTTCCCGTCTTATGAGACTGAAATCTGTACTCTCTGTAGTAGCTTTTCATTNTGTTCTTCCCCAGCCATTAGCCACTCTCCTGCCCTGTCATTGCTCCAGGCACCCATTTGGTATTTGTCCTTTGTGACTGGCTTCTGTGAGTTGGCAGTAGCTTTTCAAGATTCACCCATATTGTAGCATATATCATTCTTTCCTTTCCAGGGCTGAAGAGTATCCAGTGCCCACTGCATTCTGTTTACTTGATCACCCCTGAGGCACACGGGCAGCTCTCACTGTTGGGCTCTTTTGAAATGTTCCTGTGCACATGGACATGGCAATATTTGTTTGAGCCTCTGCTTTGGTTTCTTGTTTGTCTGAAACAAGATCTCACTCTGTAGCCCAGGCTGGCCTTGAGCTCATGGTGGTCCTCCTGACTGTCTTTTGAGTGAAGNCTACTGATATGAGTCACCACACTCAGAGGCTTCTGTTTTCATTAAGAAGTGGGAGTGTTGGGCCATATGCCAGTTCTATTTTAATCCTTTTTTTGAGAAATGCCTGTCATGCTTTTTACCAGTAGCATTCAAGTACTCTATTTGACAATATTTATAATTTTCTGATCCCAGTGAAGAGGTAGAAGCAGGAGGATGGTATCTCAAAAAGTTTGATAATTTTCGTATTAGAGTTATATAGACTTAATCCATTAGGATCAGTTGCTTTCTTACTTAAAACCACAGTAGTCATGGGCATGGTGGCACATGCTTATAGTCCCAGCTACTCAAGAGGTTGAGGCAGGAGAATTGCTTAAGTCAAGGCAACCACTGAGACCCTCATCTGAAAAGCAAAAACAAGGAGCCCTCAGAATTGTTCAATGACTCCCGTTGTATTTCTCAGATATCCCAATGTCTGTGGGTATAATTGATCCCAGGGCCAATCCTACCCAGTTAAATACAGTGGAGTTCCTGTGGGACCCCTCAAAGAGGACGTCTGTGTTTATTCAGGTAAGGCATTGCAGTTGCCATTACAGACAGAGCACCTGTTACTACCAGACTAAAACACATCAGGGCTGGAGATGTAGCTCAGTTGGTAGAGTGTTTGCTTAGCATGCATGAGATCCTGGATTGGATCCCCTGTACCCCATAAACCTGGTGTGGTGGTACACACCTCTAATCTTAGCACTTGTGTAGTAGAAGTAGGAAGATCAAAGTTACGTAGTGAGTTCAAGGCAGTCTGAGCTATGTGAGCCAGTGTCTCAAACAATAACCTAGCAACAATAAGAATAAAGAATAAGATAGATTAAACTTAAAATCCTGTTGTGTAGGTAGACATGGTGGTGCATGCCTTTAATTCCAGCACTGGCAGATCTCTATGAATTTGAGGCCTGCCTAGTCTGCATATCGAGACCAATACAGCCAGGGCTACACAGAGAGACTCCCATCTCAAAACAAAGAGAAGAATCTTGTTTGAGTGTGAGTTGTGTACTGTGCACCTGTGCAATAACATGCATGCTGGGGATTGAACCTGCGGCCTTCTGCATGCTAAGCACACATTTGTAAGTTGAATTTCTAAATGGTCTTGTTAAATAAAACATGGGGCCAGAGATAGGGGTGAAAGTCTGACAGAGATCAGAGGAATTAGGAACAGCTACCAGCCTAACCTCACAATGACGCCACTGCTTCCAAAAGAGTGTGTGACTTCCTAAATCTCCATGCCTATATTCCTTTCTGTTCTGTTCTCCATTGGCTCTCTCAGCCTAGCTACATCACTTCCTGTNTGTCTGTATAGACCTCCAGAATTCTATGGTTGATGTTGGGATTAAAGGCATGCGTCTCGACACTTGACTCTGTTCCTAGTGTGACCTGGAACTCACAGAGATCCAGACAGACCCTGCCTGCTAGGTGATAGAGTGTGTGTTCTCAACGGCTGAGCCATCTGTGTAGCACCAGGAATGGTAGAGCGAGTCAACAACTAATCCAAGCTAGTGGGTGACCGGCTAGACAGGCTGCGCTTACAACCGCAGCCTTAGACTTCAGCAGTAACCAAACAAGTCTTCCCCTATTCCATCTGACTTTCGTATTTACTGTTTCCCAGCCTGATTGTGTCTCCTTTGTAAATCTGGATGAAAGTTAACTAGCATTGTTTTGGTAGCTCAGTGTTCTCAGAGGAGGTTAATATATTGAAGTCCCTCAAGCAGCCATTTTTGTTGTTTGTTTTTCGAAGACAGGGCCTTTGATGGTATTAGGTCTGTAAATTTACTTGCTTATATTTGTGAATTACTAATATGTTTCTAATTTCCTCCATTAGACTGTAAGAAATGAAAAGAATTTAATATGTGTTGATAAATGCCTGTTANAAGTTTTGCCTCTGTTAGTTGCTCCAGAACATTGCTGGCTGGTTTGGCTAGTGGCACTGAAGCCTTGGGGACACTTCCTTCCAGGTGCACTGCATTAGCACAGAGTTCACTATGAGGAAGCACGGTGGAGAAAAGGGGGTGCCATTCCGAGTACAGATTGATACCTTCAAGGAGAATGAGAACGGGGAGTACACTGAACACTTGCACTCAGCCAGCTGCCAGATCAAAGTCTTCAAGGTATCCTGGGCCATGCACTGGCCTTAAGACCTCTTTTTTGGTGGTGAGGGGGGTTTCGAGACAGGGTTCCCTGGCTGTCCTGGAACTAACTCTGTAGACCAGGCTGTTCCCGAACTCACGAAGATCTATCTGCCTGACTCTGCTGGGATTAAAGGTGTGTGCCACCACATCCAGCTAAAACCTCTTTCTTTGTCATTCCGTTTTAGCAGGAGGTGTCCAGGTAGGGAGTCAGTTTTCAGCATCAGTCTGCNCTCGATGCTGAAACAGCCTCTGAAATGCCACTTACAGTAGTCTACATGGGGACCGGCAGGGGTGACANGAACTTGTAAAGCAGGCGGCAGGCAAAACTGGGTTCTCATTAAAGCCTGTTGACTTGTAAGCTCTTCTGTACCTCAGAAACCATGCAAACTTGACTGATTTATGTACATGAATAGTTTGTGTTTCTACGTATTTATTATTTTTGTTGTTTTGAGGCAGTCCTGAGGCAGAAATAGGTTTTGAGGTAGCCTAGAGTGGCCTCAGATTTGCTAAGTAGCCAAGGATGGCCTTGAACTCCTGATACTTCTGCTTCTGCCTCCAAGTACTGGGACTATAGGCATGTGTCACCACTCCCTGCTTTGTCTTCATTTTTATCACGTGGCTAAATATATTCTTATTGCAAGAAATTCAGGGCAAGTGTGGTGGCTCATGCCTATCTTAGCACTTGAGAGCCTGAGGCAAGATTGCTGCAAGATCAGTACCAACCTGGGCTATGTATCAGGGTCAGGGGAACTAGGGGTACATAGCAAGTTTCTGTCTCAAAAAACCCAAGAAGGAAGCAGGGAGGGAGAGGAGGGCAGTGGGAGTCAATGATGTAAAAGTGCATGTTACACTGCACTGTAATACAATCTCCCTGATTTACTCTACTGTGTTTACTCTTCTTGGTTCTCTAACCAATAACCTCTAACCCAGAGGTCACGATTGTCACCATTGTTATACATGCTTCTGGTCCCTTCTGTTCTTTAATGAACCTGCATACATAGGTACACATATGTTTTCCTTTCTTTGAAACGTAAGTGGGAGTATACTGTAGGGTGGTTTTGAGACTTGATTTTTTTTTTTCCAGTTAGGTATGTACTTTAGTGGTCTTTCTATCTATCTATCAATCTTTCCAACTGTATCAAACATTTACACATCCTATTTTCAGACAGTGAGGGTGATGCACATAGTCTCTACATTAATGTACACACACGTGTGTTTTATATGTGAATATTTAAGTGTTTTAAAGTAATATTTCTGGGTCAAAGTGTGAGTACTTGAATTTAAAGTAACCTGTTTCTCATTTCAGCCTAAAGGTGCAGACAGAAAACAAAAAACAGACAGAGAGAAAATGGAGAAACGAACACCCCATGAAAAAGAGAAATATCAACCTTCCTATGAGACAACCATACTCACAGAGGTAAAAGGATTTTCCCTTTCATAATTTGTGATCTCATTCATTCATTCTGTGGTGATTGGGATCAGACCTGGGCCTTGTGTACGTTAGGTAAGCTCTCTATTACTGAACTGCATCTCCATCCCCATAGGTGTCATTCACAAAAGAAAAAATACATTTAAGAAAATACATATGTCTATATTCCTTTCCAGCCTAGTCTAAACTTCGTCCTGAGCGTATTTTCTTGACTGTTGGAGAGGTGCTTGTGAAGTGAGTGTTTTAGTGGAGACAGAACATGCTTTCTCATTCCCTAAGTTCTCCTTTGTTTTCAGTGTTCCCCATGGCCTGAGATCACCTATGTCAACAATTCCCCATCACCTGGCTTCAACAGTTCCCATAGCAGTTTCTCTCTTGGGGAAGGGTAAGTCTAGGAAATGCAATTGGATTGTGTTTGTACTGAATCTATATTCTTTTATTACATTTCCATCAACAAGTTCTTTCCAAATTAGTAAGTGCTTCCTTTTGGACATCCTTTGACCAATTTTTGTACTGGTTGAGGTTTGGACTCTCCTGAAAAGAGATGGCGTTTTATCGAAGAACCTTTACTCTTAGACAGTGTCAGGTAACACCAGATGGTGTCAGGTAGCATCAGATGATGTCAGGTAGCATCAGATGATGTCAGGTAGCATCAGATGATGTCAGGTAGTATCAGACAGTGTCAGGTAGCATCAGACAGTGTCAGGTAACATCAGACAGTGTCAGGTAGCATCAGATGGTGTCAGGTAACATCAGACAGTGTCAGGTAGCATCAGATGGTGTCAGGTAGCATCAAACAGTGTCAGGTAGCATCAAACAGTGTCAAGTAGCATCAGATGGTGTCAGGTAGCATCAAACAGTGTCAGGTAGCATCAGACAGTGACAGTGTCAGGTAGCATCAGATGGTGTTAGGTAGCATCAGACAGTGACAGGTAACATCAGATGGTGTTTTCTATGGGAGATTTTTAGTGATGAGACTGATAGTTTTGGTTTCTTGATCGACTGTATCTTGTTTGCCTTGTGGTTATTTCTCTTCCTTTTCTCACTTGCCCCAGAGAGAGGGCCTGGGAATTGGAAGCACAGTTGTATAGACATTTTTTTTTTCTTGTTAAGAATCCTTGTGAGGCCTGAGGTATAACTCAATAGTAGAGCGTTTGGCTGNCATGCATTAGGTTTGATCTTCAGTATCACGATTAAGAAGCACCTAAAAGAAGGTGCAAACTAGCCGGGCGGTGGTGGCGCACGCCTTTAATCTCAGCACTTGGGAGGCAGAGGCAGGTGGATCATTGTGAGTTCGAGGCCAGCCTGGGCTACCGAGTGAGTTCCAGGAAAGGCGCCAAAGCTACACAGAGAAACCCTGTCTCGAAAAAC
>LZPO01017293.1:31812-46615 GCA_001675575.1 Neotoma lepida | reverse complement strand
TTTGAGCAGGGTCTCACTTAGCTCTGCCTGGCCTGGAACTAGTTATGTAGCCCAGGCTGGCCTTGAACTCATAGAGATCCACCTGCCTCTGCCTCCCAAGTGCTGGGATTAAAGGGGTGGGCCACCATGCCCAGTCCAGTGTATAGTCATAGTATACATTTTCTTCTGATTCTTCTGTGTTGTATGTGTGGCTGTTGATATGTTTAATATAGGAGTGATGCATAATTATAGCAGTAAAGTATTAGGACTTTAATATCCCAGTATTTTTTTTCCTCTTTTGAACTCAGAGCCTTATGCATCCTAGGCAGATACTTCACTGCTAACTATATTTCTATCCACTTGCAGNTATTTATTATGCCATAATTTAATCTATCAGTTTCTATTTACTGAAATTTTGATATTTTTCCTAGTTTCCTCAGTCATAAAAAAAATGCTTCAGTGACATAGTTTCTCCCCTTCCCTGAAATTTCTGAGTTAATCAGCACACACCTGAAGCACTCTCAGAGAATGTTTTGACACAAAGTAGAGAATCTTTTAGCTCTCTAACTTAAGAGTTACCATGACACTGAAGTATGAGGTAATAGATGCAGAGCGTACCGTGGACTCATCCTTTCATCTTCAATGTCTCTCCTTAGAAATGGCTCACCAAACCACCAGCCAGAGCCACCCCCTCCAGTCACCGACGTAAGTTTAAAGCCAATGTCAGTTGTTCGTAATGTGTAGTGCTGTTGTGGTGACTATGATTCTGTCAGATGCCAGTGGACTAGAGACTGTTACCATATCATTCCCTTCATGCTTATTGAAATTATACCAGGGACTGGAAACAAAATAGAGACAAGCAGGACCNTGAAAGCTGTTTTGTTTGTTTGCTTGTTTTTAGCCAGACTTTCACTGTGCATCACAGGCTGTCCTTGAACNCACCATGCAGCCCAGACTGGCTTAGGACACGTAGTAGTCATCCTGCCTCAGCCTCTCAGGTGCTGGGGTTACAGGTTACACCACCCCATCTGGCGGCTTTTTCTTCTCTTTTTGTGGATTTCACTGTGTTGTTGCCCAGTCTGGTCTAGTGTGAGCTGTGGGCTCGTGTGATTTCTCACATAGCTGCCGCTACAAGGATCCCTTGACTATGAGGAGCTTATAGTCTGATAGTGAAGTATATCTCATGGTTGGAGAAGAGCCTGTGTGATATAAACAGTTTCCGGACACTACCTATGTGGTTGTAGGGTACAGAGGAGTTTGGTTATGTTATCTAATGAGGTAGCAGGTGAACTCTTCAGATACAAAAGAATGTGTTCTCTTTCAGAACCTCTTGCCAACAACCACACCTCAGGAAGCCCAACAGTGGTTGCATCGAAACCGGTTTTCCACATTCACGAGGCTCTTCACCAACTTCTCAGGTTAGATTAGTTATTCCTTTTGCCTTCTCCAGCAACGGGGTATTCATGTGCCTCTCATAGGGCCTCTTGATAGCTATATGGGTGTGGGGGGGTGGTCTCAGTTTTTTTTTTTTTTGATAAAATGAATTTCATCAAACACCTCAGACTTTCAATTGGCTATAATTGTATTGGGAGACTCTTAGAAAGAAGCAGCTTTTAGTCTGAATTCATTTAAATTCTAAAATGTTTCTTCTGTATAGCACTTTAAAATGTGTGTTCCATGTAGTACTTTACCAAAGGACATTCACAGACAGACTGTATTACTTGTACAGTCTGGTTTTATGCAGCCTCTGTGTGCTCTGTGGAGGAACATGCAGTTGATGAGATGTACTGATGAGAGTACTCTTTCATCATCTGTGCAAAAGAAAAATCCAGTCAGAGTAGAACCTACTGGATAAGTACTACAGCAGAAGTGAGAGGTGACACTGGGGAGGAACTGGTGTGAGGCTGTCAGACTGTGGAAGGTTTTTTTCCGGCAGGAAAGTCAACTGGCCACTCGGCACCTTCCTCCGATGAAAGCATAGGGTTAAGTGGAGAAGTTAATTGCATGAGAACTGAGACAGAAGATGAGGCAGAGACCAGATCACAGGGCTTTGTCTGCTGTAAAGACTGTACAGACTGCTGATGAGGTGTCCTCAGAGTCAAGCCCCTTTAAAAATCACTTACAAAAGTGATTTTTGCCTTTATCATTAACCTTTTTCCCCTGTTTATTCCAGGGGCAGATTTACTGAAACTAACTAGGGATGATGTGATCCAGATCTGCGGCCCCGCAGATGGGATCAGACTTTTCAATGCATTAAAAGGCCGGTATGTACTTTCCAGATACCAATGGTCAATGCCAGTGAGATTGGATTTCAGATGTATTTATATCCTGGAATTTTTCACAATACTCTGCACAGATAAATACGTCTTGTCAAAACATAAAAAAAAAAAAATTCTAGTCATGGGCCACTGAGTTCAATAGGTAAAGGCACATGATAAAGAGAAAGGACTGAGTCTCAGAAGTTGTCCTTTGACCTCCACCCCCCACATGGACTCCGATATGTGCCCCCACTACAGATACAGACATACACATACACACGCACACAACATACACATACGTACACACAGCATGTGTGCATGCTAAATAAATGTTTTGGTTTAAAAAAAAAACACTTTATTTAAAAAAAAATCCTATGTACCAAATAAACACAAATGAAAAATATCATTTCTTACATTTGATCCAAAGAACTCCTTGTGATAGTCAGTTCTCATTTCCAGACCTCTCATGGGGAAAATTGTCTGGTTCCAGACCAGCTATGTAGTGAGACCTTGTCTCACAACAACAACAACAAAAAGACTATTTGTAATCCTTTTTGAGTTTGTAGGGGGGGTGTTTTGTTTTATTTTTGTTTTTAAATGTTTTTTATTTTTGAGACAGAGTCTCCATAGCCCAGGCTGGAATTGAATTTGTTATGTAACATAGATTAGCCTTGGACTCAGAACTTCCAGCCCCAACCACTTAAGTGCTGGAATTACAGGCATTTCTTACCATGTTTGGCTTAGTAATAATANTTGATGGGGGAAAATAAGATATATGACAACAGAACCGAATCAGTGAATAAAGAAAACAAATTGTGAAGGATTTGTATTTTACACCTCACACACATAGTGCATTGAGTTGACTGTTGTCTCAGAGAATCTTGTTTGTGAGAGACAGTCTCATATATCCCCGATTGGCCTCAAACTCTGTATGTAGTTGAGGATAATGCTTTGAATTCCTGGTCTTCCTCTCTTTGTCTCCTGATGCTGAAGTTACAGGAGTGTCCTACCACCCTGGCCGTATCGGAGCACTTAAGGAAAAGTGTCTTACAGTTTCCACTGCTGTGAAGAGACACCGTGACCACAGCAACTCTTAGAAAGGAAAACATTGAATTGGGGTGGCAGCTTACACTTTCAGAGCTTCAGTCCATTGTTATAGCAGGGAGNAGGCGGTGTGCAGGCAGACACGGTGCTGGAGAAGGAGCTGAGAGTCATACATCTCGAAGGCAACAGGAAATGGTCTCAGTGACACAGTGAGGGAAGCTTGAGCAAGAGACCTCAAGCCCGCCTCACAGTGACACTCTTCCTCCAACAAGGCCACACCTCCTAATAGTGCCACTCCCTTTGGGGGCTGTTTTCTTTCAGACCACCACAGAGAGAGATTAAAATGCAAGGATTAAGGGCTAGAGAGATGGCTCAGAGTTCAGAGTGCTTCCTGTTCTTCTAGAAAACCTGTGTTTGGTTCCCAACACCCACATTGGGTGGCTCAAAATTACCTAGAACTCCAGCTCCAGGAGATCTGAAGCCCTTTTCTGGCTTCTGTGGGCATACAGGTACACACACACAAATAGCTTTTTTTTTTTTTTTTTTTTTTTTTTTTTTTTTTTTAAATTCAAGAATGAGGTTGGAGAGATGGCTGAGTGGCTAGAAATTCAAGGATTAGTGACCTAAGGAAAGAAGGAGATCTTTCAAAGGTTGGGGATGTAGCTCAGTGGAAAAGCCTTTGCCTTGCATATGCAAAGCCCTGGGCGCCACAAATCAAATATAATAGGTAATAGACGTAAGAATTTAAAAGTTACTAATAGATCCTTTCTTTTTAAGGGTTATCCTAGGAGTATTTAGAAATGTAAAAGCAAGGTGACCAGATGAAGAATCCCTGAGAGAGTAAGCGGACCAAGAGAGAGCAGGCTGCTCAGGGACAGGCACTGAGGGAGATCAGATCATCCACTTCACTGTGCTAGTGTTTCCTCCTTCCTCTCTGTCTTTCCTTCCTTCCTCCCTTCTCTCTCTCTCTCTCTCTTACATTTTGCATATGTGGCAGGGGAGGAGGTGTCTGGGGCCTTATGAAGATCAGAGGACAATTTGCAAGAGTCATTTCTCTCCTTCCACCATGGGGGTCTCAGGGATTAAACTCAACTGGCAAGACCCTTTACCAGCTGAGCCATTTTGCCCACCGTATATTAGTATTTTTAAGTAAACAGCATATCTAGAACCTGACCCTTATATGTAACAGTGACTCTTGCATTTTAAATATTTCCAACCATAACTCAAAAGCTCACAAACTCCATTGACTACAGGAGCTACGTGGTCGTGTAAAGGACCAACAGTCAAAGTCAGGGTTTAGTGAAGAAATCTTGGGAGACTGAGGACCCTGAATTGCCAGGACTGAGCAAGCATTAGTGTTCTCTTCCCCTCTCTCCCTACTACTCCTCTTCTACCCTTCCCCTTTCAGTGCTGGGAACAGAACCCAGGGCCTGACGCATGCCCAGCCAACAGTGTACTACTAAGCCCCAGTCCCAGCCCCACATCTAACTTNTTGGGGAAAGCAGAGTTTAGAAGCTTAAATGGCGCCTCCTGTTGGAACCAGTCAGCTCAAAAACAAAGCCCACCACTGAGAGATGAGGAAACAAGTCGCATTAATAGACCTGTGGGCATCCTTCCATGGGAAAACATTGTAAAGCTCACAGTCCCTTTTCTTCCCCACATAGGATGGTGCGTCCAAGGCTAACCATTTATGTCTGTCAGGAATCCTTGCAGTTGAGGGAGCAGCAGCAGCAGCAGCAGCCGCCGCCACCACAGCAGAAGCAGCAGGAAGATGGAGATTCAAATGGTGCTTTCTTTGGTAGGTGGTTCTGGGCAGCCCAGGACAGGTAGGAAGAAAGAGAAGTGACGACTTGTGGGCAGGTGTGATGGGAGTTTAGACCAGTTCAGCACTACGAGTCATGGCAATTGCCCACAGTTATTGAGCTCTTAATCTGTGCCACGTGCTATTCCCAGTACTTTTTATGTGCTTGACTTCTTCAAGCTAGGAATGTCCATAGTGCTGTAGATTGTCTCCTCTCCAGTCTTTACAAGAGGGAATGACTAGGTTTGTTGAGTAACTTTTCCCAGTTCACATTGAAAACGGGTAGCTGAGGCCGGATCTGAGGCCAGGCTGTGTGATTTGTGAGTCTCTAAGAAATGAGCAGATTACCTGCAAATGCAGATGGCCTGTGCACTGACTGCTGTGCTTNCTTTTGCAGTGTACCATGCTATCTATCTAGAAGAACTGACAGCTGTGGAATTAACAGAAAAAATTGCTCAGCTTTTCAGTATTTCTCCTCACCAGATCAGCCAGATTTACAAGCAAGGGCCAACAGGAATCCATGTGCTCATCAGTGATGAGGTCAGTGTCTTAGTCCTGTTGAATCACCGTCCATAGTTTGTTAGGGCAGTGGCAGGACGAAGCGCTCTGCCGGGGTTGGACTCTGTTTTCTACAGAGAGGTTTAGGTTTTTAATTTTAATTCTTTGTAAAAATTTTAACAGACGTGGTCTTGCTATTTTGGCCTGAGGGACCCTGAACTTACGGGTTTACATGATTCTCCTGCCTCTGCATCCTGAGTTTCTGGGAGCATTGGTGTGAACCACTGTGCCTGGCTTAGAGTTTGTTGTTTGCCTATACCTTCTAATTTTTAAAAATCATGTATCAAGTTGGGGGTGGTAACGCATCCCTGTAGCCCCAGCACAAGAAGTGGAGGTAGGAAAATCATGAATTCAAGTTCATCTCAAGGCCCACTTGGCCTACGTGAGGTGCTGTCGTATTATTGTAATTAGACGGCCGGCTCAATTATTNATATATTTTATCAAGATAGCTTTATTTTAGAAACAACTTACGGAACAGGGGGGGAGGGAGCGAGTGCAGGGATGAACAAGAGAGCGACTCGATCCAGCGGAGAAATCTGGCTCGGTCTTCAGTCTGTCTTCTGAGACCGCAGCAATCCAGAAATGGCAGGAGCAGAAGAGCTGTCTCTTATACACATCTAGATGTGTATAAGAGACAGCATATATACCATACATACCACACACACACACACACACACACACAAAACTATCCTTTGCACATTTTTAGGTCAACTTAAAAAAGTTGGAACATGGGCTGGAGAGGTGGCTCAGAGGTTAAGAGCACTGACTGTTCTTCCAGAGGTCCTGAGTTCAATTCCCAGCAACCACACAACCATCTGTAATGAGATCTGGTGCCCTCTTCTGTATACATAATAAATAAATCTTTAAAAAAAAAAAAAAGTTGGAACAATTGTAAAAGTTTTCTCACTTGAGTAAAATATGTCATTCCTAGACACACACACACACACCTGTCTCTTATACACATCTAGATGTGTATAAGAGACAGCTTTAATCATACACATGTGCATATATACCATACATACCACACACACACACACACACACACACAAAACTATCCTTTGCACATTTTTAGGTCAACTTAAAAAAGTTGGAACATGGGCTGGAGAGGTGGCTCAGAGGTTAAGAGCACTGACTGTTCTTCCAGAGGTCCTGAGTTCAATTCCCAGCAACCACACAACCATCTGTAATGAGATCTGGTGCCCTCTTCTGTATACATAATAAATAAATCTTTAAAAAAAAAAAAGTTGGAACAATTGTAAAAGTTTTCTCACTTGAGTAAAATATGTCATTCCTAGACACACAAACACACACACACACACACACACACACACCCCATTTTAAAATGAGATGATGGGTTAGGGAGACGGCTCAGTTGGTTAAGAGCTTGCTGAGCAGATGTAAGGACCTGAATTAGGATCCCCACTACCCATAAAAAGCCAGTCGTAGCAGTGTGTGCCCGTAATACTAGCACTAAGGAGGCAGAGACAGGAGGATCTCTGGAGATCGCTCACCAGTCAGTCTAGTCAGATGGTGAACTCCAGGTTCAGTGAAAGACTGTCTCAAAAAGATGAAAAGCAAGTTAGGAAGACAGCAGATGTTAACCACTGGCTTCTACATGTGTGTGCTCGCGGACCCCCCTCCACGCGCACACACGCAGAATGGTTAAGTGGGGAGAGATGATGCTTCTTATAATTTAACATCTGGAAGGTAGAGGCAGCAGTGTTAGGAGTTTAATGCCATCCCTGGCCAGTTTAGTGCCAACCTGAGGGAGAGGAAGAGAGAGATTGATATTATTCTGATTATATTATTTTTAACCCAAATACAAGTCTTTGTTTTTTCCCAGTACTGGAACTGAAATCAAAATTGCAAGAGTGCTTTAGGAGCTAGAGAGATGGCTCAGCGGTTAAGAGCACTAGCTGCTCTTCCAGAGGACCCAGGTTTGATTTCCAGCACCCACATGGTAGCTCACAACTATTCATAACTCCAATTCCAGGGGATCTGACACACTTTTCTGACCCCTCATGGGCACTAGGGAGGCACATGGTACATTAATGTACATGNCAGACAAACATGCATACCCATAAAATAAATAAATCTAAAAAGTATTTTAATGATTTAATATATTTANTCATTTAAAAAATACAAGTATGCTGTGNGTGTGTCTGTGTGTGTGTGTGTGTGTCGCATGCGTGTGCATGCAGGTGTATCCCCACCCATGCATATGCTTGTGGAGACCAGAGGTTGAGTCTGGATGTTTTCCCCAGCTGCTCTCTCCCTTAGGTTTTAGACAAGGTCTTTCACTGAATTTGAAACTTCCCAACTCCACTAGGCAGGCCACTGAGCTCCAGATCTGCTGGATTACTGACTGGTACATGCTACTGTGCTCAACTTTTTATGTGGGTGCTAGGAATCACTCAGGTCCTACTCACGGTGCACAGCAAGCACCTTACCACCAACTTAGCTGTCGCTCCCGCCCCTGCCTGTCTTTACAGGCTTTACATTTTTTTGAGACAGAGTCTTTGTAGTCAGTGCTATCCTTAAACCCTCTGTATAGCTAAGGATGACCTTGAACTTCTGATCCTTCTACCTCTGCTTCCCAAGTGTTGGGATTATAAGTGTGTGCTAGCCTGGTTCCCACAGAGTTGTCTTTGTTTTTGTTTTTTAAACTCTGTGTGTGTGTGTGTGTGTGTGTGTGTACACACAAGTGGAGGTCAGAAGAGGATGTCAGATCCTCTGGAGCTACGGTTACAGGTGGTTGCGAGCTGTCTGATAGTGGTAGGATTTGAACCTGGTCCTATGGAAGAACAGCAAGCACCCATAACCACTCTCTAGCCCTTCCCATCGTTTTTAAATTTACATTTTTATGCTTGAAAATCCCATTGTTTGTCCTGTACTTCCTTGAAGCAAAAATTTGTTTCAGCCATATAACTTGCTTCAATAAAAGTTGAAAACTTATTTCTTCTGAATAGAATTATCATACTTACAGAGATGATCAAAAATAACAAATTGGTATTTATGAAACATCAAGTTAAAGGGTTGAGGTATAGCTCAGAGGTAAAACATGCTTAGCATGCAGAAGGCACTAGATTTAATCCTTAAAACTTCAAAAGAGGAGAAGAAAAGAAAAGAAATTAGACATGCATCTCTTGTGTGGGTGTGGTTAGTTTCTGTTTTTGTTTTTTTAAGATGGGATCTCATATATGGCAGGCCAGCTTCAAACTCACCATGCACTTTAGAATAATCTTGAAGTCCTGGTCCTCCTGCCTCCATCTTCAAGTGCTGTGGTTATGATTACAGCACACACAAGCATACTCAGTTTATGCAGTGCTGGGNCCAAACCTAGGGCTTACTGCATGACAGACCATTACTGTACCAACTAGGCCTCATCCCAGCCCCTAGTCATGCACCTATTAGAGAAATTGATGGACTCACTCAACTCCCTCTCCCCATGCTAGTACATGGTTGATTAATCTGTAGTCGAGTGCTGCCCCCTAACTGTGACAATGGCACAGAATTCAGCATCAGTTCTGTCCTACTTTCTGCTCTGGCTGGAAGCACCGTGGACTTGATTTTCCTAAATTGATTGATACACAGGGATGGATGGGGAGGTGGCCCTGTTGCACAGTGGATAGTGCATTGGACTTCTAGAGGCAGGAAGGGATGGAGTTTTGCTATAACAGAATCACTGAATTTGTTTTATTTTTGAACGTCTAAGTGATGTACCAAATGTTACATAATGATGTTGCTTCAAGCCATCCATCTTTTGACAACTGTGATTGGGTCACTCAAGTCAGACACCATGACACTCACATGTGGAGGTTTCAGAGAGGAGATCTGGCAGTCAGGTCCTCTATATGGGCCTGTTCGTGTCTCTGTACCTCTTGCAAAGTCTTGGGGTTCACCCAAGCATGCTCCACTTTTACAACTGTTCCAGATGGCCTTAAGGAGAAACTTGTTCAAAACCGCAGGCGTTTATGACAAGGCTCTTACACCCTGAGCTCTCTCAGCAGCTGTGGTTACCTGCATAAAGCTGGGACTGGTCACCTCTTGTCGTGGAGTTAGGAGTCTCTCATGTAAACGAACCCTCTGGGTGTGGTATGGTTGGGAGGAACACAGAAATTAGAAAGGAGTGTTCTAGCCTTTAACCCCAGCACTCAGGAGGCAGAGGCAGGCAGATCTCAGAGTTTGAGGCCAGCATGGTCT
This sequence comes from Neotoma lepida, assembly GCA_001675575.1. Classification (NCBI taxonomy): domain Eukaryota; kingdom Metazoa; phylum Chordata; class Mammalia; order Rodentia; family Cricetidae; genus Neotoma; species Neotoma lepida. The sequence goes on along the minus strand of LZPO01017293.1, from coordinate 36,772 downwards.
ACAGAGTGAGTTCCAGGACAGCCAGGGCTACACAGAGGAACCCTGTCTCAGAAAAAGAAAGGAAGGAAAGAAGGTAGGAGCGTAGGAAGGAAGAAAGAAAGAAAGTGTCTTTGATTTTGTCCTTTGAAATGCTAGGTTTGAGCCTGGAGCCCAGGACAGGCCTGCCTGGCAGGCACACTCTGAGAGCTGTAAGCCCCGCCCTCCTTTTACTTTTGAGACAGTCTCACTCTGTAGCCCAAGCAGCCCTGGAATCTGTGATCCTCCTGTAGAAAGGGTTCACTTTCACCTCCTGGAACCTGGGCTGACCTCATTANGTTATCAGGAGCTGATGGACACTGAACTTGTAGAGAAAAAGGTGTTGTTTGGAGGTGCAGCACAGCATGGGAGTGGGCTGTGGGCAGCAGCTCTTCCTGAGGGACCACTTTACTCCCCTTCAATTTTAAAGGTGGAGGCTGGAGAGAGGCTGGAGAGAGGGCTCAGTGGTTTAGAGCGCTCTCGCTTGTTGCTTTTTGAGAGAACCTAAGTTCAGTTCCAGGCACTCAGATGTCACCTCACAACCTCCTGCAGCTCCAGTTCCAGGGGATCCCACACCCTCTTCTGACCTCTGCAGGCACCAGGCATGCATGCGGTCACAGACAAGCATGCCGGTAAACAGTCAAACATGTAAAATGAATAATTAAAAAAAAAAAAAAAGAATCTGGCTCCTTTGGTCCTGCCCCCCAAACCTTTCTGAGGTGTCCATGGTCAGCTGATTGAGGTCATTTGTGGCAGCTGCTGCCCTGGGTTGCTTACAGGATGCCCTTTGCCTTTCTTCAAGGCTGTGGGACAGAAAGTGGTCTAACTGGAGGTGGAAGTTAAGTACATTTACTTTTTACTGTGATGTGTTAAGCACCACATTTTCCAAAATGCTTTGTTTCTTTTACTGTTGTTTTGGAAGGAAAGCGGGATTTTAGTTCAAATATAGACTAGTTTGTAAAATTATGATTTATTTTGAAAAATTCATGAATTTGTTTCAGATATTGCCATTACCTTCCAAAGTAAATGATATTAAGGTAATATTCAGAGTTAGTTGTTCTGGCTTACGGAACTTATGGACTCTTTAATTTGAGCTTGCTGACTAATATCTCTGAATTAAGCTAACTAGAGCTGCAGTGTTATTCTTACACTGTCCACAGCTTAGTTGTAAACATAAAATTCTTACACTATTCAGAAGAAACAAAAGAGCTTAATCTCTACTTTAGTACAATGTCATGAAAAGCCTCATATTCAAAATAAACCGTGCACACCAGGGTGTTAATGGTCACAAATCTTGTTGCTTTTTCCAGATGATACAGAACTTCCAGGAAGAAGCCTGTTTTATTCTGGACACAATGAAAGGTAATAAAAGAGTAGAGCATACTTTAACACTTATTGTTTGTTCGTGTGTATGTGAGGTGGGTTATTATGTGCAGTGGCACACACAGGTCATAAGACAACCTCAGAAGTTGGTTCTGTCCTTCCACCTTGTGGGTTTTTGAACCAAACTCAGGTCATTAGATTTGGCAGCAAGTACCCCTACCCCACTGAACCTTATTGCCAACCCAAAATAAATATCTGTATAAGAGAGTGAGTACGTGCATCTGGGTACACGTGTACGTGTGGAGGTCAGAGGACAGTCTCAGGTATTGTTACTTAGGCACTACCCACCTTTTTTAAATTTATTTTTTCTATATTAATATAAATCTATTAAAATTATATTTAAGGTTTTATTTTTATGTGTATAGCTGTTTTGCCTGCATGTATATCTGTGCACCACATAGGTACAGTGTCCTGAAAGACCAGAAAAGGGCCTCACATACCCTGGATGAGCATTCCAAATGTTGTGAGCTACCAAATGGGTGCTGGGAATTGAACTGCATTCATCTGGAAGAGCAGCCAGTGCTTTTAACCACTGAGATATCTCTCTAGTCCCCGCCCCCTTAAAAAACATTATTTATTTTGTGTGTGCTTGTGCGTGTGTGCCTGAGTGTATATAACATGCACCATGTGCAAGCAGGGGGACTGTGTCGGTCAGAAGTGGCATTAAAAACTGTTGTGAGCTGGGTGCCGTATGGGTGCTGGGAGCTGAACCCAGGTTAACAAGTGTTCTTAACCACTGAGCCATCTCTCCAGCTCCATTGGATTTTTTGGTTTTATTTTGTTTTTGCTTGTTTTGATACAAGCTCTTTCACTGGCCTGGAACTTGCCAAGAAGGCTAGACTGGCTGGCCAGTGGGACTCAAGTTTCCATCCGTGTGTCTCTACCTTCCCAACACTCTGATTAGAAGCATTCACCACCATCAGTGCAGGACATTTAACATTGTTCTGGGAATCAAGGACAGCACTTTATTAAGTTTAGTTTAAGCAGTTTATTAAGGTTAAGTTAACTCCTCAGCCCCCTTTGTAAGGAATTTTAAAGGTTTTCCAGACTGTGGGATGGATCCCAGTTCCTAAACAACGAAAAGATCTTTAATGTTTTACCCTTTTGAGATATAATATAGAAACTTTTATTTTTTTGACGTGGTCTCTTATGAAACGCAGGCTGGCTTCAGACTAACAAACTCCTAACTCACNTCACTCCCGAGGTGTATTTTTCCTCCTTCAGAGAGAGGGGAAGAAAATATGAGAGAGACGCATCATTACTGACATGGCTCTCTGTGTGAAGTGGCTTCCCGACATGCCGAAGGAAAGCATTCCTGATCACTCCACCATTCCCTTACATCTTCCCTTAGCAAATGAGGAAATTAAGGTGTGTTGTTTTTATTACACATACTTACTAACTTACGGTGAGGCCCCATCATGATAGGCCCAATACGAGGTGAAAACAATGAAAATCAATACTGCTTAATCCCAGCACTCAGAAGGAAAGGCAGGGAGATCTCGGAGTTTGAGGCTAGCCTCATCTACATAGTTAGTCCCAGGATAGCCAAGGCTACATAGAGAGACCCTGTCACAAAAAAAAAAAAAAAAAAAAAAGTATTTAGAAGCCAGATGTAGTGGCACAGGCCTGAGATCCCAGCAAATCCTAGCACTTAGGGAGTGGAGACAAGAGAATTGTGAGTTCAGTGTTATTCTCCATGTAGTGAGTTTGACACAAGCCTGGACTATGTAACATCCTGTCTCAAAAACAAACAGGGACTGAAGAGGTGGCTCAGAGGTTAAGAGTGTTTACTGCTCTTGGAGAGGACCCAGGTTTGGTTGCCAGTAACCGTATTAGGTGGATAATAATTGCCTACAGCTACCGTTCAAGGGGATCTAACATTCTGGCCCTAGAGGGCACTGCAGGTACACATGGGATGCACATACATGCATACAGGGAACACACACACACACACAAAAAAAAATAAAAATAAAAACTCTAAAAAATAAAGTAACCCTTTAAAATACATAAATTAAAAGCATGTAAAGGCTGTGGGATGGCACCCAGCCTGATGACCAGTGTTCAATCTTTAGAACTCACATAGTGAAAGGGAAGAACCAACTCCCACAANTTGTCCTCTGACCTCCAAGTGGCACAACCCCCCCAAAATAAATACATGTAATTATAAATATTTGTAAAGCATTTAATATGCCTAATCTAACATTATTGCTTTGGAACATAGTACACTGTGGAATACCAGTGTTTCATCTTGGTGAGCTTGTGTCTGATGTAAACAGTTTGTTGCCACTGCATACCGTTATAGGAGAGGCATCGTTCTGTGTATCTCTGGCCCAGGAAAAACAGAAGATTGACATCTTCTACCTGCTCCTGCCTCCTGTGTGTGGTGGGATCAATGATGTGTGCCACCACACCTGGCCGTCTGATTTAACTCTGTATTCCCTCTCACAGATGTTTTTCCTTGCTGTTCTAAAGATCTAAAGATCATCCCTTCTCACCAGGCAGGTGAATCTCTGTGAGTTCCAGGCCAGCCTGGTTTACAGAGCTAGTTCCAGGATGGCCAGGGCTACAGAGAAAAACCCTGTCTTGAAAAAACAAACAACAAAAAAGATCACTCCTTACTCTTGCATCTTTTTTACAGCAGAAACCGGTGATAGCTATCACATCATTCTCAAGTAGGAGGAGCATTCCACATTCCACACTTGCTNGCTGCGGCTTCCTTCCTCCTGACAGCTGCCCTTTGAAGGGGACGTGACTGGAGATTGAAGGTCTTCTTCTGGAACCCAGTTTATGTAAATGTTGGGGGGCCATGCTGGGCGACCAGGCCCTAAAGTGGAATCCCAGCCCCCTATCTTGGCCCAAGCTGTATGGCGCCCTCAGATCCCTGCCAGACATGGAGTTCAGCAGCAGTCTGCTTGGTTCTGGTCCCTGTTGGATACCAGTATAAACGCCCATCATCAGGGTGCACAGAGGGCAGAGTGACAATGGAGTGGTGTGACGTTTAATTGTGTGATAGAGAGCTCTTGCCATTTTCTCTTTCTTTTGTTTTTTTGTTTTTTTGGTTTTTTTTGTTTTCCAATTTTGTTTTGTGTTTTGAGACAGGGTTTCTCTGTGTAGCCCTGGCTGTCCTGAACTCGCTCTGTAGACCAGGCTGGCCTTGAACTCAGAGATCTGCCTGCCTCTGCCTCCTGAGTGCTGGGATTAAAGATGTGTATCACCACTACCCCACCATTTTTCTAATATAAAAGTGAACATCTGTATTCATAAAACTAAGTTATCAATCTCTTTTGTATCAAGCATATTGTCACCTCTGCTTTGTTCACTTTTTTTGACAACTTCTTCAGTGAGGAGAAAATGCATTTTTTTGTTTGTTTTTGAGACAGGGTTTCATGTTTGTGCCTCTACCTCCCAAGTGCTGGGGTTATAAGCATTTGCCACCTTCTCTGTTTCTACAGGACTGGGCTTGAACCTGGAGCCTCATGTGTGCTAGGCAAGCACTCCTCCAACTGAGCTCCAGCAGGCCCTTTCCTTTTATGTTAGGACAGAGTCCCAGGGTTGGTTTTTT
>LZPO01017293.1:0-24373 GCA_001675575.1 Neotoma lepida | reverse complement strand
GAGATCTGCCTGCCTCTGCCTCAAGTGTGCTAGGGTTAAAGGCCTGTGTTGCCACACCCAGTTTTTGCTATTCTTATGTAAGTTGGGATTTGAGGTATTCGGTCCTTATGGGCCTGAAGAAAGCTTGAACCTAGTACTGAAGTATACATGTCTTCTATGTACGGTAACTATGAACTATATTGTGTACCTTTGGGAACTGTTCAGCTAGACACACTTAACAAAACACCATAAGGCATGTAGTCAGAATGTGTCAGCCGACTCTTCATTTCACCAGCATGTAAAGGCCTCTATAAAGAGATACCATTATCTGTTGTTTAAGATGTTTAGTTAGACAGTTAAGTATTCTGACCTGCATTTCTAGTCTCACCTTGGTTATTTCTGTATAGATTTGAGTGCTTGGATATAATGCATAAAGTGGAGGGGTAGGGATTGAGACAGGGTTTCATGTAGCCTTGACTAGCTACAAACTTGCTTTGTAGCCAAGGATGACCTTGAACTCCTGCCCCTCCTGCACTTAAGTGCATAGATTGCATGCATGTGCCATCAGGTGAGGGTTATAGGGTGTCTTCTGAACTCAGGCGTTGATCTTTTGCCAATGGTTAAGAGAATAGTTGAGCCAGTGGGAATGGCTGGTTCTTCATGGAACCTGTTCTGGAGGGTACTGTGGTGCTACATGAGTGCTTCAAGGCAGTGTGGGACTAACTAGGTGGGAGGCTTATGGTCAAGCTCACCCCAGAGAGCTAGACAAGGAGAGTTGAGTTGGAACATAAACATACATTGTTAGCCAGGAGATGACAATAGAAATTTAAGTTTTCCAGTGGGGGAGGGCTGCACTTGGTGCACACACCTGTGATCCCAGCACGTGGGAAGCTGCACCAAGAGGACCACTGTGAGTTCCACACCTTTCTCCAGAAACAAGCTGGGGCCTTGGGGGGCCAATCTGGGCTACATTACAGGAAGTATTGCTAACATCCTAAGGTGAAGAGTGCTAGAACACTGGAGTCTCAGGAATTTTCCAGAGTTTTATCCAGAAAATGGTTTTTGTTTATTTTGTGGTGCTGGGAATTGAAGCCAGGGAAGGCTTCAAACATGGTAGGCAACCACTGTACTACCAAGCTACATCCCCAGCCCTTTCATTGAATAGGTCTTAAGATCAGTATACACATTATTTACACATGTAGACCTGATTATTGGCAGTTTACGAAAATTCCTTTCCTTAAGTTTTTACAGCATTCCCCTCCCCCTTCTTTTCCTACCTACCTCTGTCATTACTCAAAACCACAACCCCAGAAGTGAGAAGATGTGAAGGAAGAGACTTAGAGCAAACAACCAGCATTGCCACACTCAAGGCCACAAAGTAACCCTGATGAAAGGTTCTCTTGAAGGGCAGCTGGGTCAAGATAAGGGGGAATTTTAGTAGTAAAGATAGTTTTGGCCCAGATCCAAGTTCATGTGAGACTTAAAGAGTAATATTCAAAGGAAATCCACACTACCGGAAGCAAAGGACCCCGAGGAGAGAGCAGAGTGCACATTTGCTTCTAATCATAAATCCCTGAGTGCTTCCAGGCTGAGGACAGCCATTTTTCTAGAGGTATTAACTGGAGCTCAGTTAAGTTGAAAGGGNACTTAAGCCTTTTCCAAGAAAGCAGGTTTTCTGCTCAGTGCTGGTTTCTCCTGTGGTTGAGAAGGTACTGGTAGTGTCTGGTGGTGTGAACCCAGCAGACAACAGTCTCCTTTTCCTCTATAGTAGCCACATGAGTATTTGATGACAAAGGTGCCCCCCCCCATGCTCCTTCACCCAGAATAGAATGGAATGAGACATTTGTTAGCTGAAGGCACCATCTTTAACCCAGCTAAAATCCTAACCCACACAAAGTCCCTTCACTCTTCACGCTTGTCATTTCTAAGAAGGTGACCTGTGGTCAGACCCAAGGATCACAGCTGACACTTTGGACTTACTGGATTCTTTTAAAAATCTTTTCAGTTTTATTTTATGTGAATAAAATTTTTATCTGCATATGTGTCTGCATACCACTGTGTGCCTGGTGCCTGAGGAGGCCAGAAGACGATTTCAGACTCCCTGAAACTGGAGTTAGAGGGCTGGATGCTGGAACTGAACCCAGATCCTTTGGAAGAGCACCCAGCACTCTCTGACTACCAGCCCTTTATATATATATAAAATTTTTTAAGACAGTTTCTATGTAGCTCTGGCTGTCCTAGAATTCACTGTGTGGACTAGACTGGCCTCAAACTCAGAGATCCACTTGCCTATGCTTCTGAATGCTGAGATTAAGGTGTGTGCCACCATGCCCTTGATTATAATTCTTTTTGTTTATTTGTTTTGTTTTTCAAGAGAAGGTTTCTCTGTATAGCCCTGGCTGTCCTGGGACTCTGTAGGCTGGCCTGGAACTCTCAGAGATCTGCCTGCCTCTGCCTCCCAAGTGCTGGGATAAAAGTGTGAACCACCACTCCCAGCTCCTTGATTATAGTTCTTAGTAAACTCTTGATTTGAATTTTTCTTCTTAGCCAAACTTACTTGAAGGATGTGCTTGTCTGAAACCTATGAAAGCTAAGGTACTTCAGTTTATCTTGTGACTTCGCAGAATTGTTACATGATCTGAGTAGGTATTTTAGGAAATCCCTAAAGCACACACCAGGTCTGGTTAACTTTGTAGAGCTGATCTAAATCGCTGCTATAGATGTAGTCCAGAAAACCAGGACTGTAGCAGATAGCTCTTGTCTCCACAGTGAATTCTGGGTAGCTGCTCGGCAGTAATGCAGCCATGTCTCCTGGGCTGTTAATCCTGCTGTACAATTAGCAACCAGTGAGATCATAGTGTGGGAAGTGTCTTACCTCGTCACATGTGGGTTTGGCTCTGACAGCATTTCTCCTGTACAGACTCATGTCCTTTTGGAGCGTAAGTCCAGAGAGAGATAGAGAAAGACCTGTGCCTGATTGTGTTAGTGTAACCAAGACTAATTGTCACTTCTTTTTCTGTTTTCTTGGATGGTTTCTTTTCAGAGGATGGAGATTGTATTTTCTTCTTTGCACAGGGAATGATGATAGACCAGTGTAAGGTTGAGAACAAGTCTGGTTTTTGTTTCATTTGTGGGGATGGGATCAAACCCAGGGCCTGGTGTACACTAGGCAAGCACCCTGCCACTGAGCTACACCCACAGCCCCACTTTCTGGGTTTTGAAGCCAGTACAGATTCTAATCTTGGCTGCATTCTTTAGTACTAAATTTGCCCTTTCTGGGAGCCTGATGAGACACTTCACACTTGGGAAGATCTGGGTCAAGGGTTTTCCTGACTGCCAATGTCCTTCAAAATTGAGAGCCTGGAGCAGAATTTCCCAAAGTGTTTTCCAGGGATTATCTCCCCCCTAACATACTTTGCAAACAGTGGGTTCCACAATCAGGTTGTGAAACACTGCATTGTTTTCTTCCAACCTTTGCCATTCATGTTCATAAGTATATTAAAAACCCTTAAGAGGTTCTGCCGTAAGTGGTTTTCTAAACTATTTTAACAGCAGTCCTATTTTCATTCAAAAAGCTATTAATATCCATGGAACTAGTGTATTTAAGATATACACTTGGGGAAATGCCAGACCATGTTATCATTGGGCTAAATACTCGGGTCTGGCTTTGGTTTAGGCAAAGGCTCTGCTGTCTTTGATCTAGTCTCTCCCAGTGATCCCTGGGAGTGCCCTCCTGTGTGACCTGAAGAAAAGTGAATGGTAGCCTAGGCCGGTGACTCCTGTGGCTGGCAGGATTGGAAGTGAGGCCGTCCCTCCACTGGGAGTGCTGCTGCAAACTCACTGTTGTACGAGTAACTGAGGCTGGAGGAGCTGAAGGCAAGCGAGTGAGAACGCTGGCCAGAGTCAACAAAAATGACCTGGGCCTGAGAAGCCAGACTAGTGCTGGGCCAGGTGCTTAGCTTTTCTTTGGTTAGAGCGATGTGTTTACAGACTTAACGGGTCTGTCTCAGGACAGCAGTGCTGATTATTCTTCTCCCCTGGGCAGAATCCTAATGCTCCTGGCTAGCTGGTGGTGAGCAGCTTTGGGGCCATCGTGGTTGGCTCCCCAAGGAAACCTTTTGAAGCCAATGGATGCATTCTCGGGCTCAGGGCTCAAGAGGAAATTTGATGATGTGGATGTGGGCTCCTCAGTTTCCAACTCAGATGATGAAATCTCCAGCAGTGACAGTGCTGACAGCTGTGACAGCCTCAATCCTCCCACGACTGCCAGCTTCACACGTGAGTGAGCTGCTCCCTTCCTGCCTGTACCCATGTTCCCCAGAGAGCCCTGCAGCCTGAGACCGCTTCTGTCCATCCTAGGGATTTGCCCTTGCCATAGCATGTCCTTGATTGGTGGAAAACNTCACTGCTCCAACAGCATAGGCTGAAGTCTGATTTATTGTACTTGGGTTGTGGTTTGGGATGCCCAGAATGGGTGAGATGTGATGGGGAGAGGAGTTCAGAATTCTACTTTTCACTCAGAAGACTTGCCCAGAGGTCTAAGAAACTGGAACTGGAACAGGAGTAGATGTTTGGTTTGGACACCCTGAGCACCTCCAGATCTCTTCATTCCTACTATCTTGATCCCATAGATCTCCAAGGGTTTGAACCCTGAAACAAAAGCCCTGAGAGGTACGATTGGTTCAGTTCAGAGCACACCTGGCAGCTTTTCCAGTGGCACCTAGGCTGGGCACAGCGGCATCTCCCAGCTCTCAAGCTGTTCCTGTAGAGACCCTCTGGTAGTGAGGGTCAGGGGTTGTCTGGACTAAACCTGGTCTACTGCTTGTCTCTGTGGTTTTGTCGGAACGGTCACACCCATTGTTTGTGGTTGTCTTTATGCACTAGCAGCATGCTTGAGCAGTTGCAACAGAGACCTCATGCCCTAAAGAGCCTAAAATATTTATCATCAGGCCTGTTAGAGAAAATCCCCACTGTAGAAGAATATTGTCCAGTTGAATTTCCTGGGGTGGAAATGTTCCTCCTCAGCATAGTCCACTGGTAGTTCTTGGTCACATGTGGCTACTGAAATACAAACTGAGGAGCTGAATTTTTTAAATCGAGTGGCAATTTTCTTTTCTCCTGAAAAGAACACCTAGTGTTCCCCAGTTGCTGTCTAAAAATAGATTTTGTGGCCATCTATTTAGATGAAGTCAGTCTGGAGGCAGTGGTATGAACCAGCTGAGGTTGAAGGCTCTTTCCAGTTTTGTATATGACTTAAGACTTGGAAATAGTTTCACATTTAGGAATGAGTTAAGAGCCTAGATGAATAGGAGCAGGTGAGAGCCCCGACTGATCAAGACCCATGTGTTCCGTTCACAGCCACATCCATCCTGAAGCGGCAGAAGCAGCTGCGGAGGAAGAATGTCCGCTTTGACCAGGTGACTGTATACTACTTTGCCCGGCGCCAGGGTTTCACCAGTGTGCCCAGCCAGGGTGGAAGTTCTTTGGGAATGGCCCAGCGCCATAACTCTGTACGCAGCTACACCCTTTGTGAGTTTGCACAAGAACAAGAGGTGAACCATAGAGAGATTCTTCGTGAGCATCTGAAGGAGGAGAAACTTCATGCCAAGAAAATGAAGGTGCCTATGGGGCATGGGGTCTGGTGCTTCCTGCATGCTGAGACTAAGAGGGAACCCACTGTGCCCATGGACACTGTTTATTCAGTGGTTGGTCTTGGTGGTCAGAGAGTGCTATTTATCTTTCTAATGAGAAGTCTCAGACTTTCAGTCAGATCTTCGTTTGAGTCTCCTTGTCATCTCTAGTGGCACTGCCAACCAGAGACAAAAAACTACTTTCCCTGNACTGTCCCCTTCTTCCTATCACAGGGATGCTTTTCTAGTGTCATATGAACACCTGAAACTTCTTAGGTCTGTCACCAAGACAACACAAATTTCAATTTGTCAGTGATTGTCCTTGCCCACATGAGTAGAACAGAACAGGTTTAGGATCTTTCATATTCTCTAAAGGTACACTGCCCTCTGTGATCCCACACCATCACCCCAGAAGACTNACACAGTCTCCTTGGTGCAGAGAGTAGCATTATTTCATAGTTAGGTTCATAGACTAGTACACCAGCGTACTGGAGAGATAACTCAGCACTTAAAAGCATTTGTTATTCTTTCAAAGGATCTGGTTTGGTCCCCAGTACCACATGGTAGTTCACATGGCTGGATTGGAACTTGCTATGTAGACCAGCTAGCTTCAGGTCACTGATACCTGCCTACCTCTGTCTCCCAAGTGCTGGTGTTAAAGGCATACACTACCAGATTTGGCCAAATAAATCATTCTTTAAAAAGTACTACACCTACTATATTATGCTGACAGCACCAGAAGACCCCCCCCCACCGACACCCATGTACTACCTTAGTGTGTTGTCATTCCATCGCTAGAGTTTCTGTAAGTCCTTCCATTTTCCCAGAGATGAGGGCATAGCTTAGTGGTAGAGCACTCACCTAGTGTGTGTGAAGCCTCGGGTTCTATCCCCAGTTCAGAAGACAGAGAAAATATGAATGAGAGTGAATGGGTATGAATGAGAATTCATTTCTGGGCCCAAAGCATGAGGTAGCTGCATTATTTCCAGGGGTGTAGACGGAACTGAACAGGCTGTGGCGGCAGAGGGTACAGAGTAACTAGGTTTCACCAGTTTCCTACTTGGCAAGCGCTCAGCCTTTTCCTAAGGCCTTACACCTGTTACTGTAATGACAGTGACATTCAGCCTTCCCTTTCTTCTGAGGAATTCTGTCACTGACCCTGTCACCTTTCTGTTGCTATAGCAACAGCAAGACAAACATTCTTCTCAGTTGCAGTGAAGGTTCTCTGCCTCTTTCCTCTAAGACAGCTCTCCTATAAGACAAACGCTGGCCTTCCTCCCCAGGAAGGTTTCCTATTTTTAGCACCTATAAGGACACAGTCTTGAAGTGACATATACACTGCGTCTGTCATGTGACATTGAATATTTCTTTTCCTTTGGGGCTATTCCAGTCAACTGTTAGAACTCTGTAACCTTCGTTACATACAATTTTCTAATATTTTAGTTTTGTTTTAGCCATATGGGATTCATTATTGTAAGTAGTTTGAATTGGGTGGTGGTGGTTTTTGTCTGTTTTTATTTTGGGGTGGATCTCATGGAGTCCATGCTGGCCTTGAACTTGCTGTGGGTCAGGGCATGGCTTTGAGCTTTTTTCCTCTTGCCTCTGCTACTTCCTAAGTGTCGGGATTATTAAGCAGGAGCCACCACACTTTCCCCAAGAATATCTAGTTGTCCCAGCACTGTTTAATGACTAGAAGACTGCATTGCTCTGAAATACCCCTTCTGTAGAGATCGGAGTTCCCTTACTTGCTTCTCTGGTCACTTTCCTTTGAGAACAGCAGGAGTGCTGAGGATGAGCCAGTTCTGCAAAAGTCTACAGAAAGGAACCTGGCAGCTGCCTGCCTGGTCCAGCGGTAATAGACTGGAGAGGCCTGAGTGGGGTTCTCAGTTCTCCATTCTCCCACAGCACACAGTGAGGTACACGGCTCATCACGCAGCGCTGTTGCATCACGTCTCCCACCGGAGTTGCTCCTCTCCCAGCTCCACTCTGGTCGTCTGATGAAATAAACCAAAGACTCCAGCCACTGGGCTTTCAGCCTGCTAGCAGCTTCCAGGGCCCCAGGGGTGGGGCCTCATTTTCTTTACTTAGATCCTCAAGTGAGTTTGTAGAGCTCATTCAGCCAGAAATTGTCTCCAGCCTGTCCTTCCACAGAGTCCTGCCCTGGCTTTCTGTCCACCTCAGTGCAGAAAACCCAGATTTCTGCCCATAGATAGCACACACAATGTTACTTACACTGCCCTACCTCACAGAGTTTTTCTTTGAAGTGAAATAAACCAGGATTAGAAGAAAGAAAACACATTTCTTCTAGACTCTGTGTTGGAAGTAAGGGCTTTGATAGTGGTTAATAATTGGCTGCCCACTCTCTTAACAGTAAAATGCAGTTCTTCTGAGTACACAGGTAATTATTTACAATACGGGGATTCAGTTCATTGACAAACACCTTGGAAGCTGGTGCTCTACTCTAATNTACCCTTTTTCTCTGAAGGTAGTTTAGGGTTCTCCAGGGTTCAAGTTGAGGGTATTTTACAAGGTTGCCAATATCACTGTGGACACCCAGCCACTGATAGACCAACAGCTATAATGCAGGTCACAGTCTAGAAATTGAATGTTTGTGGCGTGTTTCAAACATTTCTCTAGACAGGATCTTGCTGTGTTGCTCATGCCCCTANCCTCAGCTTCCTGAGTAGCTGAGAGACAGCTGTGCTGCCAGACCTACCAGAGACCTGTCTTTGAGGATCTAGGACTCAGAAAGGTGATGTCTCTGGTTTTGACAGGGCAATGTGAGCCAGATAAAGTCTTTCTGCTCTGGTTTTTAATCTCATCCTGTGCTGTCCACCATGGCAACCATTACTTATTTTGGCTATTTAAATGTAAAATTAAATAAAATCCAGTTTCTCAGTTTTTACATTTCTGATGTTCCGCTGTGTGTAGGCCAACACAGCTCCTCCAGGCTGCAGAACTGGGGACTGTTCTGGTCACTGCATTGCTAATGCTCCAAAGCTGACCTTTCCTGTCCCCTGGCAGCTGACCAAGAATGGGACAGTGGAGTCAGTGGAGGCCGATGGCTTGACACTGGATGACGTGTCAGATGAAGATATCGATGTGGAAAACGTGGAGGTGGATGATTACTTCTTCCTCCAACCCCTGCCCACCAAGAGGCGACGGGCCCTGCTGAGGGCGTCAGGGGTCCACCGGATTGATGCTGAAGAGAAGCAAGAGCTGAGAGCTATCCGCCTGTCTCGGGAAGAGTGTGGTTGTGACTGTCGGCTCTACTGTGACCCAGAAGCGTGTGCCTGTAGCCAGGCTGGGATTAAATGCCAGGTCAGTCATGTTTGGCCTGAGGTGGTGTATCTACACCAAGATTGGGGTGTGGTGGGGTGCCAGTGAAGACAGAAAGCTTCCAATCCAGGGATGGCAGTCCTGTAGCTGAGAATATGCTCCAGTTCCACAGCCCTCCCAAAGAAAACAAGCAGGGCAAGATTCTTAGACTGTGGAGGTGCCGTTACTTTTTTTGATGTATACCTCAGAGGTGATGAGTAGCTGGCAGCAAAGGAAAGAACGGGGTTACTACATTTACCATTCAGTAAGTGTTCCTTAAACAGTGATTCTGTGATAAAAGGAAACAAGTGAGGCAGCCATGGATTCTTTTTTCTTTTTCTTTTTTCTTTTTCTTTTGTTTGTTTGTTTTTTTCNAGACAGGATTTCTCTGTGTAACAGTCCTGGCNGTCCTGGATCTCACTTTGTAGCCCAGGCTGGCCTCAAACTCACTGAGATCCGCCTTCCTCTGCCTCCCAAGTGCTGGGATTGAAGGTGTGTGCACCACCGCCTGGCTCAGCCTGTGGATTCTTACCTGCACACAGCATCTCTTTGCAATTTTGTGAAAAACAAAGTAGCTTTGAGATTCTCTAATTCAGAACCAGACCTGAGCTGGCAGAACTTAAATCCCTAAATATCTTCTGTTGGCATTCTAAGAGATTGTGTGAAATTCCCGTTTTCCTGGAAACCATCAGTGGTACCCCAAACAGTGACACATACAGAACTTCACACTGAGGCCACGGGTGTTGAGTCCTGTGGTTGAGACCTTTAACTCTTTCCCTTGGCTTTATTTAGTAACAAAGGTCTGGCCAAATCTTTCTTTCCAGACTGCAGTCCCATGATGAGTCAGTTATTCACAAACCTGAGAGTAGTCCTATCAACTGGTGGGACTGGATAAAGATTCCTTTTGGGTCTGGAGATTTCACTAAGCTGATATAAGACATGTTTTATTGTTTGCTCTGTAATTCTTCTGAGTTTTGTTTTTGGGTATTAAGGGAAGATAAAGAGGCAGAAAGCATCTCCTTTCTATTTTTTTTCCTTTAAAACTATGTAGCCCAGGCTGGCCTCAAATTCACAGTGATTCACCTGCCTCTGCCTCCCCAGTAATGGGATTAAAGGTGTGCCACCATGCCAGCACATCTCCTTTCTAGATAGCCCTGGCTGTAAGTAAATTATCTTGGTCACTGCTTCAGAACTACACTGGTTAACCCTCAGGGAGAAGCAGGTGGTGAGGAGCTGGCCACAGCTTTAGCACCTCAGCACGAAGGCACCTCTGTTTAGTTTCCCTAGAGTGTATTGCATTCAAGTAGCAAGATCTCCACTCACTTATCACGCCTGTCATTGCAGAAGGCTTGGGCCAGCCTTTTATTGTCTCCGTGAACCAGGTAAGTTCTGGAAGTCCCTGAGGCACAAAACTCTCTTCTACTCTGAGATGTCAGCATTCAGAGAGGTAGCACTAGACTTGCTAACTGGAAGGAGCCTTTGATGGGATTTTGTCTTTCTATTTAGAAGAGGAAACAAAGNCCAGGGGAGAAAATAGAGGACTCTAGAGATGCCAGCACTAATTAATGGCTGAGCTGGAGCTGAGATGCAGGTGGTCTGATAACCACTGCCAAGTGCTGTTAGCTTGTGCTGCATGTTATGCTTTGAACTGGTCACTGCTCAAATCCCAACTGCCTGTGTGTGCCAGCTGATGTCATCTGTGTCTACTGTTAGAGCTATTGGTCTGATCTGGCCACAACCTCCTGTGTTTCCTCAGGTGGATCGAATGTCCTTTCCTTGTGGCTGCTCCAGGGATGGCTGTGGAAACATGGCTGGACGAATTGAGTTTAATCCAATCCGAGTGCGGACTCACTACCTCCACACTATCATGAAGCTGGAGCTAGAGAGCAAACGGCAGGTGAGTCGTCCAGCCGCCCCTGAGGATGAGCCCTTGCCTGCTACTGGCTGCAGTCTGCCAGGAGCCCAGAGCTCTGAGACACAGGACTTCCAGGAGTTCATCGCTGAGAANGAGACCGCAGTGATGCACCTGCAGAGCGCAGAAGAACTGGAGCGGCTCAAAGCAGAGGAGGACTCAAGCGGCTCTAGCGCTAGCCTGGACTCAAGCATGGAGAGCCTGGGCGTATGCATCCTGGAGGAGCCCTTGGCTGTTCCCCAAGAGCTGTGTCCAGGCCTGGCCGCCCCTATTCTTATCCAGGCTCAGCTGCCCCCAGGTTCCTCNGTCCTATGTTTTACTGAGAACTCAGAGCACCCAGCTGCCTCCCCGGTGAGCAGCCCATCCTACTTGAACAGTGGGCCTCTGGTATACTACCAGGTAGAGCAGAGGCCAGTCTTGGGAGTGAAAGGAGAGTCTGGTTCAGAAGAGGGCACAGCCTCCTTCCCCAAAGAAAAAGATCTGAGTGTTTTCTCCCTTCCTGTTACCTCGCTGGTGGCTCGCAGCCCCTCAGACTCAGCTGCCCTCGATAAACCAGAGGTGGGGAAAACACCCACTCTTGACAAACTATTGCCCGATGACTGTAACCCTAAGGAGTCTGAGAGTGAAGACTTCCACCCCTCTTGGTCTTCCTCAGGCCTGCCCTTCCGAACGGACAATGAAGAAGGTTGTGGAGTGCAGAACTCTCAGCAGAGTGAGGACCGGACCCCTGAAGACTCTGCCCTAGAGCTCCCTCTGGCAGTGTGACCTGAGATAGACACTGCCCATTCTCTATTTATTATCTAACNCCATTTCAAAACAAGACTGCTGCTCCCTGGTTATTTTATTGAAAATCTTAGGAAAATGGGTAGGAAAGGGTTGTTAGTACATGCATTTTTTAAAAGGGAAAGAGACCAGCCCCACTCAGTTTCCGGTCCTGAGCTCTCTGGGCCACCAGAACAAAGATGTTGATCANACAGTGAGCTGGGTAGCTCAAGTAGCTCTTCTTTAAGCATAGGGCCAGAAGGAAGGATGTGAGCTGCTCCCTGCAGGGCCGCCCCTCATCACCCAGCTTGGTGTCTCAGTCACACTGTTGGAAAGGCCACTCANCTGAGTCTAGATTGGAAGCCGCAGAAGACTCTCTGCTTCTGTACAAAACTCCCGTCCTAAAAGTTCACCCTGCTTTCTCCCACGTCTTAACTGGGAAATGAGTTAATTTTCAACGTGTTTGGCGTTCCCTGACCTGCTCTGCAAACAGGACTCCTGGTCTGTAACTTGAATGATTTCTTTCCTGTGTGCTTAGGTACTAGAGTTAAACTTCTCTGCCTTTTCCTCATCTTTTTCCTTGAAAGGAAAGACCCAGGGTGGATATGGATACGGTACAGAGCGTGGGGCTTACATGCCATTAGGTAGGGGTCCAGTGTGGAACAGTCGGAAGATGACCGTGTGCTTGCTTTCTCACACACACACACACACACACACACACACCCTCCTTTTGGGAGAGCTTGGCTCTGAGTGGAATATAAAGTGCAGTACAGGGTCCTCAGCTAGTTAGGATTCTCTTTCTCTGTACTACCCTCATGGTCCTTGGTTATCCAGGGTTAGAGAGCTCTGTGGATGTTACACTTCAGTCCCGAGAACTGCAGGTGTTTACTGGACCCCTTCATCTTGGAGATTTATGAAAACTGGAAGTCAAACTGATTCTTAGTATGTGACATAGGACACTCCCAGATTCCAAAGGATTCAAGATCTGATTATAATCTTTGAAATCTGTCGACTGGGACTCAGACTCAACACTTACCTCAGTCAGTAGTCCTTCCTCCTCTCATGTCTTAATTAAAGTTCCTGGATCCCCATTCAGCACTGACTTCTTTATTGGCAGTGTTACCTCTGCCTCCTGATTAAATAGAGGTGGTAGGAGCAAAACACTGTTTTCCTCTATCATTCTTTACTAACCACGAAAGAAAAACAAAACTTGTTTTGATTTTTTTGAGACAGGGTCTCGCTAAATAGCCCTGGCTGGCCTGGGACTTACTATGTAGCCCAGCCCTGTCTCTTATACACATCTAGATGTGTATAAGAGACAGCCCTGGGACTTACTATGTAGCCCAGACTGACCCCCAGCCTATGGCAGCCCTCCTCCTGGCCGTGCATCCCGAGTGCTGGGTTTGAGGTGCACACCACTTCGCTCAGCTGTATTTATTTTTGGTGGTATAATAAGGCGGCCCTCGTGTCGTAGAGCGAACTTGAATGTGGGTGGCAACAGAAACCCCTCTAACTCTGACCTGAGCCTGGAGCACCCTGTATTTGATACAGATCCTGGTTTTTACCCATTCTGCCACTGCTGTTCATTTCTGGGTGTGCTTGGTTTTATTGTTGGAGTTCTTAAGGAAGTACCTAGTTCTCTTTCCAGCCTCACAAGAGTTACCTTAAGTGCCAGAGGCCAAGATGCTCTCACCCTCAGCTAGACTCTCAAACCCAAGACCGAAGCTAAACTGAGACTTTGGCTGGTGGAGAGAAGAATCTTTGAAAGTTTGTTGGAAAGGAGGGGACTCAGCACCTTTCCTCCTTAAGACTCCCAACTCTGAGCCCCTGGACTTAGATTTTCACTAAGAAACATACTAGTCATTGTCTTAAAGACTAGCAAACCCCAAGATACTTGGTATTTCTGTATAACTCTAGTTTCTTATTCCTCCTCATTTATTCCATGTTCTGATTCAAACTGATCCCAAATTTCTGAGTGCTAACTATTTAGCATTGACGAATGTCAAGGACCTTTTCTACAACTGAGTCCATCTCATTTCTGGTGCTACCTGAGTTAGACAGAAATCATAGTTCTTGGTTGCTAGGAAGGCTAGGCCTGTGATCACAGAAGCAGAACTGGTCCCTCAGTCTAGGCCTAGGTGAACTGTGGCTCTCCTCACCGCAGCTCCTGCTGTGCTGTCTCCTCGCATACTGTGCACACGTCGTGCTTTCAGTGTGAATCCAAAGCTTGTCTGCTCTCTGAAAACAATTTCTCCCCCTTTAGGTTCTTTACATTGTAATAATGCTGTATTTAAAGAGAATATTTAAATGTAATATTAAAGAAATATTCAAAAGAATGGGGTGACATTCTTATCTTTACAAGCTGCAGTTATTTGTTAAGAGGAAGGATGCTTTTCTTGCTGTATCTATAAAACTAACTAGGTCAGTCAGGAACTAATGTCTGTGGTAAGACTATTCTGTCAGAGGAATGTAGATTCTTGTGTTTGAGCACCAGGAACCTGTGCTGCCTGGGATTTCCTTATGGACCACTTCAGCTCAAACAGCCTTTGCCTGTTGGACCCTGCTGTCAGCAGTTGCATTTTTTCTGTTTCCAATTGCTGTTCTAGTATGTCTGATAGATAACATTAAACAGTTCCTTCCAAATTTGCTTTCATCCCATCACAAAATTCTGTTCCAACCAATTAAATACCCATTAGTTAGTTTACATCAGTCTTATAAAAAGAAGCCTTAGGAAAACGAGTAGAGTGTGCGTAAGTAATTCCCAAAAACTGGTTTCAGGCGGTCTTTACTTGGGATTAAAAACAGAGCTTCATGCATTTACAGTGAGTTATCATAGATGTACACACAACAGCCAAACCCAGTTTACTATCTTGATGTAGATCTGGTCTCCCAGGGCCAGGCAGTTTGACCCATGGCCTAAAGAAGGCAGCCACTGCTGGCTACAGATGGCTTAGTGCAACACCGTGGAGGTAGCAAACACATAAGGTCCTTAGGGGCTGTGTGACAGCCTGAAAATTAAGACACTGGGGATAAGTGCAGGGGAGGGGCCAAGCAGCCGATGCTCTTCCTCTTCACCTTGAGAATGTTCCCATAAAGTAATACTAAAAGGAAGAGGGTGGATAGTCCGCTAGTGAAGTGGAAAAGTGTCCCTACTTTTGGTCACATCAAAAAGGATGGGCCAGGCATAGTGGCTCATGCTATAATCCACGTACCCAGGAGGCTGTGGCAGAATTTTCAGGATTGCTAGAAATTGAAGGCCAGCCTAGGCTATATAGTCAATTCCAGGCCAGCCTGGGCTATAGAGTCAATTCCAGGCCAGCCTAGGCTATATAGTCAATTCCAGGCCAGCCTGGGCTATAGAGTGAGACTAAAAAAAAAAAGTCTAAAAAAAAAAGAGCAGGGATAATAAAAGACTGGCCGGGGTGCCTGGGTGCAGGCCCAGGTGTTAGCGCCCCAGTGTAAGCAGCAGTGTTCTTGGCACCCAGAAATTCTCTAGTGAAAAGGACTGAGTGGCAAGCACTTGCCTAGCACAACAAAGCCCTTGGTCAGTTCCTCACACTTCATAGAGCGTTGGTACTTCATCTTGGATCCCAGTACCTGGGAGGTGGAAGTAAGAAGACCAGGAGTTCAAGGTCATCCTCAGCTACATGAGACAGCTTGCAAGAAAACAACCAGCAAAAAATACCCTCATGATGTAAAGAACAGGGCAGTGAGGCCAGTATGACATGGACCTGTAGTCCCAGCACCCAGAAGCCTGAGGTGGGAGGATCCCTTGAGCACAGAAATTTGAGGCCAGCCTGGGCAACATAGACTCATCTCAGGAAAAAAAATAGAAATGTGAAAACAAACCATGGCAGTCATGAATTTTAGGCCAAATGATTCCCACCTGGGCAAAAACTGACTTAATGGGACCTAAACATTACATCACAATAAAAGTCCAGTACCAGAGGTGCTTGCCAGTTCCAGGTTAGTATGACGGGATGGTGCCACACGTGTGTGTTTAGTTCAAGCTGTGAGGAATGGCTATAGCTCCCAGATGGGTAGTGTGCTCTGAAGCCCATGGAACCTGCTCCTCTGCCTCCCACACTAAGAGTGTGCAGACTGCTGACAAGTGCTGCTTGGTCCCACGCTACTATACTATGCGACTCCAGGACAATGTCATTCTCTCCATGGTTCACTCAGCGCCTTGTCTCAAGGTAGTTGGTGGAAAACAGGACCACGCTGTGCAGCAGGAGGGACAGCTCAGCTTCTGAAAACACCATCAGGGTTAGTGCGTGGCTAGGACATGGTTTACCTTCTAAGTGCCTGAGTAGAGAGCTTGACACCAGGTAGAAAGCCAGGTAGGGGGAGCTATCATCAGGGGGCTGTTCCCTGAGTCCCTGCTTACTCCAGCCCCTGCATGCATGCTTTTCTCTGCTCCCACTACTTATTCACATGCACTATGTCTTGATTCTCATATGATGTCAGTCACCTCAGGGTAGAAGTTGGTGCTGTAAGGACATTTCTTAGCTTCAAGACTGCCTCTCGCCCAGGACAATTCTGTGTCTTTCCCCTTAGCACCCCAAGGTCAGGATCATCTGGCAGTGTCTAGAGATACCTTTGTTTGGCACACTAGAGACAAAGGGCTGTGACTGGCATGGGATGGGTACAGGCAATTATTCTGGTTAAATACCCTGTTGTGCATGAGAAGCCCCCTAAATGAAATGCCAATAGCGCCCAGGCTATGAAGCTCTGCCTCAGAGCAGCAAGCAGTCCTTTTGTCTAACACAGTCTATGCTATAGTAGGCACTCGAGTTTGTGCCTGTTCAATTACAGAATGTGTTAGATAAGAGCTTCATGATACTCAGCAAGTACTCCCAGAATAAAGTACAAAAATGAGTGGGTATGGTGGTGCATCGCCTATAATCCCAGCATTCAGGAGGAGAGGCAGGAGGATAGCTGCAAGTTCAAGGCCAATCTGGTACATAGTTCCAAACCAGCCAGAGCTACAAAGGGAGACCCTGGTTTGGGGTTTGTTTGGTTTTTATTGTTGTTGTTGTTTAGTTTGTTTGTTTTCTAAAGCTCAGATTTCAGTAGCACATCCACAGAGGTTTGCCTTACCTTTTAGGCTGCAGGAAATCTGCAACCATTCTCCCAACCAAGTACGACACCTGTCATCAGCAATATGGGTAGAATTCAAGCCACGAAGATAGCAAGCCTGTACCACTCAGAAGAGAAACATCCTTAATAATCATAGACTGCCACAGAAACAGAAATCCACATGTGATTGGATCTTTTGAGTAAGCTGCAAACTCATTCCCATAAGAAACCTTCACCATGTTGCTGGGTGGTGGTGGTGGCTCACGCCTTTAATCCCAGCACTCGGGAGGCAGAGGCAGGCGGATCTCTGTGAGTTTGAGGCCAGCCTGGGCTACAGAGTGAGTTCCAGGACAGTTGGGGATACACAGAGAAACCCTGTGTCAGAAAAAAAGAAAAGAAACCTTCGCCATGCAATGTAAACTACAGATGTAACCAAACAGCCCTATTCTTACATGTCCTGCCATGGCCCATGTGTTCAAGGCTTTGTGCCAGGTTAAAAACATGCCCCTGGTAGAGCACTCCTGCAGCACGCACAAGGCCTGCATGGCACATCACAGTAAAAGCGTAGGACTGGCGACCAACGCTTCAGCTTGCTATGGAAGTGAGGGAGGCTTAGTCCTCTACTCTGGGCTACTGGAGGCAGGTGGTGGAAACCAAAAGATGAAGCCTAGAGAGGTCTTGGGTCAATGAGTACATGTCCTTGAAGGGCGCTGCGGGATACTAGCCTTCCTCTTCCTGTCTCTTACTCCCCTGCTGCCAGGACATGAACAGCTTTGCTTCATCTCATAGTCCCAAGATGTACTGCTTCCCGGCACCAAAACCAACAGGGCCAACTGGTCAGGACCAAAACCTCCAAAACTGTGAGCCAAAAACAAAACAAAAACAAAAAAATACCACCTTTCCTCTTTTAAGTTGATAAGCTCAGGTATTTGTTACAATGGGAAGCTGACTGATACGTCTATATAATCTAAAATTACAGGCTTAAAATATATTGTCCTTGAATTTGTTTTAAACAGGTTGTCCTGGGACAACAGGTTGCACTAGGGTCACAGGCTTGTGCACCATACTCTGCCCAGGGGTACACATCTAGATGTGTATAAGAGACAGCACTTGGGAGACTGAGGCAGGAGGATTGCTTTAATGAGATTACATGAGATCCTGGAGGAACAGGGTGCCAGCAAGTCACCACGAGCCTGTAAGTCTAGCACTTAGTTCAAGGCCAGCCTCATCTACGAAGAGAGTTTGAGGCCAGCCTGGGCTACATAGTGAGCTCCTATATAAAAACAACTAAACAACCCAGAAACAGCTTGAGTTCTAGGTTGCTCCCAGGAAGCTTCCAGCCCACTCTGAGACGCTGCTTGACACTGCAGTCAACCTCTTACCGATTTCACTTCCTGGGCAGTCAGCTGGCCAATCCCCAGCTTTGCCAGAGCCCTGTCCAGCTGGTGAATCACAGTGGTATGACCCTTCAAACGCCATCTCAACAAGGGGGCAGGCAGGTAAGGTGTGAGGAGCATGGCCCGGCTCAAGGCTTTCTGTGACAGGATGGGAAGAATATGAAATAGTTGCACTGGACAGCCGAAAACAGTGGGCCTGTGGACACAAGGCCCAGCATACTCACCATCTGCAGAGCCTGGAGTTGATTCAAGCCCAGGGGAGCAGTAGAGAAGCACTCTCTGAGAGCCAGGAGGTCATGAGCTGTCGGGTGGGCACCGTTCCGCACCTTGTAAGAAGTGGGTAGATTTGAGAGACCCTGACCAGCTGCTGCTAACCAGCTCTTGTGCACAGCAACCTCCCGGGTCCAGCTGGAGAAAGGCGTGGCTGAAGCAGTACCTTGGTGCCCAGGTCTGTCAGACGCCACCGAAGCCTCTCATCAGAAACAAGAGTGCTGGCCCTTTCTAAATAAGTAATGACTTCTGAGTGGGCCTGCTTCCGGAGACTGTGATAAACGTCTAGGAAGTCAACTTCTTGTTTGGGAGTCCAGAAATGCTTGACAAGCAGTTGCCTAGGAAACAGGTACCTACAAGGAAAAAGCATCACAAAGNCACTTTCCCAAAGTAGACTGATCAGGCCTCTGGCAGAGACATGCCTCCCTACCCAGCATTCTTTCTCCTCTAAGTCTCAGCCCACGTCTTGGCACGATTGCAAGTGGCATTACTGAAATGTGGCTGGAAAGAAAGCCTGGGGTGCAGCAGTCAGAGGAACTAAAGCAGGTAATGAACATTCTTAGGACAGCTTCATACGGAGCTGCTGGCTGCTGTGTGTGATACTGACAACCTACCAGTCATACAGACACAGTATTGAAAAGACCATGGATGTGCTCTGTCATTCAGTTACCCACATGTAAAGGAACTTTTAAAACATGGCTACAAATCCTCTAGTGCTGCTTTTATGGGCAGGGAAGAATTATTTCCCCCTTTTTTTCCCACTCTGGGTGATTAATTCATAAAACAGAGCAGAAATGAGTCGACGACCTCTAAGACTAAGATATCAAAAGTACAGGTAGGTGTGATGGCACTGGGAGACGAGAGGCAGACAGACCTTGGTGAGTTCCAAGACGGCCTACATGGTGAGGCCTTGGGTTTTGTTTTTAAAAAGTCACATGCTCATTGGCCAACTCATCCCTGGAGCTCCAGCTGTGTTTAAGAAGCCAGCATGCAGGCTGCCAGCCTGAAGAGGCAGTCCGTCTCCAGACACAGAGTGACCTCAGCCCTCCTCTGGTTCCCCCAACAGCTAACCATCCCTGTAGAGCCTGTTAACCCACCCAAGTAAGAAAACCCATCACTCCCCTGAGCCCTATCCAAAATCCAAATACTTTTTTTTCCCTTTGTTTTTTTTTTTTGTTTTTTTGTTTTTTTGTTTTTTTGGTTTTTTTTTGAGACAGGATTTCTCTGTACAACAGCCATGGCTGTCCTAGAACTCACTCTGTAGACCAGGCTGGCCTTGAATCTCTGCCTCCCAATTGCTGAGATTAAAGGCGTGCACCACCCCCACCCCGGCCAAATACCTTCTTTTAAACTCTTGTTTTGTTTACTTTTGATCATGGGCATGTGAGTGCAGATGCTCAGAGCCTAGGAGAGGGTGTCGGATCCCCTGGGGCTGGAGTTGCCGCCCAGCATGAGTGCTGGGAAGCAGACCGAGGTCCTCTGCAGGAGCAGTGTATGCTCTTAACTGCTCAGCCATCTCAGCCCTTTCCATATTCTTGACCCACAAATCGTGAAGAGTGGTGATTTTCATCTAGTATGTTCTAAAGCTGCCACAGTACAGCAATTGATAGTGAAATCAACATTCAAGGTAACAGCTTAGAAGTGTCATCTTTGGCTATGAAATAATAAAGCCATGATATCAGAACATGAAAATTATTATTTTGCTGAAAAAATTTCCAAAGTGGTGTTCCTCTTGGAGAGTGAGATGCTGTCTGTGGGGCATGGAGAAGGAACTAAGGTTACTTCACACACCCAGGGCCGCTGAGCCACCTACACCTGTCACTGTGCTATGTCAAGACCTGACATGTCACTGAGCAGTTTTTAAGAACTATGGGACAAGAGCTGGAGAGANNGTTCAATAGTTAGCAGCATTTGCTATTCTTACAGAGGATCCAGGTTCAATTCCCAGCACCTATATGACAGCTTACAACCATGTATAACTCCAGTTCCAAGGGATCTGATGCCCTCTTCTGCTCGACAGGATCCTGCATACCTGTGGGGCACATAAGCTCACATACCCACATATACATAAAAGATAAAAAAATAATTTAAAAATAAATAAATGTCTTGGCTTTTTTGGTTTTGTTTTGTTTGTTTGAGAAAAGGTTTCATGTAGCCCAGGTTAGCCTTGAACTCATCATATAACCCAGGCTGGCCTTGACCTTTTGACCCTCCTGCCTTATCTCCCAAAGTGCTGAAATTATGCGCCACTACATCAGGCAGAATGATTTTTAATTAAAAAAAAAAAAAACTATAGTTTCAGGATCTGGTGGTAGTGTGTACTCACATTAGCAGGAAGACCAAGTAGTTGGCAAAGGGTGGAATGGAAATGATACCTACGAAAAGACACTTGCTGACATCTCTGCGGAACTAGACAGAAATAAACACAGATACCATTTTAACCCAAGGAAGTTCTTGATAACATGGACAATCCATCCCTCCGTTCCACTCACTGGACAGTGAACTTGTACTACAGCCTAGGAAAAGGGCCATGCTTACTTCTATCTTCTACATGTTAAGTTCCTATGGGTAGACCTCTGATGGCAATTTTGTATCCCAAATATTGAATAGAGGGCCTGACCTTTTTCTCACACCCCTCAGTGAACTCTTTCTGACTTGCAGAATGTCTCCTTGGACTCTCCTCTCGGCTTCAGATGTCACTNCCAAACACTTTCCTGCTGCCCTGCAGCTCTGTGCAGATCTTTGTATGTTCAAAACCAAACTGGATTTTATTCCTTACAAACTGACCAGATGTGCCAGAAACTCTATATAGTCCTGCTGTGAAGTTCATTCTCAATGAACCAATTCTGACAAACAGCTGGATGCCTCATGGCAAAGGGAAATGTGTGACCAGTGATGGACAAGAAATGAAAGAAACAAACTTAGGATCTCGGTTAATTACCTCACCATGAACTTCCGGGCATCTGTCCCTGGCCCATACCTGTCTCAAATGCTCCATCTCCCGGTAAGAAAGTTGGTGAAACTTTATATTGTGCTTCCACATATTTGCCTTTATTCTTCTAGCCTTTTTGGCATCAGCCCATAACATCTGTATTCCTGCCCCATCAAAGCGGAGGACAGAACGCGATGTTATCCCAGTTTGAATCTCACCATAGCTTCCTACTGTGTTCACTCACATGCACACACACTGACCCCTCCCCGGCACTGCCTACGCAAAAGCGTCTTAGACCTCCCCATCCTCTTCCCCAGCGTATTNCCCGGCCAAATCATGATCTGCTGTAGAGTGGTCTCCTCTGAGCTCCTTACTCATCCCCTTGTTTTAAACTCTAGCTCCTTAACATCAGTGCATCATGGTCAACTATGTGCATTAACCCTATGTTTCCCAGTCAGATGAACTTGCTACTCCCTGGGGCATGTTTACAAGTTGCATAATTTGACATACTGCTGTGATCCCGTCTTGAATCTTCATTCTAGGATAATCCTTACATTTATCTAGTGTTTTAAAATGCTTCCAGGGCTAGAGAGAGGGCGCAGAGGTTAAGAACACCTACTGCTCTTGCAGAGGACCCAGGTTCAGTTCCCAGCATCCTCATAGTGGTTCACAACTATCCATAATTCATATTTCAGGGGACCTAATGCCTTTTGACCTCTGAGAGCACCAGGCATGAACATGATACACATGTATACATGCAGCCAAAACAGTCATACAAATAAAATGAATAAAATATTCTTCCATTTTTATGAACAAAATATTACCAAGATTGGCTTCAAATAATACAGTGTGTGTGTGTGTGTGTGTGTGTGTGTGTGTGTGTGTGTGTGTATGATCAGTGGCCATGAACTACTTTGAGTTTCTAGTTTCTTGCTTTGTTTTTACAGGATCTTGCTATGTAACTGAAGCTGGCCTGGAACTCCTGATCCTTTTGTCTTGGAATGCTGGGTTGTGGCANTGTAGACATGGACCCACCATGTCTGGCAAGCCAGCCATTCTCACCTCCACTTTTTGGATAAAGGTAGGTAATTTTTNAAGTCCATGAAGTTAATAATAATTATAGTCATATCCAGAGTTGNCAACATTCTATTTTCTCTTAATTAGTGGATAAAAGTACAGGATGTAATAATAGTTATAGTCAATACATATTGGGCACTTACTGTATGGATACCATATTAATATGGATCAGGCCCTGTTCTAAGCACTTTATATNTGTTGATTTAATCTTCATAATTAGGTGTGGTGACTCAGGCTTGAAATCCCAGCACTCAGAGAGTGAAGGCAGGGAGATCAGAAGTTCAAGGTCATCCTTAACTACACAGGAAGTTCAAGGCCAGCCTGGGCTACATGACACCCTTTCTAAATAAATAAATAATATTCACAACTATGTAATCCCTGGGTAGGTTCTATTGTTCTTGTTTTATGCATGAGAAACCCAAGAGACAGACAATTTAAGTCACTAGGGCAAGTGCACAGTCAATAAGTCACAAACTAGGATTTGAATCAGGCATTCTGGCTCCAGAGTGGTCAAGTGACAGTAGGTCTCATTTCATGGGAACTAGTGGACCTCCC
The DNA here is from genome assembly GCA_001675575.1 of Neotoma lepida. Classification (NCBI taxonomy): domain Eukaryota; kingdom Metazoa; phylum Chordata; class Mammalia; order Rodentia; family Cricetidae; genus Neotoma; species Neotoma lepida. The sequence continues at coordinate 1,462 of LZPO01017293.1, read as the reverse complement.
TTCTAAATCAAAACCTTCAGAAGTCAAGTATACATAGTGCTAGTTCCACTACAAGTTACCTGCGCTGGCTATCTGATAAATGTTTAGACCACATTTTCTTATGACAACAGATAAAATCACTGGGGCAGGTCTGCACAGCCACAGTTCNCTGCTGTTGTGAAGGAAATTACATCCACTCCAGTGATGTCAGAAGTTGTTTATCATAACATCTTTCTACATATTTAAGAGGTGACAATTTTGTAAGAATTAATGCTCAAACACCGATGAAAGAGAGGACATCCCAGCTCACGTCCCTGCCGCAAAACCCGCGCGTGATCTCCCTGACTGTAACTCTCTAGCTGTTTGGGGGATTTCTATTTCAGTGTTTACCTTTCATGAAGACTGTGTACAAGGCATAGAAGCGGGGGAAACGACGGCCCAAGAAACGATGGTATGTTCCATTGATCGCTCTTGTCTTGGTCACCATGTAAGAAATCAAGTTCTTCACGTCTGCCTTTGGAGAGAGATGAAGCTTTGAAGACCTACAAGGAAGATCAGAGANACTAGCTGTGATCTAGTAGAAGAAGCCACTTCGTCCCTGGGGCTCCTACTGTAAAATACAAGTTTCTGACAACGATTGCCAAAACTCGNAAGTTCTGGAAACCAGAGCTCTTGTGGGTCTGAGAGAGGCAGGTCAGGNAGGAAAGTGATGAAAACAGGATGAGCATGGAGTGCGCGCAAAGCCTGTGGGGCCAGCAGGAGGCAAGCCATGGAAGATGGGCAGGGGAAGCTGCAAGGTGAGCTCAGGATGCGCAGGGAAGAGCCGACAACACGGAGCAGTCAGGGTCAGGGACCCGCATTCGGAAGGGAACCTGTGTGGAAAAACAAAACCCGGGGGGCCAAGGCGCGGGACCCCGAGAAGCCGAGGTGGAGCCGCTCCAAGGGCTTCTACGTCAAAAATGCTCTTCTCTCTCCAGGGCCCTCACCGAGGGGCTCGCCACGCAGGGCCAGAGCGACCCAGCTGCAGCCTCCGGGTGACAAAGGGTCCGGGGGCGACGGCCGAGCCCCACAGAGCAGCCCGAGCCCAGCACACCCTGGACAGCGCCATCTTCACGGCGGGGGAGGGAGCGGAGCGAGGGGTCGTCTCCGGGTCAGAGTGCGCCCCGCAGCGCGCACGCGCCGCCCTCCGCGCCCACAAGCCGCGGGGCGCCCCGGGTGCGAGCCTGGGGAAGGAGGGGCCGCGCGCGAGGAAGACCCGGATTGGACGCGACTCCGCTTCCGCCGGCGGGACCGGAAGCAGGCCGTCCCCGGGGAGCGCGAGCCCAGCCCGAGGGAGCTGGGGTTCGTGAGCCCGAGGACGCCGTCTCCTTGAGGGGCCCTCTGCCCTCGTTCGGTCCCTAGGGCCTCGGGGCTTACGGGCGCTGCCCTTGACCTCTGCGGGCGCCCAGGGCGCCAGGCTCGGCGGTGGCGGGGTGCCCGTGCA
>LZPO01017292.1:1083518-1100091 GCA_001675575.1 Neotoma lepida | reverse complement strand
AGGCTTCAGCTCAGCACAGTTGTCACTATGACAAACCTGGCTGTTTCCTGGGTCCTGTGTGCAGTAGTGTGCGGTTAGTTTCAGCAGTGTTTGCTTTGGAAACTCAAGTCATCAAAAAACCAGCAAGGAACCAGTGCATGGAACTTCAAATTTGCTGATCTCAGGTTCAGGGCACATTGTGGAGGGGCAGAGCCTTTCAGAGACAAAGGGAAGTCAAATTCTTAACCAGATCCAGCAGAATAAGCACTGGTGCCTTTTAATGCAATGCAAAGTAACACACACACACACACACACACACACACAAATGCTGGGCATCACAGAGCACACCTTTTATCCCAGCACTGAGGAAGGCAGACCTCTGAGTTCGAGGCCAGCCTGGACTACAAAGCGGTTCCAGGACAGCCAGGGCTCCACAGAGAAAGCCTGTCTCAAAACAAAGAAAGAAAAAAAGAAAGAAAACAAGCTCTCTAAAACCTTATTCAGAAGGAACTTGTGTACCCCAGGAACCTAACTTCTTGCCACTGTAGGACATGCCCTTAGCCGGAGCTCACTCTCAAGTTAAAACGCAGGTTCAAGTGTATTGGGTGATTGTAGTGTCAAGGAACATATTGCTAAATGTGAACACTTCGTTCCCACCAAAGGATCAATTGTTTTAATTCTCCTTGAAGGACCCCCCNCACACACACACAATTATCATAGTTAACCTCGGCTGTCTACTTGACACAAGCCAAAGTCACCTGGGAAGAAGGTGAGGAACTGAGGAACTGGCTATCAGATTGGTCTGTGAAGAATTTTCTTACTTGCTAATTGATGTCAGGGGCCCAGCCCACTGTGGGCGGTACCATCCCTAGGCAGGAAGGCCTGGGTTGTATAAGAAAGGCAGCTAAGCAAGCCACNTTNCTCAGTAAGCCAGAATACAGAGTTCTTTGCTTCAGTCCCTGCCTTGGCTTCCTTTTAACTGTGACCTTTAGGGAGGAAATAATGCCTTTCTCCCCTAGTTGCTAATGAGCTGTGTCTCATCACAGCAACAGAGAAGCAAGCTAGGACTCCACCTACAACCAGTATAGTAGACCTGGAATATCAGAATGTTCCNGCCCTTTAGTAAAGTTCGTTGTCAAGTTGTCTTACTTTTTTGTTCTTTAGACTTAATGTCGTTGATTGCTTATTCCAGTTGAGGAGCCAGCAAAAGTGAGTCAGTGTGTATGCAATTTGCATATCATAAATCTTATCTTATTTTCTATATATACAACTGCACAATTCAAAGGTGTTTCATAAGTTTCTAGAATGGTGCAACTATCGCTGTAATCCAATTTGGGAGCACTTCCAGGGCTTGGGATGCAGCTCACTAGTGAGCACACACTTAGCATGCATGAGGTCTGGGGTTCAACCTCGCCCCAAAAAGANTATTTTCATCACTCAGAGAGACTCCTCCTATCACCTTTGAACTAATTCCTCTTGTAATTCAATGCTTCAAGGTCCCACAAGGGGCAGTATCTTTGTGTCCTCTGTTACTTGGCGTGGAGTTTGTGGATTCTGTGGATATTGCTTGCTTACTTCACTCGCTAGCCTATCAGCAGCCTCTCTCTCGTGTGGATGGACTACAGTGCCAAAGGACATGCTCAATACAGAGGGCTCGGGCTGGGACAGATGTGTTCGAGTCCACAGGAAACTGAGCCGTGTGTCTGCTCCAGAGAGCCTAACATAGAGACGCATAGGGAAGACCCTAGGGACAAGTGAAAACTGCTTTGGAAAGGAACATCTTTAACCCCAGCACTCAGGAGGCAGAGGCAGATGGATCTCTGTGAGTTCGAGGCCAGCCTGGGCTACAGAGTGAGTTCGAGGACAACCAGGACTACACAGAGAAACCCTGTCTCAGAAAACAATAACAACAACAAAAACAACAAAGGAAACAACAACAACAAAAATAAAGAAAAGTAGCATTAATGGAAAGCAGCCGGCATGAAGCTTGGGATCAGAGAAACACTGGTGGTTCTAGAAAGAGTCTTATACAGTAGGACTAAGTAGAGTCCAGGGCACCGGGGTGTAGACTTGGCTGGCAAGGAATCCCCTTAGCATCCTCCCCAGTTTCTCCTGGCCTGACCCCTGGGGCCTCTACCCAGTGCCAGGATGCTTGTTCCCATCTGCACATGGATGGGAATTCTCCCACGGCTTCTCTGCTTCCTCCTTATCCCTTCGGTTTCAGCTCTCCTTGAGTTGCCTAAACAATTGACCAAAGTCCTCCAGTCCCTTAGCCTTCTGCCACACTTCACCATTGTTTTCTCCCTGGGAACTTGCTTATCAGCAGCTGTGATTGTCTAGTCAGCCGGCTTCCTTTCTACCTCGAGGCAGGGAGGGGTCAGCTCTCTCGTGCTTGTGCTTTACTATATCCTGAGTCCAAGCAAGATGTCCTAACTCACNGATAGCCAAATGCAAGCAACTTACACACAGGACATTCCGCAAGAAAAGTATGAGGACTCAGAGAGCACAGAGGTTCAAACCTTCACATTCTCACCGAGCATGATGGCATCTCTGCCTGTGTGGTAGGCAGCCAGACAGAACAGCAGAGTAGAAGATAGAGAACAAGATGTCAGAGGACAGGATTGAGAAAATGCCTACAGAAGTTCTGAGAACAGATTATTTTCATGGGGAGAGAGGGAAAAACAAAAATTAATAAAATTAAATATTTAAAATATTTAAAAAATATTATGAGCGCTGACTGTCCTCACAGGGTTCTGTTTCCTGCACCCACATAGCAGCTTACAACGTCTTCCTCCAGTTCCAGGGAATCTTATACCTCTCCTGAGATCTGAGTTCCTGCATGTAAGTGATATATATATGCTCAGGTATAAACATACATACACATAAAATAAAAATAAATACATATAAAAGTAGTTTTTAAAAAATATTCAAGTGAGGGGCTAGGGAGATTTCTTAATGCATAGAGCACTTGCCACCCAAGCACAAAGCCCAGAGTTCAAATCTAGCGGCTACTTAAAAACTGAATGGGCATGACCATCAGTCTGTAATTCCTGGGCTCAGGAGAAAGAGACAGGAGATTCCAGAACAGGCAGGCTAGCTAGACTATAATTGGCAAGCTCTGGGTTCAAGTGAGAGAGACCCTGCCTCATTATATAAAGTGGGGAGCCATGGAGTAAGACATCAGACTTCAACTTCTGGCTACCACAAGCACTCAAGCACACAGGTACATGTGCAACACACACACACACACACACACACACACACACCACACTACACACATATATATACAAAAGATATTCAAATGTTGGATGTTCACCTGACCTGGGTTGATTTATGTCTTCGTTCCTCCCAAATCCATGTCTACCCAGAGCTTTAGGCTGTGCTGGTTGTGTATTGAGATCTCTGCATCATATGCATTATCTCACACAACTAAATAAACCCTAGAACTTGTCAGTTCTCCACAACACTCGAGGGACTTATTTGAGAAGCACAGAGAGCACATTAGTAAGCAATGCAACAGGCTTCGTGATGACATTTCCTGAGGCCACAGTGAGCTTAAGGAGGTATAAAGAAGGCAAGCTGTGTACACTAATGAACTGCACGAGTCCTATCTGCCAGTGCAAGAGCCTACAGGCTGGGGTGACCTCTGACCTCTAGGAGAACCTGAGGGAGAAGTGAGAGTGGGGCCAATTTCAGAGCTCAGCTTGTCCCCAAAGCTCAAACTCTGACTCACCTTACTCGAGTTTGTTCTTTTATTTTAAATAAACAATATTGTCTGGAACTAGAGCCAAAATCATGAATTTGTCCCCACCAATCCTGACTTTGTGACTACACTGGCTAGTTGCAACTTGACACAAGACAGAGTCGTCTGGGATGAGGGAACCCTCTAGGAAGAAAATGCTTCCAACAGATTGGCCTGTAGGAGCATTTTCTCACTTGGTGATTGATGGGGAAGGGCACAGCCCATTGTGGGTGGTGCCACCTGTGGGAGGCAGTCCTGAGTTGTATAAAAAGCAGACTGAGCAAGCCGTGGGGAGCAAGTCAGTTAAAGCAGCATTCATCCACAGCTTCTGCATCAGCTTCTACCTCCAGGTTCCGGCCTTGAGTTCCTGTCCTGACTTCCTTCACAATGGACTGTAAGATGAAGTAAGCCAAGCTGCTTTTAGGCATGGTGTTTTTCACAGCAACAGAAAACAAGCTCAGACAGTGGCCTTGAGCACGCACCTGTCAACAGGGTGACACCTGCGCTTCATTTCTTCACTGGACATGCCTGAGGGAAGCATGTCCGGAAGCTCCATTCACAAGTCCAGGCTGTGCCGTTGGGAATACCTCGTGGTTCTTCATTACGGAGAGATACAGAAGAACATAGGAGAATGTTTTAGGATCAGTCTCACGTACTACCAAACACCGCCCTAGCCACAGCGGGTGTCCCAGGACCACTTTGAATCCAGATGCTGTCTCTTTGTGTCCCACATCCCCAGGAATTCACCGTTCAGGGCTCGGAGTTTGGGACTAGAAGTGTAGCTGATTGCTCACCTAGAGTGCTCCTGCTGGAAGCTCTGAGTTCAAGCCCCGGCACGGCATCAACTCAACATGGTGGCTCATGCCTGTAATCACAGCACTGGGAGGGAGGGAGAAGAGAATTAGAAGTTCAAAGTCATCTTTGGCTAGTGAGTTCAAAACCAGCCTAAACTACAAGAGACTTTGTCTCAAAGACAAAAGCAGAACAAGAAGCTCCAGTTTGCCAGCATTTATCATTTACTGATCCACCCACAGAGCATGGATTCACAGAGAGAAGGGAGTAGTGAGAAGGTGCAAATTGTCTACATGCACAAGACCTCTTGGTGGCCTCCATCCTGTCCCTGGGGAGTGCTGGAGGACAGGGGGATGGGACTCCTCTCGACTCTCCCTCAGCAGCCCCTGCCAAGTCTAAATGTTCCCTTTTGGCCGTGCAAAGACTGAAGACTCTGGAAACTTGATTGGCTGGTTTCTCCCGGCCGCCATCCAGCCTCAGTTTTTATTCGTCTTTCTTCTCTCAGACTGGTTAAGTTCCTNGAGAGTTCATCAGGACAAACTGGTCTGCCAGCCTCACTCTGCAGCCAGCGCTGAGCTACCCTTCCTCCTCCGGGATACATCAACCTTTTTATAGAGAAACCAGTCACCTCTGGATTGCACCAGTGAGGCCCTCGGGAGAACCTCCTGTGTCTGAGGTGACCTCTGACCTCTAGGAGAACCTAGGGGTGGAGTGAGGGTTCAGCAAGTCCCCACAGCTCAGGTCCTGGTTTCACCTTATTCAGATTTGTTTGTTTGTTATAAAAGAATGAAATTGTCTTGAACTACATCCAAAATCTTTTTTATAAGAAACACAAGGAAAATTTATTTCAACTTCAAAAAAATTCACTTCTGGGTTAACTTTGAGTGAAGTTGAATTGAGTTCTTCATGTTCCTCACAGTGTCTACTCTGGGGAGCACACGGAGAGCTTGCTCTCAGCCTGCTGCACATAAATATTTAAAACTCCATTATGTGTCTGTTCACAGATGCATACACTTGTGCTTACAGTTTGGTTTTAGGTTTTTGTTTGTTTGTTTTGTTTTGTTTTTTCGAGACAGGATCTCTCGGTGTAGCTCTGTAGACCAGGCTGGCCTCGAACTCACAGAAATCCACCTGCCTCGGCCTTCTGAGTGCTGGGATTAAAGGCGTGTGCCACCACTCTAGTTCATTTTGATTTGTGCTTTTAATCAAACTGTGAGCTTCTTTTACTATATTATATATTTGTTTGGGGGAATGTGTGTGCCAGGTGTGGCGCTCAGAGAACAACTTGCAGGAGTTGGGTTTCTCCTTCCACCGTGCAAGCTCCAGGGATCAAGACAAGATCTTAGGCTTGGTGACAGGGGTCTTTACCCACTGAGCCATCTCACTGGCCACCAGCCTGCTTATTCATCCCATTTTCTATCAGATCCCATCTTTTAGATCACTTGAGTCCAACTTTTGTTTCTTTAAAATTGATTTAAGTTAATTCACTATGGCGGGGTATAATGTTTAAGGTCACTTCCTAAGGGCTCTATCAGGGCAGGGTGGGGGGATTCTAAAAGACAGGGGTGCCCCTCCAGTTGTCTATCAGACTCTTGAAACAATGGNCTCCCCCCAAATTAGAATTTCCCCAGGAACCTTGTTCTGGTTGAAGGGAAGAGCTGAAGTCTGGTACCAGCCAGAGGAGAACTTGTGACTGTGGAAGAGACTTCACACAGTTCTGACCACTATTTTTTTTATCAGACCACCTTGCAGGAGAGATAATGTTGAGACAAAGATGGTTGACCACACCTTGACCTTCACTGTTCACGCAGAGCCCTCTATTTAAACCCAAACTTCTGTCGGGACCTCCAGGTTGACTGGCACACTGGGGTCAGATGGGCACCCACTGGACCTCTTCATTTGTTTCTTTTCCCACTGTGGCCAGATAGGAAAAATCTCCCTTCTCTGCATTTCCTCATCACTTGACATTTAAATTGGCACACGGGGACAGGTGGAGGAGCCTAATGTGTCAGAGCTACTAGAGCTCAGACTTTTACCCTAAAACCTCCAGTAACCATTTTGAATTTCCAACAACATAAATCATGAAAGTATGGAACTCCCTAATGCATATGTGAACATAAGTGTGGACATGAAGAGGCAAAGGCTGAACTCCCTTACAAGACTCAGCTGGAGCTTAAGAGTGTAATTTTACCATTCGAAACCTTAAAATCCAGCTCCTAAATTGGAGCAGAGACACGGCCACCTCAAGCGATGAAGCAGCAAGAGGTCACTGTAATTTCAACCAGGGTCAGTAGATTCCAAGAAGCCACCTGGGAGCACAGAGCTAGCCTCTTCCTCCCTAGGCAGCACAGACAAGAATTCTCAAATCTCAACTGAGTGCCAGGCGCAGCCCCTCCATGCCAGTGCATTGCCGTTCTGGTCTCTATGTGCTCTTGAGCCTGCAGGTCATGGGGCAAATTCTGGACTCCAGTAATGTCACTGCTGCCTTGGCTACCTACCTGACTCTCCCTGTGTGTCCTCTGGCATGGCAGTCTCCACACTTCAGTGAGTCTCCTTACCAGGTATGCTGCTGGCTACCAACTGGTGTGCCTCCCTTCTCCAGAGCTCCAGGGACATGGCACTAGTACTTTCAGACAAAATCCCCAGAAGTACATTCCTTAGCCAGCTGGACGTGACCTCGCAGCAGGTCCCTGTCACAGCCTGTGGCTTATTCTTCCTTCTGGCTGATTCTATCCTATTTGGTACCCCTCTCCAACATCCCTACAGTGTCCGCCCTTTCCTTACCCTATTCTAGGGTACCCTTCAAGTCCTTACCACTTCCAACCAGCCTTTCCAGTACACCTTTTAGGCCACTTGCTGGACCACCTACCCCTCCAGGTATTGGATGTTTTACATCCCTTTGGGACACCAAACTTTGATTGCCAAGGTCACCCGATAACCCTTAACTCTAGCCCAGTGACCTGGAGAAGATGCCAGGCAGGGGCACTGCCCAAGGTGAAACAAAAACCGACTCTTAGAAAGGGACACAGCAAAAGGGGCACAGCGAAAGCTATATATAAGAGGGTGGATTCTGAATGAAAATAAGGACGTGACCGCTCCAAATATGGTTGAGGAGGTTTTTACTGTAGAGGTGAGGGAGAAGAGAGCCAGAGGCATCTGGAACGGTTCCGAATGAACCTGGCCATGAGAAGAGAGAGGTGAGGAGAGCAAGAGAGGAAAAAGAGAAAGAGAGCACGTGGGGAGGTGCCAGCTAGATACGCCCAGTGACCTGTCATTCCCGGGGGAGGCGGCCCCAAGATCACTCCCTGCTCCGCTGGTATTTCTGAGCCCATTCCAGGGCTTTGTCACTTATTTCTAATTCTGNGGGCAGCACCCCACTCCCCCGGGGCCTGGCTCTTCCTTCCGTGTCAGATAACAAGGACAATGCTTAGAGCTCAGAAGGTGATCATTAAAACGGATTTAAGTGAATGGCTGGGTTTTCTAAGATCGACTTCTAACGCGAAACAGTCATTGTTTCCTNCTCACCCTCTCCCATCACTGTTCCCACGCGAAGCTTTCCTGCTACCCTCTCTGTCCTCTTCTGCCCCTGGGAGCCAAGGAGGGACATTCAGGGCCTTTTGACCTTTCTCAAGGTCATAAAGCAAGTGGGCGGGACCAGCCCCTGTGGTGTTCCCTGGGATCTCTCTCAGGCTCACTTTCAACTTCCCAAAGTTTCACCTTAAGCCCCAGGCAAGGTGTTCTCCCTTCGGACTGAATTTCTCAAGTTNACTATTCAAAATTGTCCCTTTTTGATCCCCAAATAATCAGCCAAGCACTTGTTCATATTAGCTGCTGCTATCTTCTGGGGACAATTCTTCTACAGTATTATTAAAATTCTGGCCCTTCACGAATAATCGCTTGGTTTGGGTTTTTGTCTTTTTTTTTTTTTTCTTTCATAATGGCTGACTGCACTCCCTGTGTTTGCCAAAGATGCAGGTGGGAGCCATTTTACACTGGAAAGCTCTATGCTTGCAAGCTTGTTCACCTCCTAGGTGAGAGCTGCTGGGAACAGAGGGGCAGTTATGTGCTTTCTGGGAATGGGGGGGGAAGCTTTTGTGATGCGCAAGTTCACACCCAGGGGTGCAGCCCCTCAGGCTATGCACCTCATACCCAGGTGGGAAAGCACGGTGTGAGCTCTTAAAATGCCAGGTGTGTGTCTTCAGAAGAAAAGTCACCTACCCAGTATCCACAGACATTGCCAGGTGTATGTCTTCAGAAGAAAAGTCATCTACCTAGTGTCCACAGACATTGCCAAGATCTTCTCAGGGATAACGGACATGAGATACCATAAAAACCAAATCTGAGCCTCACCCACAAAACCCAGGTAGGTATGGGGTGCCAGCTGCCCATGGCTGGCCCCAAGGAAGTACCACATGCTAGTGGCTGTATCACTCTTTTCCTTGCTGTGACTTAAAGAAGGATGGGTTTATTCTAGGTCACAGTTTGAGGGTACAGCCCATCTTGGCATGTGTGACATGGTGGCAGGAGCCTGAGCCAGCTGGGCACTTTGCATCCACAGTCAGGAGGCAGAGAGAGATGAATACTGGTGCTCAGCTGGCTTCCCCTCTTCTCCCCTTTTTTATTCAGTCACCCCAGCCTGTGAGATGGTACAGTCCACATTCAGGGTGGGTCTCCCTTCCTCAACTAAAGCATTGTGGGAACTCCATCACAGACATCTCACAGAAGTGTGTTTCCATAGTGACTCTCAGTCTAGTCAAGTTGACCGTGAAGATCATCAGTCGTGGTAGCATGTCTGCGTGAAGATGTTATCTTGTACATTGAAGGGTAGAATCCATGCGTTGGCAGGGCTATGGTCCTGATTCTCCAGGGCAGCCCAGTTTTATAGCGTTTCTAGGTACATCCTTCAGCTCCTGGTCCTTTCCTCTGTCTTCAAATCCAACAAATGATAACGTCCTCTTAGAGTCATATGGATAGTGACTTTAGCCCCACCCAGAGCCTTAATTCTCGGTTTCCACCTGGCAACACATTCACAGACTTGGGGGTTTATGCTGGAACATCCTTCTGCCAGTCTGTGGTGGCTTACTTGTTAAAGGGTATAGTTTCAGCCACACTGCTAGAATCAGGCCAGGGTGAAACAGGTCCTTGAATTGGGATCCTAGCTTCACCACTTACTGCAATGTAAACTTGGCCAAGTCACTAATCTTCTCTTTTGGTTTAGTTTGGATCTCCAGGTGTTTGGGTGTGTGGAGTTTATTTGGGAGGTGGCTCCAGGAAGCCTTTTGAGGGAGGGTGAACATTTACCAGAGTGGAAATTAAAAACGTTTACACTGTAGGGGGCTGGCACTGTGGGCAGCAGGGCCTGTCTTGAGAGCTGAATACCAAGGCAAAGCACAGAATTATGCCCCTGCAGGGCAGGAAGTCTTTCTTCCTCACGTCTCGCCTTGCTCCTTGAGCCTTTCATCCTGTTCTTCTACAAGCTGGGCCTGCTCTGAGGAACAAGGCACCCTAGACAGAGACACAGGAAATCACTCCTTCATGTGGGTCTAGGCAGAGCAAACTAAAAGTATTGAGTGTCATTACCTTCTGGCCATGCATATAGATAGAGTGTACAGGTGTGTCCAACCTGTGACTGACAGGCTGCAAACATCCCAGAATNGCTACAAATGCAGCATAACACATCTGTACACGACAGTGTCATACTGCAATGTCAAAAGATTGGATACTCTGAGATGTGACACCAACATTAATTTCACATTTAGACTTGAGTCTTATCCCCAAGATTTCTTATTATGAATATGAAAATAATCTAAAATCTAGTTGAAAGCATCTCAGGTGAAGGATACTCAACCTGCATAGAGCTGTGGCTGGGGTTGGCTACAGGGCTGACTAAATAGGACATGAACTCACTAATTAGCTCAGTGCTTGCCATGTGCTACATACCCAAGAAGGCAAACTGTGGTGTGGCCCTTGGTGGTCATGTGTCCTTTATTGTTCTGTGTCCTCTCCTGTGATCTAAGAGAAGTCAATGACTCATGTGAGACTCGAGCAGACACCATTTTGTTTTGCATGACTCTTCTAATAGGAGGGACAAGTGCCAATCACATTGCCCCAGAAATGACAGGAAGAGGTGGCTGAGATGGTGCTGAGAGACAGGTATTTGTTTTCAGAAGGGCTTGCCAGGGTGTGGCCATCAGAGCAGTCAGGTGCTGGAGAAGAAGAGAGGAACTCATGGGGACAGAAGGAAAAGGGGAGGTCTTTGGGATATATCAGCAATGTGTGCAAAGGCACCAAGGCAGGAAGCAAAGAGCTGAATTCAAGACGCTATACTGAAGAAAGGGCTGTGTGGCTTGAGCACAGGTTAAGGGTTGGGCATCTCAAGTCAATTTGTTGAAGTTGGACATACATTCTAGAAGGTTCTTTTCAGCTCCAAACTGTAATGAGCATGTGATATCCAACTGCCTGCCTGTGACAACACATAGAAGACAGGTGCGCTTTACTTTGCTTTGTGTCAACCTTGAATGATCCTGGCAAGTGACCTCATCATGTGTTACCTAGCCCAAGGTCCTGGGACCATCAGAACTGAATCAAATGATCAATTAGTCATTTTTNAAAAAATAGTACAAGAAAATGAAACAATACATCCTGTGTTTGGCTTTCAGCTCACTAGCTGATGAGATGTATGGATAGTGACAACTTATCGTGGACTGGAGAGTGTACACCTGCTACGTAAGGGTGCTGGATCTCTGTGCACCTGCTGTCTTATTCTGATCAAGGCTATGACCCAGTTGCCTTGGTGTATGCGTGTTCTTTCACACAATCCCTTACCTTTGTCCTGGTTCCATCCAACTCCGTACAGTTGGAACTTGATCACAAGTGTCCTATATTCCAGGGTCATGGGCCTGGGAACTCAGACCAAACCAATGTTTGAACCTAAGTCCTTGTAGGTTTTCAGAAGCCCTCTGGCCATATGCTAAGGAGGCTTATATACCATTATAATTCCCTGTAATGGTAAAAAAAAAACCCATGTAGACCAGAAAGGAGTGTCTTCCTTTGAAGACAACCGTGTACAGTGGGTATCAGAATCTCTGGGTCCTTTGATGTGCCCTGCGGACAGTCCTAGGAAGTTCTGGCAGTGGATGATACAGACGGAGTGGTGTATGGACTGGATGTGTCTATCACTTCACCATCACATGTTGAATCCCAAATCTACAATGTGATGACATCCGAAGGTAGGTCCTCCTATAGGATGAGATTGGGTTTAGATGATGTCATAGAAGAGGTTCCCATGGTGGTCATAGTGTCCTCATAAGAAAAGGAAGGGGGGCCAAGGCTCCCTCTGTCTTCATATGAGCTATGGGGAGAAGGTGTGGAGAGAGAGAGAGAGAGAGAGAGAGAGCTCACCACACTGAGACTTGGGGACTTATTAGCCTTTGAGGAAGTGTCAAGGGAGGTTTTGTCACTTTAGCCCATGGCCTTTTGTGACAGTAGCTCAAGCAGACTGTATAGCCCTAGGCATGATTACAGAAACTGCTGGATTCTACTGACAGAGGGTCAACATTACACTGGACAAGCTGATTTGGTGTTGGTTCCACCATGTGGTATTTGTTCTGTCCAAGGGAGCTTCCTGTCACCTCCATGATGCTGAAGCTGTGATGTGCNATGAGACATGCAGACTAGGCAGAGCTGATAGCATCCCTGACCCTGCCTCCCCAGGGTTCCCTTTTGAAATCATCAAGGCCTCCTGGAGAATGTGCTCCGGAGTCCCCTGACTTCTGATCAATGTCTTCAGAAACCAAAGACTACAGCTGGCATAGAGTGACACACCTTGTGCTGGTCTCATGCATATAGGGCAATGGTGCTTCCAAAGTGTGCCCAAGTCCCCAAGGACATCCTTTCCATTCCAGTGTATTGGTGGAGACCACCNTCATCCTGGGGTTCACACATGGAGTGGTAGCCACTACCGTCAGGAAAAGAGAACTGACTTCAAAGGGGCTATAGCTTCCTCCTAAACCTGAGAGTGATACTCATGGGGAAGAACCCTTTNAACACAGAGCTCAGGGCCTGAGGATGTAGCTCCTTTGATAGAGTGGTTGCTTAGCATGCACTGAGGCCTGGTTTCGATCCCCAGGACCACATAAATCAGTTGGTACACACTTGTAATCCCAGCACTTAGGCGGTAGAGGGAGGAGAATCAGAATTTCAATGTCATCCTTAGCTACACAGGGAGTTCAAGGCTAGTCTGGTCTGGAAATCCATTATAAACAAACACACACAACCTTCAAAGCCTCCCAACAGATCTATGGTATTCCCACACACCAGCACCCGCTGGGAGGAGATGCAATAACCCTCTGTTTCATCTAGGGTGGCCCAGATGCTGGGACCTGCAGTGGCCTGGATTTCCCCATTCTTCCTCCTCTCAGCCCTCTTGCTTTATACTTAGCTTTTCCACCCCCAATACAGCCATGTGGTAGCCAGCATNGAGATCAATAATTTTGTGGGCATTACGGGTACCAGGAGAAGAGAAGCAAGCCCATACATACTCCAACAGCTGCAGGGACAGTGGGTCCAAAAGCAACATGGGATGACTGCGTGTGATGACTGCATGTGAGTGTCAGTGGGATGAGGGGGCTCAGCTACCCAGGAGACTACTGGTCCTGTTTGGGAAGAATGAAATTAGGAAGAGTCAGAGGGTCTGATTGGTGCTGAGATTCTTTGGGGGACACAGTCACTGATGCCTTTCAGTGGCAGAGTTTTGAACTCAACCGAATGCAGAAAGTGCCTGAGAACTTTCTGCATTTGGGAAAGCACATGGGAACCAGGGAGACACTCCCCAGGAGATTCCCAGGCTAGGGAAGGAGAGAGACTAAGCAAGCTCTTGGATGGATTGTATTGGTGTGTGCCTTAGCTCCTTCCCTGAGATGGTATAGTTATTGAAAGACACTGTTNACTCCTCATCCTGGCTCCCCAACAATGCTTGGGTCAGTCACGATGTCCACAGTAGAGAGTGAAGAAATTCATAGTGAACTCACCACAGGCCTGAAAGGTGAAGATGTGTGCTGGAGGAAGAATGTATACTTCCTGATACTAGCTTTTGGAATCTCTGTTCCCTTGGGATTACTGGAATACAGTTTCTATAATCTGTGTTCAGAGTGATTTAGCTTTCAGTCTGAGGCATGGCTAGCTGGCTGTGATGAAGCAATGACAGAGGACAGTGAAAACAGNTTTGTCTGCTCATAAATACTTTAGTTGCTAGGCTCAGCAGCTGCCGGCAGACACTTGCCCTAATGAGTGAGTATCGATTAAATTCTAGTTTGGAATCAGGATCATAATTGCTGGGTTGAAGACTTGAAGGATCATGTTCTGTAATGAAGACAAGCTCCTCGGGCAGCTCCTATTTGAAACCAAACCTCAGGGGTCAGCAGTTGCCATGGAAGTCAGTGGAACCAGAGGAATCTGGCACAGATCTCCGTCGTGGAACAGAGGCAAAAGACTTTGGAACTGGAAAGGGTCCTTGGGCTGGTCCACTCTAACTTCATCCTAAAATGGCCATTGCTTTCTGATACCAGCTTAGGATTGTGAGTCCTTCTATCCTTCAGACTTCCTTTCTGAACAGGGATACAGAAGGCAAACTGGTGTCAAAGTCAGGTTTGGTGTGTGGGTTTTCATGCCTCCTGCCCCATCTGTCTCACAAAGAAAAGTCCATTGTCAGCACACTGTAGTGACCCAGCTTGTGAGACCCATCCCCTTAGCCCCCAAATGGTTTAGATTCAGGTCACTCCAGGACTAAGGATTAAGTCACAGGTCTGGTGGATGATATTCTATCTNCTGTCTAAACAGACTGTGACACCGGGGATAAGGCATAGAGATGCTTTGAGCTCCATNGTAGGACTGGGCAGGGTTGGGGGGTGTCTCCATTAGTAGAATATTGTCACTCAGGCAGTTAGATAGACTAAACCAGGCACTCCTGAGTGTGATCAGGTGTTACCTACCTGTAGCACTCTAGGATTCTGGAGAATTGGTCTCCAACANACACTTTGTCCCTTTCAGAACAGCAACTACAGGAATGACCAGACTAGCTCCACTCTGGGCTAACAAATCTGTCTGAGGGATGATGCCACTTTGTTTCTGTGACTACACATGACTAAATTGAGATGATAGGTTTTTCAGTGATGGAGACCACTAGTCAAGGCAAACTGCTGGGTGGGACTCAGGGGTAGCCACATCCCCGGCAGGGACCAAGTTCAAGTGAACAGATGAGTCATGTTGGAAACAGGCTGCTACAAGAAAGGGAGGGGGGAACCTGNATCTTTTATGTAGAGGAAAATAACAGCACCACAAGCATTCTGAAGGTGCTAGGTGGGCTNCTTAGAGGGCATCCAAATGCCGTGAAACCCAAAAGAATTCAACACATAGAGCTGGGCAGCTGAGACCCTGGCTCCTTCTCCAGCCCAGACAGAGGACCTTGAGGATAGAGTAGAAAGGAAACGCCGTAGTGCAGGGTGGTCAGAGTCATCTCACTGTCTTCAAGGGACCCAGACAAACAGGATGAAGGTGGTGGTAGTGGGAAGGTTATTACTGTCTGTAACACACACCCAGGGTACCTGCTGTCCTGTGCAGGCTCCCAGGCAACGGAAACTTTACCGCTCCCATTAAAAAAAAAACCATGAAGGGCTTCAAAACAGCGATGGGACTCATTTCTCCCAATTTGTGCAGCCATGAGACTCCCAGATGCCATGGCTGTTTCCTTCCAATGCCAGGTACTGGCCAAAGCCAACACCATATGCACTTCCTGGAAATGGATGTGTGTGAATCCTCCACTTCCCCTCTGTTATACAGCTAACTCCTCCCAAGTGAAACATTCTTTCCTGGAGACTCAGAAAGGAAATGAAACTTATTAGATGTAGGAAGCTCCTGAAGTGTACAAGATGCCTGAAGTCCCTCCCNAGGTTATACAAGCTGTAAGAATCACTGGCGAGAAGAGTCTCTGACCATCTGAGTTCCCGCCAAGTCCTGCAGGGAACTCCAGGGATGTAGCCTTTGTGAGTCACAGCCATGCCGGGTGGGCTGTTCAGTGATGCATCTGCCTTTGAATCCCCCATGGTCCCGGAAGCAACCATGCTAAACTCACTGGGCCAACTAACACAGGCTTGGATAGAGTGGTGTCTTTGATCTGTTGTCAGTGCCCCATGTAGAATGAAGAGAGTTTGTTCATATTTCCCCAGGAGAAGTTCACGCCCAGGCAGGAGCATCATCTCCCTTCTGTACTGAATGTCATGTATTCGAGGCCCAGCAGCTGTAAGAAGAGCATGTCACGTATCACACTACTCTTTGGAAACTGCTGGCTTTCTGCTTTGCTTCTCAATGTGTCCACAGAGCATCCTTGGCATCACCAGGCAGTCAGTCTTGCAGATGTTTGGACTCTACCTAGACCTAGTAAGTGAGACCTTGTGTTTAGCGGGATCTCCAGGGAATCCTGTGCATACTGTAGCTTTAGGAACAGGGATTTTACGAAGTCTGCAATGCTAAGAGCAGTTGAGTGGTGTCTAACTTGAGTGTTATTGATCAGAATCCTCAAGGAGAACTGGACAGGTCAGAGTTAAGACTTTAAGATGTAGACATAGTCGGGCAGTGAGGGCCCACACCTTTTATCCCAGCAGAGGCAGGTGGATTTCTGTGAGTTCAAGGCTAGCCCTGTCTACAAGGGGAGTTCCAGGACAGCCAAGGCTGTTACACAAAGAAATTCTGTCTCGAAAAAAAAACCAAAACCAAAACCAAAAACCAAAAACAAGCAAACAAAAAAGATGAAGATACAAAGGCCCAAGTGCATAGCAAAGAAAAATTACTCAGAAGCTCAGGGAGCAGAAGCGCTTTCATAGACTATGTGTCCTTGATAGGAATATTCAAGCCCTTCCATGTGACAAAGAGCCTGAAACTAGGGTCAGGCCCCTGAACTGACTATAATACGGGCTGAGAAGGAAGAGCAACATCACAGCACTATTCTGGAACTGACAGCTTTCACTTTCCTAGGAGTGTAAAATCCTAAGCTCAGAAGGATGAAAC
>LZPO01017292.1:999274-1018941 GCA_001675575.1 Neotoma lepida | reverse complement strand
TCAGGGCATGTGGACACCGTGATACCATGAGTACTGATGACACTGTCAGGGAGTGGCCAGCAAAACTACCCCAGGCACCAGGAAAGAGACACAGTTACCTCTGGAGATCCTGTGTAGCTTTGCTCCCCATGGTACCGCAGTCTACGGATGCTCAAGTTCCTTACACAAAGGTGCAGTGATTGCTTATATCAGATGTGTAATATCTTATATACTTCATTAAGCCATCAACTGATCTCTCACCCTGCTTATGCTCAACACTAAACCAGTGCTGGTTATCTGGCCAACGGAGACAACTGGCTANCTAGCATAATAAATGAGAGGGGAGACTTTGGAGGGAAATGTAAAATTCTTGATGACTGATATACATGTTATAGTTTATAAAAAGACTGCCCTCCCCCTTTTTTTCCTTTAGAAAAAAATTTTTAACTCGTTCTGGTGAATTTGATTAAATTTAGACTGTGGCTTTGGGAAAACTCATGGCTTTGAGCACAGACCTTCCTGAGAGCCTTCTGATAATGTAACCCACCTGCTGGAAGGTCCCCCAAACAGACCCACCTCTCCTGAGCCTCTCCTGAGCCACCCCTCCTTGCTGCAGTGCATGGAACCGGCTGTGATTTGCCCTTGCTTCTGGTGATGTCACGCTCTAGCCTGTAATCACACTCATTTTGCATGTGGTAATGGATATTCATTCAGAGTCCTTGTCTCACGTGGTCTACCAGCACACACACAAAGCAGACATGAGAGTCTGTGTCCTGTATCACTGCGTTACAGGAACAGCAAATTACAGTTGTTAGAGTATCCACAGGGGGGCTCTCCCGACATTCTAAATGCAGAGGGGCTCGCAGTGATTGGGGGATGGAGGGGAAGAGAACTGAACTTCCACAGTGTAAACAACCTTTCGATGAATCCGTGGAGTGCTTTGTCTGACCTGGGTTAGCATCAGTTCTATGATGCCATCCGCACCCATGGGAGGGGGATCNGCACAGAAAGACTGAATGCTTTTCTGCAAATCTGTAGTCTAGAAGTGAATGGGGCTGGTTTTAACACAAGGACTAGGGCCAGCACCCTNCTGNTTTTAACACAAGGACTAGGGCCAGCACCCTGGTTTTTGAATATTTTATTTTATTCTGTAAATTGAAAAAATTAAAATATGATCACATAATTTCCTCTCCTTCTCCCATTATCTCCACCCCCCAAGTCTGCCCTCTCAAATTCATGGTCCTTTTCTTGAATTATTACTGTTTTGTTTTGTTTTATTTTATTTTATTTATTTATTTTTTTCTTTCGAGACAGAGTTTCTTTGTGTAGCCTTGGCTGTCCTGGAACTAGCTCTGTATACTAGGCTGGCCTCAAACTCACAGAGATCCATCTGCCTCTGCCTCCCAAGTGCTGAGATTAAAGACATGAGCCACCACTGCCTGGCTTTATTACTGTTTTTTTATATATAAGTGGATAAATGTATAAATATACCCTGCCAAGTCCACCCAGTGTCAGTTGCATGTATTTAATTTCAGGGTGACAACTTTGTACTGGATAACCAATTTGGGGGGATTCATCCCCAAGGCAGACCTCTCCAAGGAAGACCTCTCCCTCTCTCATCGGGTATGGCTTGTAGCGCTTTACCTCGGGGTGGGGCCCTATGANATGCCCCCTTCCTGGCTGGCATGTCTGTTGGTGNTGTGTTTGTTCAGGTCTTGTTTGGGCAGCNATACTGTNGAGGTATCAAGGGTATAGCTTCCCTGCTATTTCTAGGAGACACAGTCTCACAGCAGAGTTCTTGGTNCTCTGGTTCTTACAATTTTTCTGCACCCCCTTCTACAGTGTGTCCTAAGGCTCAGTACAGGAGTTGGGTTGTGGATGTATTCNTTNACTCTGGGTACCCCACAACTGANTAGCTGTTCTCTGCATTTTGACCAGCTGTGGCTTTAGGCAGTGGGCTCCATTGCTGCGAGGAGAAGCTTCCTGAGTGAGGGCGAGCNCTACCCTTATCTATGGGGATAANTATTTAGGAATTATATTGATTTTGTGTTTTACTCCTTGATTCTGCTTTAACTTTAACTTAAGCTGTCTAACAACAGCCCAAACCATCTGAAATCTCTCTCTNTCTCTCTCTCTCACTCACCCCATTGGCTCATGGCTGTTAATAGTAAACACCACTATTACATCTCAAGGGCTTCACCAGTGACGGGATGTCAGAGTCCTGGGAACAACAATGAAAACCAGCAGATGCAGAAAGCATGCTCCCAGTGGCTTCTTGTGGGTCCCCTTTCTTTTCATAGGACATGGCTCGCACAGGGCCAAGCATGCGCAGGTGGGTTCAGCCTTCACAAGTTAGGGGAATGCTGAGGAGATGACTTAGTGGTAAAGTACTTTCNTTGGGGTTGGGTGCTAGAGCTCAGACAGAAGTCAAGGTGGTGGTCTGTGCTTTTCAGCCCAGCACTGGGAAGGCAGAGACAAAAGGATCCCTGGGGCTCACTGGCCAGCAAGCCTAGCCTACTGTGAGTTCCAGGCCAGTGAGAGACCCTGTCTTACAAGCATGATGAATGGTGCCTGAGGAATGGCACCCAAGGCTGACTTCTGACCTTTGTATGAATGTCACACAGCATCCTGCGTGTATACACACACACACACACACACACACACACACACACACACACGGGAGAGGGTAGAGTGAGTCCTTGCAAGACAAATTAGAAAGTAGAATACGCCCTTGATTATAACTGGAATGCTTAGCCCGGTATGGTGGTGCACACCTTTAATCCCAGCACTTGAGAGGCAGAGACAGGGAGATCTCTGTGAGTCTAAGGCCAACCTGGTCTATACAACAAGTTCCAGAATAGCCAGAGCTACAAAATAGAGAAAAACCACCCAAACAATTGGAAATGTTAATCAAAAAAAAAAATCACATCCTATTCCCCATAGCTACTCAAAGATACCAATACAAATACACACCAAACAGAACCTAAGATCAGAGGAATGAGCGGCCATGCTTTGTCATGCCTTGTCATGCCTGGCAGGAAAGTCCATTCACACAAGGAATCCTCTAGGACCTTAATCAGCACTTCTGGGCTTGTGAGGAATGCAGGCTCCAGATGCNCCCCAGATCTGCTGGCCTAGAACCCCCACTTGAATGTCACCTTCAGTTTCTATCTTTGAGTCTCCTGATGGATGGGCTGTAACTCAACAGAGACTATTTCCAGTGAAGTTGTGGTGAGTTGGTTACAGTTCACAGAACCTAGCAAGTATCCTTCAGGGCCATCAAGAGTAAGGCTCTCCAAAGGACTCTTTATAAAGTATCCATTCTGATTTTCGCCTAGTGGCCCTTTAAGGTATGGCTGAAGCAGGAGAGTAATCTAGCAGCCTCCCCCAAGTTCACACTTGAGTGATGTGATGACTGACAGACATCCACTTCCCACTGCTTCTTGGGGACCTCCAAACCCAGCTGAAGAAAGATGACCTTCTGAAGACAGCCCCTTGGTCGGGAGCAAAATTATCCAGATGCCACTAAGCCCGTGAGCCAGAGGTGTGCATCACTTCTGTGGCAGGAGCTGGCCTAAGTGGTTAGCACCCAACCATGTTCTCCTAGGCCACATCCTCCTCCTCTGGAGCTTTGTCTTGTCCCCTTTTCCTAAGCCCCTGGGAGAGGTAGTTGTAAAATTTTTTTTAAAAAAATTTATTTATTTATTTAGTTTTTTTGAGACAGGGTTTCTCTGTGTAACCCTGGCTGGCTGTCCTGGAACCTACTCTATAGACTAGGCTGACCTTGAACTCACAGAGATCTGCCTGTCTCTGCCTCCTGAGTGCTGAGATCAAAGGTGTGCACCACCATCTCCTAGCTGAAAAAAAATTTTTTTTCTGGGCAGAGATCATAGTAATTTATTTGCTTCTCAGTCCAGCCTGTTTTAAAAATCAGCTTTCCCCGATATTCCCATGGTTGCAATTTGTGGGCAGAGATTTGACACCAAACACAAAGAGCCAGCATGTTCCCCAACGATAAACTTATATATCAGGGGAAAAAAAAAACCTACATGGTACATGGCCAAAGGGTTACATAACATTTAATTATCGTAATTAAGAGAGGAGGTGGAGAACAGAAAGCTACCAGCCAATGAGAGTGATGCCTATTGGCCCAGGGGGGTTTACTGCTGAGCCAGACTCTGTCTTCAATTTGCCCTTTGGTGGGCACGGTGGCCAAAATAAAAATAGTTCTCTGCAGCTGCAGGAGGCTCCAGCCAGATCTAGTACCTTCAGTAAGGAATGCAGGCTGACCTGTGCTCAAGGCACAGCAGAAGGAAAGCAGACCCTCTTTCCACCGTCTTCCCTGGGAGTCTCCCACCTGCCACCTCGCTCTGGCCACCANCAGATGGGACATGGTAGAGCTGGAGTGTGGGATTTCAGGGTCAGGTCACACTCTAGCCATCTGACCATGTGATATGTTTGCCCTGCAGGGTGCATAGAAACCAGAGCAGTGGAACTTGTCACTGTTGTCAGGGA
Source organism: Neotoma lepida (assembly GCA_001675575.1). Classification (NCBI taxonomy): domain Eukaryota; kingdom Metazoa; phylum Chordata; class Mammalia; order Rodentia; family Cricetidae; genus Neotoma; species Neotoma lepida. The sequence continues at coordinate 1,014,447 of LZPO01017292.1, read as the reverse complement.
AAGACCTCCTACCAAAGACAAATTATTTGGAGGTTCCAGAGTACCTCTATCTGCTTCAGCCATAAACATGTTGGTTACTTCTGATATTTTGTCCAAAATGATACCGGGATATAGATGACTTAATTCTTAGAAAATCAAGTGTTCGATTGTTGAAGCCACATGACCAACTTTTGTCTCATACAGATTACCTAATTTTCTTCATCTCAGAAATTCTGATCCATAGTGCTGTCACTTCCGCCAGGGCCACACGGGGGCGCTGTGGGAGGCCAGCCTGAGCTGACTGGGAGGAGGCCCATTCACCTCCATGCAGGAGCCAGAGCTGCACTGCTGGAAGAGTCCTCTGACATGGGTGGCATTTTAGTCACCTTCGCTCTACCCAGCAACATTTCCGACCACTCCGAGGACACAAATACTCCATCAGAAGGGTGAAAGCCTCAGGGCCCCGCTGAGCAATAAAAGCTCCCTTCAAATGGGGCGTGACAGCCAAGCATGTGTTTCTAATGGGCACACCAGGAGTGACGCGGGCTCTGCTCCCAATGCTAGGACAACCCTGCCCACGGGCCTGGGAGCCAACCCTGCCCACCAGCCCATCCACCCCATAGTTCACTACAACTCCATGGGAAGCCTCATTTGGTGCTGATAAAAAAGAAATCTCTGTACTTTTCCTTGGCAGGAACTGTCAAGGCACGCTGGTCGCATTGCTCTTGCCTGCATAGCATGGGGCTGAGGAAGACTCCAAAGCCAAGGCTGGCTGTGAGAGACTGTGCTCCACTTCCTGAAGAGTGGGGTGTGTTCGGCTGCGGTNTCCAGCGGCTTTTAGAATCCTGCTTCACCATCCGTTTTCATTACCAACCCCCCTCCTTTGAGTCAGAGAAATTACAGCTCACAGATTTGCCTAATTTGCATGCTTCCCAATTATATACCTTGATATAAACACCAGAATCCAAGTGTTTAGTAGCAACAATGGCTGAAGTCTGGAATAAACAGAGCCCCTTAATCATTGTCAGAGGGATTCTGTCTTGAAGGCTGACACAAACAGAAGAGGACATCCAGGCTGAGTGGTGGAGCTGGAAGTTTCTGGTTTGGTTCTTTTTTTTTTTAAGTCCCACATGCTTGGAGCCAGAGGAGACATACAAACAAACACAAAATCCAAGCAGTAAAATGTGTTTGGTTGTTCTCTGGAAATCTTAAATGCGTCACAAAAGAGAGTTTTGGGTTTTTGTTTGTTTGTTTGTTTTTCTTTTTGGCAATTTCTCTGTTCCCAGCCCTTTAGTCCTGAAGATCCTGGAACCTGAAGGCAAAGGGATGTTTTGCTGTTTTGGGGCTAACGTGTTACAGGGCCAGAAGAGAGATTATGATTGATGAATACCACTGTGCTCCCTCCCTCCCTCCTCCCCCACCCAGCCCAGGCCAGCTGTATCCAATCTGGGAAGCTGGGGTGGGTTGTCTCTCATCTCCTCAGGCAGATTCCTCAGGCTCACATCCCTCCTAAATCTGGACCCAGGACCTCACTCTCAGCTTAGACACGCACAGCTCATGGCCATTTCCTCCTCTTTACGCCCTATAACTTTCCCATCTCCAAACATCTGCATTTCGCAGGCTGCTGTCCACTGTGCACTGCTGACATGAAATTACATGTCACCAAAGCCAGTCAGATTTCCCGCCCCAGCTGGGCTCTCAGGGCTGCTTGCCAATTTTGTCTCATTTGTCCTCATATCTCTTTTCATTTCCCACCACAGAGCTTTTAAATACAAGTATTCTTGTGCCGACAATGGGTTGATGTCCCATAAGCCCATCCTAAGTTGAAAGTGACCAGCTGAAAATTCATCCAAGACTCCTACTGAACNTCTCACTTGGAGCTGAGCTCTTTGCCACCACCTAGCATCGTGGGAGAGGACATGACACAAGCCTGGATTCAAGCTCAGAATCAGAAGTGGGGTTTCTGCTGAGCGCATATCACTTTGGTACCACCATAAGGTCAACATTCTGAAGTTGGGGACTGTCACCATGTAAAGGGCTAAGCATGTGTGTTTGCTTCCAAGAGCTGCTGGAACACATCACTAACAGCAGGGTGTCCCAAGCAGGAGGCTCTGAGGGGCAATCCGCTTGGNCCTCTCTCCAGCTCTCTGCCCCTGTGTCCATGGTGGCCTCCTTTCCAGCATCTTCTCTGTAAGGGTATCTATGTGTCTGTCTTGTTATAAAGCCATCAGCCATTGGACTCAGGGTGACTATCCTAATCCCTATGAACTCATCTGAACTTGAGCCCATCTGCAGTCTTTATTTCATAGGGTCCTGTTTACAGGCTCCAGCCCTTAGCTCCGCCCATTATAACAGAAGTCCGACACTCAGAAACACTCACTGCATTTCAGCTCTTTTAAAGAATGCTTTAGCAGCCGCTATCCTTCCTGGGGATGATGATGCGGAGCCCTGTTCTAAGTCACTCCACACTNTTCGAAAAAGCAGCCTCAGGCTGTGCCCTGCCCTGAGTGACTCCACTTTACAGAGCTAAAATTTGCTTCACCTGAATGCAGATGCAGAGGCAGGGTGACTTCTCCTCTCCCTGCATTAAGCATCATTGCCCATCTAGGACAGCTATGAGACACAGGATGCAAAATTGCAGATCCCGCAAGCCAAAGGTACCACTGATAAACTTATTCAGTGGGCTGGGAACACACGGGCACACATGCATATTAAAATGGTCGGAAAAAAAGGCCTGAGAACTTACTGAACACACCAGATAAAGAGAAGGTAGGGTATCTACATCCAGATCCCATTAAAAAGTTATAACAGAGCTGGAGAGGTGGCTCAGAGGTTAAAAGCATTGACTGTTCTTCCAGAGGTCCTGAGTTCAATTCCCAGCAACCACATGGTGGCTCACAACCATCTGTAATGAGATCTGGTGCCCTCTTCTGTATACATAATGAATAAATCTTAAAAAAAAAAGGATATAACAATGCAACAGACAGCTCCACTGGCCTCTCATCCAACCACCCGGTGCATCTATCAAAGGTCTGAGAGANAGAGACTCCACCATTGTTCCAGGGCTGCAGCTCAGCATGGTCTCCGCTGCTTGATTCAGTCCTCTTGAATTGCTGTCCACCTATCCATCTATCTGTCCATTTGTCAGTCCATCATCTATCAGAACAAAGATTCTACACCTTCTTCTTCAACAGTTCAGTTCTTCAGTAGCCTGGCCAGATTCCAAGGCTCCAGCTAGCTCTGCATGCTCCCAAGCTCTCCAAATGGTTTCTTTAATATTAATAACACCTGGTATGTCTCTCTTTGCCCCTGTATCAGATCTCTGCCTCCATTATGGCCCTTTTAAACTCTGAGGCCTTTTGCGGCCATTCTGTAGCAAACACATATACACACATATGTATATGTTACTGTATGAGGTAGAATATATGATTTGAGAGTATTAGTAATTAAAATTGGACTAAAAGAACCTGTGACTGCCAACAGTCAGCTATCAAAGGACATCGGGACTCCTTGGTAAACACACCCAAAGAAACTGACATAGCTTGTGTATTTTAAAAACATATTTATTTATTGTATAGATACAAGTGTTTTGCTACATGTATGTATGTATACTCTATGCATGCCTGTGCTGATGGAGGTCAGAAGAGGGTGTTGGATTCCCTGGGATCAGAGTTCTGGATGGTTGTGAGTCACCATGTGGGTACTGGGAACTGAACCCAGGTCCTCTGCAAGATCAGCAAGTGCTCTTAACTGCTGAAACATCTCTCCAGCCACTCTAGATTGAGAATGTATTATTTAATAATTGTCACATTGTGGAAAGATGCAGAAGTGTTCATTTATGTGTGTGGCATGTGCACTCACAGCTTGCATTTTCTTCCTTAGAGGGAAACCATTCTGTATGTAACTCCTCTGCTTCTCCCCTCCCCCACCATCACACCCTGTTGTTGCCCCCCGGGGGCTTCCATGTATTCCTGAGGCTATCCCTCTTGGTCCCACCTTTACTCCTGGTTTAATAACTCTTCTGAAAACTGGCTTGACACAGGAATTAAAAATCCCTTAGAGGCACCCACTGCCTCCAGGAAGCCTCCTTCCTTTGGGAACTATGAGGGTGATATCCTGTGGAGATCTCTGTGACCTTCACAGACACCCTCATGAGCTTTGGGAGGCAAGAAGGCAGTTGGACACAACAGGAATCAGTTCCTAGTGTTCTTTCAGACTTCAATCTGGTGAAAACTATTCTTGCGATGATTATCTCTATCCTGTGTGCCCAACAAAGCACACCTAGGAACAAAGTAAACTAAATACAGATCAGACGTGACTACATGGAAACTCTTTGTGAAGTACATTTGACACCTGCCACAGAGATGGCTTCTACAGATTGAGAGAAACAAGTTTACGAGAAGGGTCTGTAGGAGGGTCCAGTGCCGGAAAGTCTCCGCCACACAGATTATAGAGGTCATCAGGCTAGAGAGCATGCGTGCTCCAGCCTTCTGGGCGGAAAACAGGTTTTGCATTCCTTCCCTCGAAGGAACAACCCTGTAGGTTTAACATTCCGGGTCCTCTGGTGCACGTCTGTGAGCACAGAGAACTCTGTGTTCCCTCCAATGTCCTTTCTAGTATGCCAGCTTCCTGACTCCCAGGGAAATCATCTGAGAGGCCTTCTGAAGCTCACTGTACCCCTTAACCATGATGGCCCTGAAAAAGTCATTATGAAGGTCAGGGTGAACATGCCGGAACTGCTCCTTCCTGGAAGACTTCAGCCTCCTGCCAAGTTGCAGAGTTGTTTGCATGCTGGCTTCTCTGGTCACTTCGCTGTGAACCTTTCATGAACACATGACTGAGCATCATGGTCTCTTGAGCTTCTGATTGGTCTGTGCCATGTTTCACAGCATGCCGGCTCTGGTTGCCGGGATTCTGATTAAATTTGTGAGGTCACTTGCTGTGGGTTCCAAAGACCATGAAAGTGCCCCTTGTGAGGACAGGGAGGGATTTGAGGAATGGTGGAGGAGACATCCTGAGGCGTGGCAGCGATCAGAGGGGAAGAAGACTGAGGATGACTGAACATACGCCACTTATTTTCAACACCCCCACCCCCGCAGGATTGTGAGCTGCATAAACTTTATCTACAACAACATAGTGAGAAAGACAGTGAGCCAAAATAACCCTAGACTGAGTTATGGGTGAGTAGATACCACATCCCAAGCAAGACATCAAGAGAAGATTTCCTCCTTAGCCATGTGTTTTTTCTTCTATGATGGGTTGCTGGGTTTTAAAAGAGAGGGCATGTGGCCATAGACCTGCAGCCTTCTGTCCTGGGATCTTTCAAGATGTCACCATCTGTGATTTTTTTTTTCAGTTGTCAACTTGATACAGTCTACAATCACCTGGGTTGTCTAGATCAGGCTGGCCTGGGGGAAGACTTGTACACTGTGGGTGGCATCATTCCCTAGGAAGGGGTTCCTGAACTGTCTAAAAGTGGAGAAAGCTAGTCGAGCATTAGCACCCATTGATGCGTTAATTCATTGCTCTCTGCTCTTAATTGAAGATGTTATATGATTGGCTGCTTCAAGTTCCTGATACAGGGATGGACCACGACCTGGAATTGTGAGCCAAATAAACGCTTTCTTCCTTTAAGTTGCTTTTGCAAGGGTGTTTTATCTTAGCAACAGAAACGAAGCTAACACACCTTCCAAGCATGTTCCAGTCTCCATCACAGCAGGTCCAGCGATAGGAAACTCACTGCCTCTGAGGCAGGGTCCTTGCATTGCTAAACTGCTCTGGCTTCAAGGAAGCTTCTCATTTTCCCTCAGTTGTGCCAACACCAGNCAACCTGAGGCTTTTCCTTGTCGCTGTTAATTACTGTCTTTACACATCATCACCTGCCCTGGGCACCAGGCTTCTTTTCAGTTAGCCTGACATTGAGTTCGTCATGTTCACAGCACATCTGTCCATGGACCCCTATTGAGATTCAATCAGTTGAACTTTGTGGCTTCTGCTCACAGTCACTGGAGTCATGTGTTTAGGTATGCCATGTATTTTAAGATCATTTCAAGATCTGGTGTTACCAGTGCTAAATTTTCTCACCTTGGTTCAGNTTCCTAATTAGTGGCTATTAATTACGAGCAGGTCCCAGAATCATCTTTAAGGTTTTCCCAAAGTACAGGTGTCTGCTTGTCTCTTCAGAATGCTCACGGGAATGTGGGTCATTTTCTCCATTTGGCAAGTCTTGGAGCCCAGCATGGCAGCCTGAAAAGAAGGTTGGATCCAATTTACAGATGGCTCTGAATGCAGGGGAAGGTAGGACAAGACACACAGTTTTGTTACTGTTTGCATGTCCCTGACCTGATGCAACCCCAAAACATGAGTTATTAAAATAAAATGGAAGATACCAACAGCTACAGGAGAGAGCTAATATAATAGTTCAGTGCAAAGTTCACAAGCAACAATAAGAACAGTAGGACTTAGCTCAGTAGCGCAAACCTGTAGCTTCTCAAGAGGCAAGTTCAAGGCTAGCCTGGGCTACAGAGAGTTCAAAGCCAGCCTGGGCAACTTTGTGAGACCCTATCTCAAAATTAAAAGTAAAAGGAGGAGTTGGGGTATATCTCAGTGGTAGAGTACTTTCCTGGCACGTGCGAAGCCCTCAGAACCAGGAAAGAGAAAAGAAAAAAAAGGAGGAAAAAGAAAGACAGCAGAAATCCCAGGGGCCAGGCTGCCAATCACTCCTAACAGGGAGAAACAGAAGGGATGGGCTGTGTAAACATGGTCATGGTGTGTCTTGTGACCAAATGAATGAAAAATCAGATACTGAAACAGTTCTCAGCTCTCTCTCTCTTTTTTAAATTTAAAATTGTTGTTCAGTGCTCTCTGAACTATTCAAGGAAGCAGGCTATTTCTGAAAACAGGCTCGAAATGACTTTCACTTCTGTGACCCTGTCAGGAAGAACAATGCTCTGAATGTCATTTAAGATATGTAATTGCCAGCCTGCCACAGTCACCTGGAAGAGAGTTTCCATCAGGTTGGCCTGTGGGCCTGTCTGTGGGAGACTGTCCTGAGTATGTTAATTGATGAGAGGAGACCCAGCCTAAAAGTGTGCAGCACCACTCCCTGGGGTTGGGTCCTGAACTGTACAATACAAGAAGCGAGCTGAGCAGTGAACATGCGCGCTTTGGTTTTTCTCTGTTCTTGACCATGGGGTGTGATGTGACCAGCTGCTTCAAGTTTCTGCCTTATCAATGTCAGTCATGCTCATAGTCTTTGATGAAAATCTAAATAATATAAATGCCCTGCTCTAGAGAACTTGTGAATAGAACCATGGTTGTTCCCAGGAGAAAGCCTCTGGCCCCGGCCCCCCTGGGAGTGCTGTGTGTTGGTGGGGGGAGAGTGGTTCTAGATCAAATCCTCACTGTTCTTTGATCACATTCCACTCTGGGTACCCAATCCTGTGCTCACCTTCAAATTGCTTATGGCAAGGATGCTTTCCTGTTATCTGTACACCTCCATTATCAGCTCAGTGACCTTCAGTAGACAGGTAATTAGTGTTAAATAAATAAGAGGGGTGCTTGTATGTGTGCGTGTGTGTGTGTGTGTGTGTGTGTGTGTGTGTGTGTGTGTATGTGTGTGTGTGTGTGTGTGTGTGTGTGATGCCCCAGACTCACTAAAATCATACTGAAAGCATATCATATGATTTTAAAGCTTCTTAGGTAACAACAATAAGAAAAAGGCATAGAGGAAAAATGAAGAAGGCAGAAAAATCTATTACATTCATAGTGATGACAAACTCACCTATATTAAGTGTTCAGTGCAGTCTATGTGTGTCTATATATTTTAAATCCCTCTGTTGATTCTTTGGGAGCTTCATTCATGTTTTAGTTCTAGAAATTTTTATCCTCACTTACTAAGATGCCAACCCTTTCAGAATGGTATTAGTCACTTGTGACAACAACTGGATACCTGACAAAGTGGGCTGGGGAGATGTCTCTTGGGGGAAAGACACCTGCCACCAAGCTTGACAAGCTGCGTTGGATTACCGGAGAGAGAAATGACTTGTCCTAGCTTCACCTCCGTTGCTGTGACAAACACCCTGACAAGAGCCACTTTCAGGTAGGAAGAGGTTATTTGGCTTACAATTCCAGGTTACATAGCAGGGAAGTCGAGACAGGAACCTGAAGGAGGGAGTCACATCACATCCACAATCCAGAGCAGAGAGAAAGAGAAACCAACACAACACATGCTCACTGCTCAGCTCACCTCCTCTATTCTTATACAGTTCAGGATCCAAACCCAGAGAACAGTGCTGCCTACATTTAGAGTATACCTTTTATTCCCAGCCTAGTTAATTCAGTTAGAAACTCCCTCACAAACATGCCCACTGGCTTGTTTCCTTGATGATCCTAGATCCAGTCAAATTAATAATTAATATCAGCCGTCACGGATGGTGACAGACTCAGTCAAAATGGCACAGCCTGGTGGGGCTTGTCCCCAGGCTGCCTGGCCCCAGAGGTAGGTCTCCTGAATACTGGACTACATTGCTTGTAGTGTAAACACAGGCAGCAAAAAAGAAGTCACCAAAAATTCACACTAAAAAAATATCCTACCGGACTAGGGTGTAGTGAAGCCATGGAGCACTTGCTTCACATGTTTGAGGCCCTGGAATCATCCAGAGCATCACCAAAACAAAATAAGAAAATCAATGAACTTTAGCCAAGATGGGCTTTGCTCAGTGAGGCTATTAGGGATTAGTTCTTTATTATTAATTTTCCATATTGATTCTGTATGACATTCATGATGGAAAATAATTAACCATTCTTAAAAAAAAAAAGATTTGTGACAATCAGGTGGACATGTATTTGCAGAGCACAAATATGGGTTAGAATGCACCTCAGTGTCCTGCTTGCAGAAGTCAAGAGAACCTGTCCATAGAGAGTGTCACTGGCAGGTATCCCATGCACGGAGACCACCAGCTGAAGTGATGGCAGAGATGAGGGGAAATACCCTTCACAACTCACCTGCGATTCAGAAGTCTAGAAAGGAGTGACCTAGACATCAGAGGGCCATCACTACAGTTGCCTCCATCTCCCACGGTGACCATGATTAGAAATCTATTAGAAATCTCATGAAGATGAGTTCAAGGTCACAGGAGGATGTGTGCAGCCATGAGCAGACACATCACTTCATGTTAGAGTTTCCAGCATCTATGGGGATCACAGAACCCACTCCTTAGGGTCACTAGGGGATAAGTGTATTACTATATTGTTAGATGTTGCTTTTCATTCCAAGGCAAGGCTTCTCCACGTTCCTGCAACGTTGGGAAGAGCTGTGCATACCACAGAGTGAGTCACAGAACAGATTCACAACAAGCTGGATGGATGTTGGTATAGCTTCAGATCACCAACCCAAAAGCCATATGGGCAAGTGTCTTGTCAAGCATTCAAGACATCCTCGTCTTGGTCCATTGAACTTCTCTCTACTGCTGTTGACTGAGAAGTTGAGACTTGCCTTTTGAAGTTCCGCATGTCATCAGGACAGGGATGATAGGCTCCAGGTGGCCAGAAGTTAGTGACCATGGCATAAGCGGTCTCCTTGGCATCTCACTTTAAGTTGGCACTGATTTCAAGCTGATCTCAATGAAATGACACTGTGACAGGGAGAATGGCTTCAGGCCTCATGCTGGTGGCAGCTGACATGTTTATCTTTCTCTCTGGGGCATTGATCTCCTGGCCAGGGGTCAATTACAAAGACTGTTCAGAGAATTATGGCTAATTTAAGAATATTTTGTGAAAACACAGTTGAGTTTCATGGCAACGTACTTATTGCAAAGAGTTCTTTGCTAAATGTTGAGAATTCTCAGATGACAAGAAGAAATGCTGCTTGTTTCAGGGAAAACAGAGACAAGCAAGAACCGTTTCCTGGGGGCTTCCCCATTGCTTCAGTCCTGTTGTGATTTCAGAAGTGGGGGAGCTCCTGCATTCATTTTGTGGCTTTGAGTATAGAGCTATGGGAAGGAACAAGTGTTAATGAAGGGGCATTATAAGATGTAATTCCAAATATCCAGGTTTTTCCTGGAGAGACACTTAAGCCATGGTGGGTAGGTAAGAGGGAGGGTTTGAACCACCGTTCGTCTTTGTCAGAACTCATTACAGAGTATGATGTCAGTTCACTCTCTTTTTCTCTAACATGAGTATTTAAAACCTCTTCCAGCCCCTTCCACAGTGTTTCCCCATAACCACATTATCGTACTCACACTCCGCCCTACCACCCCTCTCCAGCTCTGTGGAAGGGTGTAAAGGCACAGGGCTCTCTTCTCTTCTACATCTCTTACAGCCCACAGACTGCACGAACGTTTGTGTCTGGCCACATCACACAACTCCGGATTGTCTTTCCCCAGCGTGTGATTCCAGCAAACTGGCCCAGGAGGCTTTAAATTTAAGTTACAAATATTTGTATGCCTGTGGCAAATTTCTTCAAATTGGATCCTTGATCCTAGAATTATTTTTAAAAGATATTTAAATGTGATTGCAGGAAAAAAAAAACTCTCTTTTAAAAGGTTCAGTCATGGTGTTTACACAACTCTGGAGCTGACTGCTGGGTCCTGTTTTTAAACTTGAGAACAGAATTGCCATCCCTGTGCTAATCAGAAGTCAGGCTTTTATTTTTGTGGCCTGAGTAAAGCTTTGCTCTGGACGACAGCTCTAAAAATGTTCTCTTGTCCTTGAGACTCCTGTCTCATATTCCTGTGGGTTGTCCTCAGACATGGAAGCTTTCCTGAAGCCAGATGAACCCTCTTTTTTTCTGGGGGGTTCTATTTTAATCTGTAAACACGCTGATGATGGGCAAGTTTGGACAGTAAGTAATAAATACATTAATGTGCAGAAACCTGGGAGCCACACACAGATCATCAGGCTCCAATCAGGATGAGGCAGGAGAAACTGACACAGAGAAGCAGGGCTCAGGGAGGGGATTGAGAGGACTTTCACGGTGAGGGGAGCTTCCCTGTGAGGGGGACTTGTCCCCCCCACCCCACCGAGCTAACAGCTGTCCATGAGCCACTTCTGTCTGGGTCAGATACTAGACTCCCAGTTGTTTCTTAGTAATTTCTAGAAAAAAATGGGAGCTATCGAAGAGGAAAGCTCACTGATGTTACTAACACAAGCACTTCAATCATGCGGACAGACGTGAACTCCATCCTACAAAAGGACAAACTTTAATCCCAATTCCATCTTCGATTTTCTCTGGAAAACCCTTTCAAAGATCAGAGAAATCTTTCTCTAGGTGGCCTGTTCTAGAGTCCTACCTAAGCAACCCCATGGACATTAGATCATGAACTGCCAATTTCAGATGCTAGTCACTCTAAGAAGCCAAATCCCACAGCTCTAAGAAATCAGGCCATACCTCCCAGCAGCTCACATCCTGGCATAGAAGTCCTACGTGTGGCCTAGGAGCCACTCCAGAACTTTTGGTCCTAATCAGTACCTGTATCCTTCACGTTCTTTGTCAGGTACGCTATGCTGAACTATGAGTGTTGTGAAACTCCTCTCCACACCGCGGAAGGATCTGAAAGTCCCATCTGCTGTTGTTCAGGGAATTTCTCTGAAAGTTTCCCTGGCCTCTCCACCATCATCCTCTCATGGTGGCTATCTCTCTAACTCTTACTTTAAGTTATCTCTCTTAAGGAGGCACCTTTCTAGGTCTTAAAGGGTAGCCTTTCTTCCCTGTGAAGATCCTGTTATGATGTTTTGAACATAATTGTACTGTTCACAGTACGAAGTCCAACACTTTTCCCCTCAAGGCCCAACAGTGGTCTCTAGATACCCTGTCCTAATGAAGCTAATTCCTGAAAGGTAATTATACGTCAGCTCTTTCCCTGAACCAGACATCCTTTCCATTCCTATGTCTAGCAGGCTGAGAGCAGAGAAACAGTGCAGCAAGAGTGGAGCTGTTAATGGGCATTGTTATAGGTATGTGTGGAAAAAGTATAAAGGACGCAGCTAAGTCACTAGAGTGCACACCCACATACATGGGGCTCAATTCCCAGCACTCATAAACTGGGCATAGTGTTGCACAACTGTAATCCTAGCACTCAGGAAGTAGAGGCAGGAGGATCAGAAGTTTAAGGTCATCCTCAATTACATAGTGAAGTCAAAGTCAGCCTGGCCTTCATGAGGTCCTGTCAAAAGAGAGAAGGAGGGAATTTTCATGACCACTGCCTCAGCCTTGGGACTCTTTCTAGGGTCATTTGCATACCATGTACTTTTTCTGTGCATGTTCCCTTAGGTTGAATGTAGCTGTTTTCTGAGATTTCCAGGCATTCTCATTGGNTGGTGTTTTAGTTAAGATTTCTATTACTGTGATGAAATCATGACCAAAAGCATCTTGGGAAGCAAAGGTTTTGTTTCATCTCACAGCTTGTAGTACATCATGAAGGGACGTCAGGACAGGAACTTCAGGCAGGAATCTGGAGACAGGATCTGATGCAGAGACCATGAAGGAGTGCTGTTTACTGGCATGTGCTCCATGGCTTGCTTGGCATGCTTTCTTTCTTTCTTTCTTTTTTTTTTTTAAATAATTTATTTACTTTTTATTTCACTTGCATTAATATTTTGCCCGCATGTATAACTGTGTGAGGGTGCCAGATCTTGGAGTTAGAGACAGTTGTGAGCTGCCATGTAGGTGTTGGGAATTGAACCTGGGTCCTCTGGAAGAGCAGTCAGTGCTCTTAACCCCTGAGCCATCTTTCCAGCCCTTGGCATGCTTTCTTATAGCACCCAGGACTACCAGCTCAGGCTGGCACTACCCACAGTGAGTTGAGCCCTCTCACATCAATGGTTGATCAAAAANTCAGGACCACCAGCCGAGGGATGGCACCAACCACAATGGGCTGAGTCTTCCTTTGCCAATCATCAATCAAGAAAACGTACCACAGGCTTGCCCACCGGCCAATTTGGTGGGAACATTTTCTCAGTGGCATTTCCTTCTTCCCAAAAGACTCTAGCTTGTGTCAAATGGACACAGAACTAGCCAGCACAGCTGGCTTCTTTCATATGCTAATCTCTCATCCTCCTGCCGCAGGTACTGGACTGTCTGCAGAGCTCCAGAGGCACTCAGTGTGCCCTGAGGGAGAGCATCCATGGAGACCCTGTGACTCCGGCTTCTGTGGTTGGCCTTCAGGCTAACTGAGGCCTTCATAACTGCTCATACAGAGCTCACACAGCAGTCCTGTCCTCAGCCACAGAGAAAAATGTCTCCTGAATCAATTAAGAAAATACAAATTTCCAAATTGGAAAAGGAGAAAATCAGGGCTTCTATCATAGGCTGCCCTTGCAGGTTATTGACCTCTTACCCCAGGGGCATGCCTTCGTGAAAGACTCCATATCCCAGAAGACTCGCTCTGGGGACAAAAAGATGACTGTAAGGAGGGAGAGAAGACATGGGAGTCACTAAGGATGTGATCCTGTCCTTTCCTCATGATCATCCTTCTGCCTAGACTTCAAGGGTAAGGTGGAGTGGGTATGTATGCACATGAGAACAGAAAACTCAAAGAAAAACAACTTCACCCTCAGAACTTTCAATAGGACTACAGGCCAGGCATAATTTTGATAGCAATAGCCAGACTACCCAATAAAGCCATTATTATCACTATTACTTATCCTGGTGTCTGCAATAGAGGAAGAATGGCTGGTCCTTTATCTTTTAGATGAGGCAATTTAAATGTGGCTCTGATCTCCTGAGAGGGGGAAGAGCCTGTGTTGACTCAGACAGCGGAGGGCTGTTCTCAGAGGGAGTTCTAGGTTTGCCTGTTTGAGTGTCTCTCTTTTCCCAGGGACTGGATTCCATGAGGGTGAACTTCCTGTCTCCCCCAGGCCAGTCCACATGCCAATTGCCACCACAGTGAGCTTGTTAGGACCTTTCCACCCGGCCCTAGCATTCTCCAAAGATTGACAGCTCTTCACCATTCCAAAGGAAGCCATGGGAACAAGACAGGTCCCTGACTAGCACAGAGAACAGAGAACAAATCCTGTTGTTTTGCATTTAGTTGGTATTTTGCAGCGCTGTGGTTACCGTGCGAGAAAGGGTCACGAGGCAGGACAAAATCCAGTATCAGAGCTTTATTAGAAAGTAAGGGGGGGGGAGAAGATGGTGGGAAGAGACAGTTAGAGAGAGAGAAAGAGAGAGACAGAGCGCATGCGGCCGCATGGAGAGAGAGGGGAAGAGAGAGACAAGGAGAGGGAGGAAGAGGTGAGATTTCCCTTTGCACATGCGCGAAGTGCGAATATGAAGTTATTTAGCTGGGGGAGTGGCCAGGAATTCCAACATTCCAGACTCTTTGCTTATTAAAAAAAAAGCAGGTGAACAGGAGTGGGGGCGCCATGTCTCCCAAGAACTGCTTCAAGCTGACTTGGTGGGTGTCGGAGTTCTCGGGGTGTAGGGAAGGGGGCTTCTGAAGTATCCAGGGTGTCCTGGGATGGTGGGTTGTCCTCTGCTGCTTTGGAGTTGTCCATCTTTCTCAGTTGGGAGTCTGGCTGCTTGTGTCTGAGAGAGCGCTGGTGAGACAGAGAAAAGCTTAGAAAAAAAGTTTTTTTACCTTTAGGGGTGGTCCCCAGGGTGAGGGAGNGGCCCCAGGGTGAGAAAAAGTTTGGGTTATACTTAATTTTGAAGCAGATCCATCTTGNCCAGATGAATCAGATTAATTCAAGCTGGTTTCTTGAGCTTAAAGAAATTTTTAAACATATTAAGAAGCAGCCCAGACCCTCTTTGGTCTGTGGTGTAAATACCTTTGGACTGGTACTGTCTGGATGTATACTTGATGGCTCTTGTCCTTCAGCTCTATGGTGATGGATGCTGTAACAATTAACTGAGAAGTTAATTAGGAGAGGGAACCAGAAAAGAAAAGCTTGTGGGTTGGTACCTCATTCTTGTGGAATTGGTCCTCTAGAACTTGAGAGACACTGTGTATGAAGAAGAGAAGAGGCCTTGATGACAGGTCTGGAATAAGGCACATGGGTAGGGTGAAAGAAAATTCCTATCTTGGCTAGAAAATCTCTTCCCACTAGGGGCACAGGGCAGGTTGGCACAACTGAAAATGTGTGGATGAGAGGGATATCCCTGAAAATACAGTTAAGTGGTGGGGTCTGATGAGGTGGGTAAGGCTGTCTATCCCGGCAATAGGGAAATAAGGATAGGTGAACCCCAACTCTAA
>LZPO01017292.1:983329-997631 GCA_001675575.1 Neotoma lepida | reverse complement strand
GCACGATGACCCAAGGGCCCGTGTCCCGGACACGGGAAAGGTCCTAGGCGTCCCCAGGACCCGAAACGGGTTCGTGGAGGCCAGACCACCCGGGCCTTCGTCAAGTGCGGGGGTGGAGGCCGAGACTAGCATAGGCGTGACTCCCCAGGAGTCTACAGCATTTACCACTTCGTCAAGTCGGTGAAACGTGTAGGCCCTACGCAGCCGACAGACACAGTGCATCTGACAGTGAGAAACAGATCTCAGGCTACAGTCGTGGAAGTGGCAAGGGACTGAGGAAAAAACTCACTATTTTGGAGCAACTGGTGTGTATGCGGAGCAGTTCAGCAGCTGGGCAAATGAAAAAAGCGGCAGTTGTGGGTACAGCAGAACTTTGGTGCACAGGGTCCCGGGCAGACATAGAGTCCCGCAGCCGGGAGAGCCTGCCTTGTCTCGGCACCAATGTTGTTTTGCATTTATACAGCGCTGTGATTACCGTTACCGAAAAGGTCATGAGGCACGACAAAATCCAGCATCAGAGCTTTATTAGAAAGTAGGGGGGAGAAGAGAGAGAGAGAGAGAGAGAGAGAGAGAGAGAGAGAGAGAGAGAGAGAGAGAGCACGTGGCCACATGGAGAGAGAGAGAGAGAGGAAGAGAGAGACAAGGAGAGGGAGGAAGAGGTGGGATTTCCCTTTGCACATGCCTGAAGTGCGAATGTGAAGTTACTTAGCTGGGGGAGGGGCCAGGAATTCCAACAAATCCTTCACACGATAAGTGAACAGGAGACCAGACAAAACTTGGAAGATTTGTCATGCCTAGGGCAACAATTTCCCTCTATCACCTGGGGGCGGGGAGGCTACTGAGTGACAGGAACCTAGGGGTCTTAGAAAGGGTGGGGATCAGGAGAAGGGAAAGAACAAGTTTGTCCCCAGGGACTCCAAAGCAATTCTTCCCAAGTGCCAGTCATCCTGTGTCTAAAGTTGGATTAGACACTGAGTTCAGTTTCATCTAGTTAAGTGCTCTGCATCAGGGCTGTCAGCCACAGGGGCAAGCTTCTCTCCAGAAGCAGCTGTGACTGGGGAACAATGGTCTGTCGTATGGNGCAGGACAAAGAGAGTCTGCCATTTGTGGCTGGCACAATGGTCTTCATTCTCCCTGTGTTCAGACCTGCAATGGAGTGTGGCTGGTTTCCCTCATTCATGGTCACAGTGTGGCCCTGTCTGAGGCCCAGCTCTGACAGGCCCTCTGTGCTCTCTCTGCAAAAAGCTGTTTCAGAGCCTGCTCCCGATGCCAGGGCTGCCCTTCTTCTCAGCTGACACCAGTAGTACACTTACAAAACTGGCTTGGCATGGACAAGCCTATCAGTGTAGCCCATAGCCAGCTCTCAGACCACTTCTAGGGAAGAAAATGAAGCCCCTTGAGGGAAGGAATTTGAGCCAGGTATTGACTATGTCCTAAGTAATCAATGCCTGGTAGTTATTATTTGTCAAAAGAGCCACTCACCCAGGCAGAACTGCACCCCAACAGCAATTCCAGGTGGACCAGAACAAAACATGCTTAAAAGAAATTGAAGCCTAAGGCTGAGGAGCTGGCTCAGTGGGGATGTTACCATCTAGGGGTCTGGATCTGGTTCATTTTCTTGGTCAGTTAAAGAATTAAAAGTCAGCAGGTGAAGAAAGGCTTTTTTATTAAAGCTGAAGAAACACCCAGTGAGGACGCCCCTCTGTGGAGCAGAGGGGCCCTGGGAAGCCCAAGCCTGAGCTCCCTTGAGGGCTGGGGATTTTAAGGACCTCTGAGGGGTTTTCATTCCCTAATTTTGGGCTGGCCAGTTTGAACAAAGATGGGGAGGCTAGCAGGTTCCAAATGTGGGTAAACATATCCTTGTCTGGTCTTGGACTTGTTGGACCTGTCTATCAGGAGGCGGCCCCTGCTGGTAGGAGAAAAAGCCTCCCAGGCCTTTGTCTCAGGTCAGGAGTGTGAGGACGATGCCAGCAGTGTGCAATTTTGTTATCCTTTGCTATCTGTCTGTCAGGGCTCTGTCTCATTCCTAGGCCTCCAGGTAAAGTGCTTGTGGCTCAAACAAGAGAACTGAGTTTGGACCCCCAAACACCCAGGCGAAAGCAGAATGTGGTGGTGAGTCCCTGTCACCACAGCCCCGGGAAGGACAAAGAGAGTTGTAGTTTTTATATAATTTTAGTTTGGCCATGCATGTCAGAGTTTGAAACAGTGGTTGTCAAGTATTCTATGCTCAAAGCTAAAAGCCACACATCTCATTCAAAGGACTTCAGACATATAAAAAATGGAAATCCAGCAATATTTATTTTTAGAATTTTAAACACATTCATTATTTGTTTGTTTGTTTGTTTGCTTGCTTGCTTGTTTGAGACAGGGTCTCATGTAGCCTAGGGTAGCTCAAACTCATCTAACCAAGATGACCTTTGGATTCTTGGTCCCCCCTCTACCTCCCCAGCTCTGCAATTGCTGGTACTCACTGCCACATGCAGCTTAAACATCAGTAATGTTAAAATCATTCATGTATATATTCATAGAAAGGCACTGAAACACCAATGAAATGGACAAACACAAATTATGATACGCAAATGACCAATAATGATTTGAACAGGTGCCTTCCTTTGCTACTATAATTAAAGAGAAAAAATTGAGCAACAGTGTCCCATCACAGACAGTCGTTACACACAGTGATACCATGCGAGTCCATGCACTAAACCACAGAGTTGTTTACAAACCAAAAGTGCCAATCGCCCACCAGCATTCGTTACAGTGAATGCACTTACAACACTGGCTGTAAAGAAAATCATTTGTCACTAGACATATCCATGCCTTCTGGAGTTCTTAGTTTATTAATTCTCCTAGAAGTCTGACCTGAGAAGATATTTCAAAATGCAATGCTCCTGTACAAAATGGCCTTGGTTAGAATATTTACAGTGGAAGCAAAAACTGGAAATAACTGCAAGTTCCGAAGAGATCGTGTTCTTATAACCCAAACCACGAGTCACACTTGTCAGAGTTCACGATCACCTGGGGGACTCTTGATCTTTCTTATGTATTTGGTCTACCAAAAAAAAAATACAGAGTTGTATGGCTGTGGCTGCTTGGCCTTTTTGATAATATGGGTTTTTTAAAGCAAGATTAATAATTTTCATCATGACAGTGATTGATTTTTCATTTGCTCACAGATAAACTGAGTATCTGTGGGTTTAAAGAATGCTGGGGTGGTGGCTCAGATATTAAAGTGTCCACCTGCCCTGTAAGTGTGACAACCTGAGTTCAGGTCCCCGGGATTCATGTAAAGGATGGACTGGGCAATCTCAGTGCAGGTGGGGCACAGAAACAGGAGAGTCCCCAGGAGTTCACTGCCAGCTAGCCTGGTACATGCATCAGTGAACAAAGAGAAGTCCTTCCTCAAACGAGGTGGATGAAGTTGTCCCGACTGCCATATATACTCCCAATCCCATGCAAACACACACACACACACACATTTTATTTTTAAGTAGGTTTTTTTTTTTTTTTTTTTTTCCATCAGTGCTTAAGATAAAATTCTGGGCCTCATCTGTCTTAAGCAACTAGATTCTCTCTCCAGATTTGTGAACATATTTAGAATATTTAAAAACCATTACAGAGACTCAGTATTATGCAGCTTGTGGTTTTATTTTTCCATTCTAACATATGTGTAAATACTTTTTTGGGGGGCGGGGAATCATTTGCCTTTTATTATTCTAACACAGAGGAGGCATCTGTCATGAATGAAAATGTGAGAGCCTCTTCACTCGGAACACACCTTTTGGTACTGGTGAGGAATTACTTATTCATGGAGCTTAGCTGCATGAAAGAGGCTTGTCTCCCGTGCCGGCCTCCACTCTGCATTATTAATTCGTGATGTTTACAGAAGTTACACACTGCACAAGGAGAACTGTGTTGCATAAAACTGTGTTGGGTTTGGGGTTTTATTTTTTTCAATCAGAATGCTTTGGAAAACAGCCATTCAACCGAATTATTATGGTAAACATCACACATTTATGTGATGTTGTAGAAACAATGACACTAGTGAGTCAAAAGAGCAGGTGTTTGAGAATTGCCAATGAGACACACACACACACACACACACACACACACACACATACGGCAGGGAGGGGAATAGAGAAGTGGGGGGAAGGTGGCTCCAGGGAAGCCCCTGATGGCTGACAGCAGCCTCCAGTTCCATCAGAGCTGCTACCTTCAGACCCTCTCCATGGGCACTGTGGGGCAGCCCCATTGCTTCTGTGTCTCTGTAGTTCTGATCTCACTCTACTACACATGTAAGTGCGTTATGCCCATGCCCTCTGACTACCTAGAATCTCACCAAAGGAATCAGGCAGTTGGAACTTGGAGGCCAGTACCCTGTGATGCAGTACTATAAAGCCGTGGCCTCCTATGAGTCTTCAGTAAGTTGAAAGGGATGACCACACAGCCCAGCAACCCCTGCCTGCCATGAGTACATGCTCACAGCACCACTGTTTGCTATTATGAATCTTATTCTCCATAGCAATGAGTAGTAATGGATAAAGCAAAGGAGATCTATCCATGCAATGGGATGTTATTTGGCCAGAAAAGGCTTTGAAGTACTGCTATACAACACAACACTGATTAGCCTAAAAACACCATACTAAAGGAAAGAAACTAGTCACAAGGAGTACATGTGAAGGGTTTCCGTTCCCATGCAATCCCAGAAGAGGCATCCACAGACAGACAGCAGACCGAGGATGGCTAGAGCAGGAGGAACAGTAAGACTGGCTGCCTCATGGATGTGGGATCTGCTTTTGAGAAGACAGATGTGTTTGGGAATTTGAAAGGCTGCATGACATTGTGAATTTACTAAATGCTACACCTTGAATGTTGTAAAACATCTGATTTGGTGTTGTGCTAATGTCACTTCAATGACAAGAAGTTCACATGATGTTGTGGCTTAGAGCTGGCACCTCAGCATTGCAGAGACAGGTGTGAAGTGAAATTAAGTTGCAGCAGCAACTGTGGGGCCTTCCAGAGAGGACAACATCACAGCATTGGGAGGGAAAGCTGAAGCAGGCAGGGATACAGGATGCTGATGGGATGAGGATGGGGGACCAATCAGCAATGGTTGGTGGCATTCCAGTGTTGACAGGCAGTCAAGTTCTCCAAGAGTCCTTGTGTCCTTTCTTGAATTCTTTTTTGTCTCAGCTGGAGTGGCTCTTTGCCTCCTACAGTCCAATAACTTCCATCTAAGCAATCTCTTTCTAGAAAAAAAAGTGTAGATAGATGTGTCTGATCAACATATGGATCATATGGATCAGAGACTCATCATCACTGCTTTTTGGCTGAAGGTTGGAGATGTAGTAAGGTGCTTCAATCTGGAGGGGGCAGCAGGCAGATCAGCCAGCCCTGCCTTTATGTTTGCAAGCGTTTTACTAACTGCAGTGACTATGTCTTCACTGTGCTTGGAGCTGTACATTGCATCCACTGTGTTCACTGACAGGATCTTCCGTGTCCCTTTACTGGTGTTGAGGCTTAAGTGTGTCCTTCAGGCCCAATCACTTGCAAGAGAATGTTGACTCAAAGTCATTTGTGGTTTGTGGTTTACTCAGTGCTCAAGATGGAGTTTGTCATATGCCAGATGTAACAAGCTCTGGGCTGAGAGGACGTTTCCTTCCCTCTCAGGTGTTTAGAACCCTGTGAGGTCAGGAGGACCTAACACCAGCCCCATCTAGCAGGCCATGAATCCTGGCTGTGGAAAGGAAGAAGCTTGCCCTGTGTCATGTGGCCAACAGGTGTGGAGCTGGCTCCAAGGCAGAGAAAGCACACAGTTACTCTGCTTTCTACCTGTTTCCATCTAGAGGTTGCATGAGGATCAATATTCAGGTCGCCAGGAGAAAACAGACACAATGAAACAGTTTATAGGAAGATCAAGGAGCAAAAATGAAGTCCTTCTAGAAAGACTGGCAAGAGTGGCCATGACAGGAACCCTAGCTGCTTTTCTCTCAGCCCCTGGAAACCTAGCATATCCATCAACCTGGGATGAGATCCTGAATATGTTATGTGACCTTCCACCTTTGTCCCCACCAGAGACTACAGTCAGGTGACCTTATTACAGGTTCTAGGCTAAATGTCCCAATAGGTCATGGCCTAGAGGACAGTCACAGAAACAGGCCTAGAGCTCCCTTCATCCCATGAGCAGGTGCTCCTTGCAGACATCCATTCCCCCCGAAGTCCTGTTCTACCAGGCTCAAAATAGACACGTCCATGAGCAAACTCAGACCCTTTTTTGAGCAAGTTCAGGGTTCTTGTCCACCTCCCCCTTCAATATCAGGCCAGTTAGCCCAGCAGGGAAATTTGTCAACTACTGCTTTTGAGATGACAATTTTAAAAACTGTTTGATTAGGGGCTGGAGAAATGGCTCAGGAGTTAAGAACAGTAGCTGCTCTTGTGGAGAGCCAGAGTTTGATTCCCAGCACCCACATGGTGGCTCATAACCATCTGTANCTCCAGTCCCAAGGTATCTGGCACCCTCTTCTGCCTTCCACAGGCACTGCACGCACATGGTGCATAGACATACAAGCAGGCAAAACACACACTTTTAGAAGGCTGTGTTTACATTAGGTGATACAAAAGATTCATCATCTCCTCCCTCGGTTGGTACCCATTGTCCAAGGGATGCTTCAAAACCATTAGCAAAATTTTCCAAAAACATATAGGGTTTCAGATGCAGAAAATTAGCCCTGTTTGAAGCTGTGACCTTGGTTTAGGTTAACAAATGCAAATCAGACTATTCTACTCACCTGGAACCCCCAGGATGAAATCTGTTCCTTTGCTGTGGCATACAAGGCCCATGTCACATGGCACAACCAGCACCTGACTTCATTGCCCTTAACACCTTCACTTGGCACTATGTCCTGTGCTGTGTAGCTCTAGCCAGGCAGATCCCTGTTCTGAGTGCAAATCAGCATGACTGTGTCCTCTCCTGCCATAGCAGGTCCCACACACCAGCACATCAGATTGTGAAGGATTCATTCCTGGATCCCAGTGACAGGCCATGGCTGAGGACTGGGTGATGCCACTGCCTGTTCCATCAGTCAAGGGACACACTGTCCCTGTGTGTCCCAGGGACAGTGCAGACTGTGTGCTGTTTCTATTCTGTTCTCTTGTCCCAGCCTTACTAAAGTGTAGGAGCAGCTTAGATAAATGATGAACGGACTCTGACATAGTGAGGAGGCTAAGCCTTAATGAGGACTTTGCAGTCAAAGCCTCTGAGATCCCCAGGGCCGGAAGGTTTAGCCTCAGAGTTGGCAGGTCCAGCAGTTCCAGGGTTGGAAGGGCCGGGGAGCTGCGTGGGTGCTGAGGCTAGGCTCTCACTTGTGGGTGCTGCTCTTGCTTGGGCATGCTATCTTCCATAAAAAGCAACTAGAGGCAGGAAAGAGATCTTGATCTCCAATCCACAGCTGGAAGAGGAAGAAGTCTGACTGAGGTGGTTTCTCAGCCTCTTGGGGGCCTCCAATACTCCACAGTTGATGAGCCTTCTTACCCTGCCCCCCACCCTACCCATCCCAGAAGCCCTCAGGGCATTGTAAGCTGGGCTTGCCCTGACTGAAGGGCAGACAAGAAGGCCACACTCTGCCTGGCTCTTTTCTCACTCATTTCTGTCATCCTTCCTCTACCTCCTAATTACCTCGGTATTCTCCAGGGCCAGACTTGGTCCCTCTTCATAATCACAGTCTCTCTGGGCAATTCACCTCTTCTCCTGCCCTTAATTAACATGCATTTGCTGATGGTAATTAAAGATTGCTCTGGCCCAGAACTCTAACCCGAGCTCTGAAACACAGGCATTCACATGGGCCAGGCCATCAGCACGTATGGACAACCAAGATGGTGGATTTTAGACAGCACTTCCTCCATCCTCCACAGGTCTGTTCCTCATCTTTCCACACCCCAGTGAGAAGTCTGGGTTACAGCCATAGTCTCCCCCAGTCATTACCAGCCTCCTGGAATTACCTGCTTCCCCAACCCCCCATCCACCTGGNCTACAACCCCAGCTGAAGGCACTCCCCATTCAAGGCTCTCTCCAAGCCCAATGGCATTAAAAGATCCACGTTTCAAACGCTCAAGTTTAATGTTCTGCTTGATACAATCTGGCACTTTAATAAGTCCACAGGATTAGTCTAAACCATTGCCTGTGTGTTCACTCCCTCCTCATTTGTACTATTGCCTCCTGGGCTTTCCTCTGCAAAAGTGTCAGCTCGGACTGGAATACCTAGGAGCAGCAGGGAAGNCCTGCTCTCCTCAGCAGCACCACGCCCAGCCAGAGTCCTCAGGCCTTTTGCGGTGGAACCATTTTTTTTTTTAACTGAAACACCCCTTTTTAGAAGGAGGTTCATGAGATTTCAGGAGGGAATAAAACTTACGAAGATCACAAAGCTATGAGGTCCACAGCCCCTCCCCAAAGTTACATAAGTACAAACAATTGTTGCGGATCTGGAGCATCCTCTTTGGTCAAGCAGCCTGCAAGTTGGACAAGGACATCAAGAATGCAGTTCTGGGGAGTCATTGCTCATGCTGGAGTGGGCTTGAATCATCCACACTCATATAAATCACCCTAGAAACCTTACTGGTTCATTAACCTCGATTTGGGTGGTGTCTGTTGCCGAGTCCTGNCTGACATAAACAAACATTTGTTCACGTCTCCCCAGGAAAAGTCATACAACACTTTGGCTAGTCCCACCACCTCAGTCCAGTGTCATCCCTTCCCCATCCAGCTGAGACACACCTACTCCTTTTTCAAGCAAGCCCAAGGGTCACATTTCCAGGTAAGCATCTAGAAGCAATTGCCACGTGGTGGCTGCACAGGGCACGTGGAGACCTATATCTAGGCTTGATCACATAGATCTACCGCCTCTTTATATGAAGGACATATGACTCCAGGTGTCCTGAATGCTGACAGGAGAAGCGTGGGGTAAGTAGCCTGCCTCGCTGGCCCAGAGGGCATCTACTTTAAGCACCAGTTATCTCACCTTCCAGGAAATCCCTCAGCCCCAGCATGCAGAGATGGTCTGTCTTCACACACCAAGACCACAGAAGAAAAGCCAATGGTGACAGGGACAGAGTGGGTAGATGACAGAGAATGAGCTGTATGAAGTGCCAGCCACACAGCAGGAAGCAGACCTTTAGGAAATGACACCCCTCCTCCCTCATCTGCCACTGTTGGCACCTAAAAAAAAACGAAGACTGCCCTTCCCTCTAGGACCCTGCGGATCCCACACTTACACAGAGCATAGTGCCTGGATTCTGTGACATTTTTACTTGTCCAATTATTTTCTGTGCTTGTTTACTTGTTTGTTTTAAACTGATCTTCACATGAGTGTCCCCAGACTAAAGGTGGCTGCTTCTGGGTCTGAGCCCTCTGGGTCTCAGCACACAGCAGGGAGGTGGCAAACAGGGAAGAGATGACACATAGATTGTGCCTTCTGCTCTCAGAGCATCCTTTGAGTATCCACAGAAAGAGGCTGGTGAGAAAAGCTGATGTGAAACTATTTTTACATGACAAGTGGGGACGTGTGAATCCCAGGGGTGTCTGTTTCTAAGGCGCCTGAAGCACACTGGGCAGGGTGTTAAGACACACCTTCAGCTAAGAGATGAGAAATTATGAATTCGGACTAAAGAGACTGTTCTAGTATGTTCTCCAAGTTCTGCAGAATTGTTGGCCTCACTCACTGAGTCTGACCTTAAAGGGGTGCTTGGTGCTGGGTGGGCATGCTCATACATGCTTTGGGGAGCTATTTAGGTGGAGTGTCACTGCCCCAGGGTGTGGCCTGAGGCCACCCTTTGTGGCTGCCAGGATCCACCCTGGGGCCTGCCCTGTAACAATGAAAGGAACCCATGTTTGAACAAGTCTTCTTTGTGGTGCATATTATTTTTTGAGATGGACCCTTTTAAAGGATTTGTTTATCCCAAGATGATGATCTCTGTTGGCTGTCCAAACTCATAAAAGAATGGGGGCTTCCTGCCCTCGCAAACAGCNCTTCTTCAGCATTGAAAGTCTGAGAAGGAGTCCCTTGCCCCAGAGCCTTCCTGGATGTATTGCTACCAGGTGACTGAGTCCTTCTTCAACCCTGTGTTGAGAATTTTATCACACTGCATCATTTCTTGGCTTGTATGCCAGTCCCCCAACTAAAGAGGCCAGACAAAGGTCCTTAAGATAAGAGAAACTGGGTATTGTTAAGGTGTGTTCTTCTGGTGTGTGCCTACCTAAGTACACATCCTTACAGCCCACATCCTGGACCAAACATCATCAAACCTTTGAATCCCTGCCTCTGTCTTTCTCACTATTTTCAAAGGAAGCATAGAAACCCAAAGAAACATTCCTTTATCTGACCTGGGGACCAAAACCACCTCAACACCTTCATGCTTGGGTAGAAATCCTCAGGATAGCTGATGCAAGCCTGGCAGGAGAGAATGTCATGGTGTTTCCACATGGCTGCCGGGATGTTGTAGTGGAACATAGATCCCAAGGTGGCTGTCATCTCAACACAGTAGCTGTGTCTCTTCGATCATGTGGAGTTCTAAGGATGTGGGAGTCAGATGGAATATGCTGTGTATGTCAAGGAGCCAAGGCTACCCAGTGGTCCTTGAGAAGACTGATGAGTCTTCTTTGTCCTCCTGAAGCTCCTTGAAGATACTCCTTAGACACAGGAATGTGCTGAAGCACTGGACAGTCCTCAGCCCAACCAACCAAAGCATTATGAGCCATGCAGAGCTGGAAGACAACAGCAAACATGTCTAAGTGTGGGCCCTTGCATGTGGACAGGGGATGTCAACTCAAGGCCAGTTCTCTGTGTGTGCCCACTGAGTGTGTACCATTCCACGCCACTCCACACTCCACAGGCTTTCCATCTGTGCTAGAAACAGGACCCTCATCTGATGGCATCTGTTAGATTTGTTCACCTCTGACCTGGCTAGAGAAATTGCTAAGATTTACAGGAAACAGTAGGATATTAAAATTTTGTTTGCTGAAGTGAGAGAATAAATATTATTCTCATTGTTTAGATTTCAGATTCTGTAAACTCAAAGGAAAAGCCTCCAAGGAAAGAAAAATAGAAAAGATGACATTAAACATACCCTCCCATGGTCCAGGGCAGGCTTTGGTTTTCAGCCTCTTAGGGATCTCTCCATAAAGGTCTTTTCTAATGAACATAATTAAGTTGACAATTTCTTGCTCAAAGGCACTCAGATCTGAGTTTGCTTCAAGATTAGCTGGGAGCTCATTTGTTTTACACACACAATTTCAGGCAAGGTGCCAGATCACGGAAAGAGTATTTGCATGCATTACAAATACCGTCCCCCAAATGTCCCTTCTGATTGACTCACACCTGAACCGGAGAACACAGTGGGTGAGCCAAGCTCCACCTGGCTTTCAGCGCATTCTGGCTGCCTTGGCCAGGTGCCTTTGTTCGATACACAGACTTCACAACTGCACACGGCAACTTACCCTGTTCTTGGTTTCCACAGAGTTCTGATATGGAGGCTCTAAATGCTTCGACCCTTTAATACAGTTCCTCATGTAATACATGTTCCTCAGGTTCCACCTCCAACCATAAAGTTATTTTCATTGCTGCTTCATAACTGTAATTTGCTGCTGTTATGAATCGTAATGTAAACATCTGTGCTTTCCAGTGGTCTTAGGTGACCCCTGTGAGAGGACCTTTCGACCTCCAAAGAGGTCGTGACCTGCAGATTGAGAACCACTGCTCTAGAGCAAATCAGTC
Source organism: Neotoma lepida (assembly GCA_001675575.1). NCBI lineage: Eukaryota > Metazoa > Chordata > Mammalia > Rodentia > Cricetidae > Neotoma > Neotoma lepida. The sequence continues at coordinate 985,866 of LZPO01017292.1, read as the reverse complement.
ATACTTAGCCAATGCATTCATGACTCCTGCGATGTTCATGAGGACAAGGGACATGTGGGATTCTAGGTGGAAGACAGTATTTGAAAATACGCAATGGTGTGTACTCAACCTCTTGAATCACTGTTGCATACTGGAGGGCCAACATGAGTGTGGCTTGGAACTAGGCTCTGATGTGAACCCAACAGACTCACTAAGAGATTTGACCTCATTGTTATGTCTGCCAAGCCCCAGGCAGCGGACCCAGGCAGGAGCCTTTCTCAACATCATTGGGCATACTTTATGCAGTGCCCCGTTTTGTACCAGTCTCTGTACCATTGGGTCGTCTGGTCCTCTATAGTTGCCTGCCAGGTGAGCAGACCTTATTTCTGAAGGCAGACACACACATGTGCTCCTCGGCCTTGGTGGTGGCTGCCCTTCAGAGAAAACTACATGCTATTCAAATGGCCTGCTCTGCTGCAGAGTGCCACCACCAGCCCTTGCTCCTTGTCATATCCACAGCTGCAGTGTGGACCTCAGCCTCGATGAACTTATTGGCAGTCAGCAGTGTTGGAGATCCTGAGGCTCTGCCTGTGGCAGGTGGGGATGGAGCTGATATTGCAGAGGGCAGGTGTGAGCAGGCCTTGCTGCTGTGTAGTGCCTGAGGTGCATTCATAGAGAATGTGGAGACAATAGCCCTGTGTCGTCATCTGATGCCTGTGTTTGTGTTACACACACACACACGCAGACACACACACAGAAGCTGCCTTCATAGTGGAGGTCAAGGTCACTGTCTTAGCTATTCCTGATACTCACTCCAGCCTAAGAAATATGATGAGCTCATGCCAACTAACTTGTTATTTATTGAGTATCTGCTATTCACCTGTTAAGCCTCATCTATAAGAACAGGCTGACAATCTCTCTCTCCCTCATCTCTGGTACTGGGAAACCTAACTCAGTGCCTTCTACCCACTAGGCAAACGCTCTACTACTGAGCCACACCCCAGCTCTGTGAATCTCTTGTGTGTGCATTTATTAGGCCAAGTACCCAGCTCCCCCTAGGCCTCTCTCTGTGCCTCTTCCCTGACTTCTTGGTAGTTTAAACTGTGTCTTCATCACATAACTGTCCCAAATCCCAGCTCCTGAAGACAGTGCCTTCTTATTGCAGAGCTCCCTTCTCAGGGGATAGTGAAGGGTTCCTGGAAGAAACCACCAAACCTGCACATGCTCAGGGGCTCCTGCCAGTCGGCTGCACTTCTGGCCCAGGGCATCTTTCATTTCTCTCCAAGGCCATGATGATGGACTGTGACTTTAACTATTCTCAACAATTCTTACTAAGAACTCAAAGATAATGATGTATTATTGCAACACAACAAATACGGAATAGTTCCCAAAGGCTGATTACAGAGCTGATGTCCTCGGCTTGTTGATGAATNTTGCAGCCAAAGAAGAGATCTGTCTTTTAAATCCTAAGACGAAATACAAAGCTACGATTGGATGCGGTTGGCAACACTAACCCCAGTCTAAGGACAGCCTGTGAGACATGGCTGAGCAGCATACCTAGCCCTCAGAACTGGGTTTCCAATGCCTGTCCCTAACCAAAGGGCCAGCGATCCCTAGCCCTCAGAACTGGGTTTCCAATGCCTGTCCCTAACCAAAGAGCCAGTGATCCATGGCAAGGTGGCCAGCTCTGAGAGCAGGGCAGAACACAGACAGGCTGTTTGGAGCATCTTGTAGTGTCTTAAAACAAGGACCTTCTAAAGAAAGAAAAAATAGAAAAGAATAAGTCCAACTGCTCATCAGAGGCAGGAGGCTGAGAGACCAGAGGCTTAAGCTGAAGGAGTCTGTGCAGCTGCCTAGGAAAGCAATGCTGGTGCCAAACTGAAGTATAGAGCAGTCAGTGCACAGCCATCCTGTCACCTATGATGGAAGAAGTGATGAGGAGAGGACAGGATGCTCAGATGACCTCCACAAACAATGCTGCTATTCCATCCAAGTGGAGAGGGACTCTTTTTTTTCTTTTAATAATTATATTAATTAATTAACTAATTAATTAAGTGTTGGGGAGTGTGGGGGCATGGGTGTGTGGGTGTGCACGTAGAGGTCAGAGGACAACTTGTAGGGGAGAAGGTTCTCTCCCACCATGTGGCAGAGAGTGTCTTTGTCCACTGAGCTATCTCACCAGCCTGGGACCATGAAGCCCAGCTAAAAGTGAGAGCTACCATGCTGAGTGCTTGCTGTCATGTCATATCTGTGGTTTGGACTGTTTTTCCTGGAAACAGCCTGGGCTGCTGTTCTGGATGCCTCTCTATAGCTTTTAAGCAAATTCCTGCTATTTTTATTTAGTGAATGCCATTTATTGTTGCACTGAACCAAGAATGACAGTATATTCNGGTAGAATAAAGATGAGTGCAGAGGGTGGCAGGGTGTGTAGGAGTCATTAATGAGCTCAAAGTTAATGTAAACTATAGCAGCAAGTGCAATTCATTGCTGATATAAAGCTGTGTTTGTGTGGGGCTGGAGAGATGGCTCAGTGGTTAAGAACACTGGCTGCTCTTCCA
>LZPO01017292.1:971876-983069 GCA_001675575.1 Neotoma lepida | reverse complement strand
CTCTCTCTCTCTGTCTCCCTCATTTCCAGTACTGGGAAGTCTAACTCAGAGCCTCATACCCACTAGGTAAACACTCTACTACTGACCACACTCCAGCTCTGTGAATCTCTTGTAAGTGTGCATTTATTAAGCCAAGTACCCAGCTTGGGTGTGTGTGTGCATGCATGCATATGTGTGCCTGCATGTGTCCATGCAAGAAAAGGGGCAGACAAGATGGCTCAGTGTANAAAGACTCTTGGCACCAAGTCAGATGACTTGAGTTCAATCTGCAGGACCCACATGTTGGAAGGAGAGAACGCCCACAAATTGTCCTCTGACCTTCAAATGTGTGATCCACATTGGCACTCCAAATAAAGTAAATAAAAAGAAAAGGTAAATTAAAGAGGATAAGATAAAAAGTCTTGAGAGAGTGANGTTTTTTGATGGTAGAGCCATGACAAAATTATTGCTGAAATTTAANGGGAGATAATTAAATNATTGCAAATTTTGCCAGAAAATGACTTTCTAGTTGAGTCAAAATTTTAATGGGTGTCACCAAATCAATGAATCTATAACCTGTGGCTTCTTGTCAACAGAGGAGCAAAGAAGGAATGTAGAAAATTTTCATTGTCTCAACAGTGGGAAGAAAAGGGGGAGGGGAGAAAAGAAAAAGGGTGACAGGTAGAAGACACCAGAAGGCAGGAGAGGGGAGTCCGCACACACCGCAGTGTCACTAGATACAGATGGAGNGGACTGGTCAGTCAAAAGAAAGATCATCAGGCTCATACCCGAGTTTAAAAATCTAGCTAGGGGCCTGGAGAGATGGTTCGGAAGCTAAGCGCNTGCACTTTTCTTCCAGAGGACCTGTTTGGTTCCCAGCACCCACATCTGTCNGCTTATAACAGCTGTCACTCCACCTCCAGGGGATCTGACTCCCTCCTCAAGCCTCTGTAGACATTGCACACATAGTCACGCAGACACGTGCAGACATAAATGAAAGTATCTTAGTCACTGTTCTATATGGTGACACATTGTGTACCCTAATAAAATTTGCCTGAAGATCAGAGAACAGAACAAGCCACTAGATTAAANATAGATGCCAGGCAGTGACACTTTTAATCCTAGCACTTGGGAGGCAGAGATCCNTCTGGATCTCTGTGAGTTCAAAGNCTCCCTGGACTACATGAGATTGATTCAGTCTAGGAGAGAAATAGAGCCAGGCAGTGGTGGCACACACCTTTAATCCCAATCCTTGGGAGTCACACGCCTTTAATCCCAGCACTTGAGATCTCATGCCTTTGCTTGGGAAGCACACAGTCCTTTAATCCCAGNACAAAGAAGGAAGTGATACACAAGGTATATAAGGTGTGAGGAGATAGGAACTAAAGGCTTTTCAGCTGGAGCTTTTTAGGCTGAGGACTCAGAGGCTTCAAGGAGTTAATGAGGTGAGATGTGGCAGTGGCTTGTTCCTTTGTTTCTCTGATCTTTCAGCATCTACCCCAATGTCTGGTTTCAGGTTTTTTATTAAAAGACCATTTTAAGATTCATGTTACAGTTCTATCACTGTGAAGAGANGCCATGACCAAGGCAAGTATTGTAAGAAAAAGTATTTAATTGGAGGGTTGCTTACAGTTTCAGAGTGCTAGCCTATGATCATCATGGTGGGGAAACATGATAACAGGGCATAGCAGACAGACATGGTGCTGGAGAAGTGGTTGAGAATTACACCCTGATCCATAGGCAAAGAGAGTGACTCTGGGCTTGGCATGGGATTTTGAAACCTCAAAACCCACCCCTAGTAACACACGTCCTCCAACAAGGCCACATCTCCTAATCTTTCTAATCCTTTCAAATAGTGCCACTCCCTAGTAACCAAGCATTCAAATATATGCGGCTATGGGGATCATTTTCATTTAAACCATTACAGAAAGTAAAAATAAATCTTAAAAATATAACTAGTTAGCATCAATTATAAGAAGCCCACAGAATAATTATAAAATTGCATAGAAAAATTTACATTAAAAAAAGTAGTACACTTTGCAAATGAACAAAATTAGGATAACAACCTTGATAAGAGACAAGGTAGAATCTAAGGCAAAGGTCATCGTGAAAGATAAAGACAGACATTGTGTACTGCTGAAATAACAACCCAACAGGAAGAATCGTGTCTGTACGCCTTTGACAAACTGTCTCAAAATGTGCCAAGTTTACTGGGAGGATTTTTTTCCCAAGACAGGATTTAACTATAAATCTCAGACTATAGTCCAACCTAGGATTCTCCTACTTCAGCATCCCCAAGTGCAGAGATAAGAAGCTTAGGGAAGAATTTGACCCATACACATTAGAAACTGATGTATCAACAAATACTTGAGGTGGAAGTTAACAGCTAACACAATTTAAATGAATGGGATATGAGGACCGGGACAACAGCTCAGTTAGTAAAGTGCTTGAACCCACATGAAAAGGCTGGGTGTGCCACACATTTGTAACCCCAGGACAGTACCAGGGAGGCGGAGACAAGCACATCTCTGAGATTCACTGGCCATCTAGCCTAGCCTACTGAATAAGGTAGATGGCACCTGAGGAACAATACCAGAGGGTGACCTCTGATTTGCACACACACACACACACACACACACACACACACACACACGTATAAAATCTCCTATTACCCCCAAAATACAGAAGAAATATTGTTTTCAAGAAAAAATGGACATGCATTAAATCACAAAAAATTCCATAAAATATAGGTTATATTAGCTAGCCAATATACAATTAAATGGAAATCAGCTTCAACAATCCCCTGATGAACAATACTTACCCCTCTCTGATAAGGAACAGTTTAAACTACATTTATTAATAACTCAGATTAAGTAAAANTTCACAATAAAAATTACAGAGCATCTCAAATAACAGCGAGAAAATGCTACTTTCTTCAGATATTAAGATGTAGAGAAATTAGTACTTGGGTTTTAAATTATACCCTTAATGCATTTATTAAAACTCTTTTTAAGTAGATGAGTGTCTTCAAGTCGGAAAATGAAAAAAAATCCCACTCAAGTCNAAAAAAAAATGGAACAAAAGAAAGATAAGTCATGAAAGGAGATATGAATCAAATGAAAATGAAATAATAATAAAGCAACAAAACCAAAGCGCAATTCAACAAAATGTCNTTAAAACAGGATAAGCCATTAAATCAGAAAAGGAACATAGACGTGAGATGAGGAACGAGAGTGATCATTGCTTAAAAACTGGGAGAGACAGCTAAGAGTGCTGATAGCAACAGATTTGAAAGCTTAATAGGAATACAAACATTTCTAAAGGGTACAGTTCAAATGAGAGTGCAGGACACATTTCACAACATCCTAAAATAATGTAAATTAGAATTTTAAATCAAACTAAAATTCAGGAGGAAACCAACATAAAACAGAGAGGCAGGCTCCAAACGATGTCTCATCCTCTCACAGGGCAGCGGTTGCAGGGGGCTCAGGGTTCAGGCATGGAGAACACTCACCTTCCAGGGAGACANCTGCTGTGCACAAAACAGCAATCCCATTGGTTGCATGTGGTGTGTGTGTGGGGGGGGGCACTGTGCTGTCAGAGATGCTGGGCAGGAGTTGGGGACCGTCTGCTGACCTGGTGACCCTTATCCCACCTGACTCCCCGAAGGGGAGCCCCAACCGTAGGAGACTAACATCAACTCATGCCCTGCCCTGAGAAAGGCCAGCTGCCCACTCCAGCTCCATGCACTGTGCACTTCAGACCTCCTGTGCTTTGACCATGTTCTGTTTCTTTCTCCTCAGGTAGACAACACAGGCTGATTCACAAAGAGTTAGGAATTCACACAGAAAACTGAGGCTTCTTCTAAAGATGGCAACAGATTTGGGTAAGTTATAGTACATTTTTCAATACTTAAAAAAAACACTATCTTTCTATGCATGTGTGTGTGTGTGTGTGTGTGTGTGTGTGTGTGTGTGTGTGTGAGTGTGCATTTGCCAAGCCATGATGTGATGTCACAGGACCATTATCAAGCCTGGGTCTTTGTCTTTCACCTTGCTTGAGGCAGGATCATTTTGTTGTCTGTCTCTGTGTATCCCAGGCTAGCTGGCCAACCAGCTTCCAGGGAGTCTCCTGTATCTACCTCCAAGTGAAGGAACAGTGGGATTAGTTGACACACTGCACCAGCCCCAGCTTTACATGAGTTCTAGGGATTTGAACTCAGGTCGTCATGCTTGCATCACTGAGCCATCAATGTAGCCAAAAATAACTATCTTAAATAATCACTCAAGAAACTAAAAGCAGCTGAGAATGTTAACATCAGTCTGTACAATCAAAAGAATGAAGAAAGGNAGCAAGTAGGCTAAAGGAAACCACCATCATAGGCATAGCCTTTTCCCAGTGCCAAGTTTAGGAGCCATAATCCAGTTATAGAAGGAAAGATAGGCTCCCAGGAGAAAGAAACTGCAATCCTGTGATAAATACACATGGTCCCCTTCACCTCCCATAGGGACCTATCCTCAGTTACAACTGGAAAGAAGACCCACAGATGCTNGGAACTGTTGGTACAGTGTCCTGGTTATAGTGATACCAGGGACTTTAACAATATCATGAAACCACCCTAGCGGCCAGGTCTGAAGTTAATTCTCACCCAGTTTAGTTCATGTTAGCTCCTCTGGCTGGTGCTGGTAGGCTGAGGACCTGCACCATATATGATTGGAAGTTTGCACATTTTCAGGACTGGTTTCTTGGCTTAGAAGTGGGAGCTATTGAGGGGCAAGGCAAACAAAGAGCCGTCTAAACTGCTCCCCCAGACCCCATGCACAAACCTGTCAACAGACTAATGGAAACCACAGTTAGGTTCTAAAAGAATGGGTAGAAATTAGTGCTATTCTTTTGAAGACCTGAAAGTACATGGTGTTGATTCCCATCCAGAATTGCCCTGGAGGGTGACNATGGATTGAACAGATCTTGCCCAGTGGTGCTTGCTCAGCTGTGTGGTGTCCTTGCTGGGACACATCTCCTCAATCTTGGGCACATGGTCTGTAGCTACAGATGTGTTAGTCACATTCTCCACCNTTTCTAGAAAAGTAGATGGGAGATATTTTGTATTCACTTAGAATAGACAAGAGACCCTTTTGTAGGTTTGAAATGGATCTATGGTCATGACTCTTTCTCTGTCTTAATGCAACTTAAGACATACAGGCCTACAGGACATCTTCCAGAACATTCTGGTGGTCTACGGTCAAATTTGTTAAAGGTTGTAGAATTTCATACTCACCCCGCCGAAAGGAGTGGGCTTTTATCATCAATGAATACAAAGATTTCCAATGGGCTGGAGCAGTGGTTAAGACCACTTGCTGCTCTTCCAGAGGACCCAAGTTAGGTTCTAGCACCCACATCAGGTGGCTCACAATCAGCCATCTATAACACCAGCTCCAGGGGGTCCGATGCCTTCTTCTGCAGGCACCTGCACTCCCATAGNCTTGCATACGTACACATAAATAAAACTAAAACAATTTTTAAAATTAGATCTTTAGACTGCAGAAAATGGGGGCAGATTGTTTGGGTTTTTTTTGAGTATTGGCTGTTCCTACTCACTGGTCCTTTTTATATTTGATCGTATTTTTTGTTCCTCGGCTTACTGAAGCCCTNTAGTACATCTAATCCTCTATTATATCTTGAAAATTGCTTCCATAGTCTGTGCAGCACGGTTGTTCACTTCTTCCACATGAATCTTTCNTCTCCTTTATAGCCGCTTTAAACTCATTTCAATTCTTACCGTTCCCTTCAAACCATTGCCCCCCAGTGTCTCCACGGTGCCCATGCGATCAGACACAGTGTGGACCTTTCCTCCTCGTCTTGCTAACCCAGTTATTGGTAAATCCTTGCCTTCTTCTGAATCAGTTGTTTGTTTGGTTGGTTGTTTGTTTTTATCTATAAATCTGAGAAAACACCATTGGCTTGGCTTACATCCAGTAGGAAGCCAGGTACCAACTGCGACCACAGGTCCAGAGCTGACCTTGGCTGCCTCTGCCTCCACAACCAAGAGAAAAGCTGGTCATTAGAATTCAAGGCTAGCCTGAGCTACAAAATGAGTTCAAGCCCAGCCTGGGCTATATAGGGAGACTCTTGTCTTAAAAAAGAAAAAAAGTAAGTGAAGAAGAAGAAGGAAGAGGAGGAGGAGGAGGTGGAGGAGGAGGAGGAGGAGGACAGGGAGGATAAGGCAGGAAGCAGGAGCCTGGTGTGTCCTGAGAGAAGGACAGATNACATAAGCACAGTACAAGCTACACAGCTTTCAAACATGAATAGTGACAACCATGAAGACCATGAGCATTCCTTAAGAGCATACATGAAGCATATGCCTTGTTGACTGATGCACATTGAGCTTGGCCTGCTGTCGTGAGGGCAGTGACCTGTATGGACCATTCTCAGCATCACTGCCCCTGCATAGACCATTCTCGGCATCCCTGGATGCATCCTTTAGCAGAGCCAGCAGAGCCTCCCCACTTGCTGGCGGTGGGAGACACGGACACATCTAAACACACTGTCTCCCATCAAGGTGTCTCTGAAAGCCTTTTCTACCCCCCACCTGAACTGCATGAAAAGTCCTGCCCCACAGGAGAAGACTTTCCTGCCAAGTCTTTGCTGTAAACCAGAGCCGGGGATAGGATTTCAGTTAGAAAGCATTATGTGTCTGGGCCGTGGAGTTGTTCTAACATGTAAAAGCCCGGTCTTGTCACCTAGATGTTGGGGTCCTCAGCTTCTGTGACACATCTGATGTGTAGCTCAGACTGTCCTTCCACCCAGTGGCCTTCTTCATCACACACATTCTCTTAGTCCTAAAGGTCTCTGTGTCTGATTTTTGACCCCAGCTTCCTGCCCTCAGGGAAAAGACTTCCCGTGTAACAGGCAATGCTCCATGTGTCTTGACCCATGTCAGAAATACAGACATGTATGTGTCTGTCTATAACATCAGGATTGACTGAATAGCAATAAATCCAGAAGCTGCATTGGTTTCATTACTGAAGTTTGCCAAGTAATCCTGAGTTCCCTTGACAGCTGTCTGTCAGTCATCACAGTCATCTTTTCTCTCAATCCTAGTTACTGATATTAACTCTCACACTACACATTACATGCCACAGTAATTGTGATCATTTATAGATATATATGGAGGTCACAGAGTGACTGCAAAAGGGTTAAGGAAGCCCCATAGAGGTCACCAAGGCCTTATTAGAAGTAGAGGCAGAAGGCTGGTGATGCAAAGAAGATCTCTGGGGTGTTGGGATGGGGAATTAGGGACCAAAACCTGTTGGAGAGCTGCTGGCAGTTCTGATCCACAGGGTCACAGGCTTGGGCCTATGCATGAGATAAAGGTCCACACTATATTTGATAACATGGGCACTATCGANACTCTGGAGGCCACAGAGACAAAGGTCAGGACAAGGTCTTGATGATCAAATGTCCTGACAGATGGATAGCAATTTGAGTAGGTGTATCAATAGTGGGAATGGAGCTAAGTCGAAGCCACTGGGATAGTCAGGAGTTCTCTGCCTGTTCGGACCACTTGAAGGACTATCACAGTGTTAGGTGTCTTTCTCTTTATGGGGTCCAGGTGAGAACATTGCTCCTTCTTGGTCTGGTGTGTTCTATAAGTTCTCAGGTCTGTTTTACTGGATGGAGATTTTATATATATAAAATTCTATGTGTGTGAGTGTTTTGTTTGCATGTATATGTGTGTGCAGTGCCCTCAGAGGCCAGAAGAGGGTGGTGAATTCCCTGGGACTGGAGTTATACTGTTGTGAGTCCCCATAAGTGTTCTGGGGATCAAACCTGGGTCCTCTGCAAGAGCAACAACAGTTGGTGTTGTTGACATGCCTAACATGTGGGATAGAGTNGTGCTGCCTGTATTTGAACTCAAAATTGAGTCAAATGATGCCTTGAGTTAACTGAGCCTCTTGGGACCAGGCACATTCCGGAAAGCCACTGTTGAATACAATCAGGGCACGGAACAGCCTGATCTCAACATCATGGAAGGGAGAGTTTGGAAACCACAGGTGTGTGGCCAAGGTGGCCTAGCTCTTGCTTAGCTCTCCGCCATGGGCCAGCACAGAGGGAGTGTGGTCCCAGCAGTGAACTACAGACAGAAGCTGCAGTGCCTGCAGATATTAAACCCACACCGGAAGGAGAGAAGTCAGGCTCAGAGTGGGAGGAAATTAAATCAGTGAAGCCAATGATGAACCTGAGTGACCTTATCAGATCCCAGAGGAAATGAATAAAGAGATTAAAGAGATTAAAAAGATGAGAAAAATAAAATATAATAACAGAAGCACGCAGCTGACCATGGGCATCCGATCCATGNATCAGAGCTGCTGGTGACAAAGAACACCTAGATATAATAGAGGATACAGAAACAAAAGGCGTCAAGAAGACCTGCCTACCCACAACGGGCCTCATCTACCAGTGCACACATCCCAGAACAGAGATGGGCTCCAGAAACAAGATGGGAAGTTTTTATATATCAGATGCAACAAAAAATGCCTTTGAGCTAACCCTAAAGAAATAAATGGCCTAAAATATCTCTGTGGCTAAGAGACCATAGAGAACTACAGGCAGAGCAAAGGCATAGAGTGATGGAGAGGGAATCGCAGGCATGAAGATACACAGCAACCTCCCCATCAATTAGTCCCTAGGTATCAGGGAGAGGATGCTCATAGGCACTGATACAGGAGCCTCCTGATGGGAATGTCTTTCTAAAAATGTGTTGCTCTGATTGGTTGATAAATAAAGCTGTTTGGCCAATGGTGAGGCAGAATAAGGTTAGGCAGGACATTTGAACTAGGGGAAGAGAAGCAGAGAGCAGAGCAGGGGCAGACGCCATTCTGCCACCTAGAAAGCAGCATGTAACAGCACACTGGTAAAGCCACGTGGAACACGTGGNAACATAGATTCATAAAATGGGTTAATTTAAGATGTAAGAGCTAGCTAGCGAGAAGCCTGCCAGGGCCATAGTTTAAAAATGACGCAAGCCTCTGTGTGTTTATTTGAGTCTAAGCAGCCGTGGGAGCCAGGCGGAACAGAGACAGGGATCCAGACAAAGCTTTCGTCAACAGCCTCCCAATGTCTTATTGCTGCAGTGTTACTCCAAATATGAGNCTCAGAGCCTTGATCAAAGACAGGTCTATGGTCTTCACTATTGGGTGGCCTGACTCCTGTTCTGATGCTTCTGGGGTCTGATGCACCTGTTCCTTTTTAGGGCAGTCCTTATGATGGGACACACACTGACGATGGTGCTGCATGGAATAGCAAAGTCCCGCCTCTAACCCAGTGGACTCACTCACAGCCAAGAAAGCACAGCAGAAATGGAGGATGTTACCTGCTAGCTCACTTGTTGATGCCTAGTTGGATGTATACATACAGCCAAGGACCATCTGCCCAGGGAATGGTGCCTCCCACAGTGGGCTGGGTTCTCTGAATCATTTAACAGTAAAGACAATCCCCCACAGACATGTCCACAGGCCATTATGATCTAGGCAGTCCCTCAACTGAGACTCTGAGGAGACTCTAGACTGTGTCAAATTGACAGCTAGGGCAGTAGGGACANCAGCTCTTCTCTTTTGGCCTGTGAGCTGGAGTAGTCAGACGTCAGCTGGGGATTCTGCAGAACACTGGTTTCCATCCCTAGGCTAGAAGAATCTGAGTTTCTTTGGGTCTGTTCGTGATNCAAAACCTCAGTGGTTAGCCATGAAATTGGGGTGCCTCTCCTCTCTCCATCGCCTAGTATGTGCTCAAGTTTGACCTGTCTTTTGGTTTGGCCGTACTTGTCTGTAACCTGTCTTCAAGAGTCTCCTTAATAGAAGCACTGTCAGTCCTGCTCTCCCTGCAATCCTGTGTTGATTTTTTTCTAATCTGAATGTTCCNCTTGTATGGTTTATTCTAGAGGTAGGAAATGCAATTCAGAATCTGACATAATTAAGCAATGGGACGTTGATTTACCCACCACTGTAAACATGCTTCTGATTCTCATTCACTATGTTAACTCTTAATGAGTTTATCCTTAAATAGATATTTATTGATGTCTTGACAGTAGCGATTCCAGAGTGCCCAGGGACTCATCCATATTTAGCGAAACTGAGTTAGTTATCTTATTTACAGTCAGGGCTGACTTGGGTGCTGTGTTTCCTGATGATCTTTAAGATGTTTTACAACATTTGTGTATTTATTTNGGGTACATGTGCCATGGGAGGTCAGAGAGTAGCTGATAGGAGTCAGTGCTCCCACCACGTGGGTTCCAGGGATGGAACACAGTTCCTCAGGCTTGCCAGCAAGCACCCATACTATCTGAGCCATCTTGCCAGCCCATTCTGATGTTCTTATGGAACCAGTATGAAAAGGACCGAAACCTGAGAAGACCAAGTTATGGTTTTTCCTACAATGTCTGTGACATGTNGCTTCCAGCATAATCAGCCAGGCTCAGAGTTAAACTCAGCCCCACATGGTGGCTCGTTTTCAACAAGAACCTGCTGCTCTTTTGTTTTGAAGCCAAAATGGTGGTGAGTGGCACAGTTGTCTCCCAGAAAGACAAGGAGGAAATAGTAATTGGGAAGCAGTTCACATGGCAACAGCCTGATACATGCAATTGAGGATAANCGGCAGTGGAAGATAATGGGTCTCTCACTCTTTCTCTTCTGTTGCTGTCAAAAGAGAGTTGGAGATTTGGGAAGGCAGTCTGTCTCTCTTGTGTCTATCAAGCTGCCTTTTCAAAGTCTCTCTTTGTAGATTTCCCTCCCCACTGGTGACAGGATTCAGCCTGGNGCAGAGAGGATGAAGAAGGAGCCTAGGGGAGACATCTAGCCCCGGCCCCCCTCCAGCTGTCCTGCACCCCAGCGGCCATCAGCTGTCAGGGATTCTTCCTTTCAATGCTGCTCACAGGCTTAGCTTAGTACATGGTGCAATCCTACACCTCAAGGCCAAGCATGTGGGCTGTGTGTGTGTGTGTGTGGTGTGTTGCGTGGAAGTGAGCTGTGGATGTTGCTGAGAAAGCTCACCCAAAATCTAGGGGGTCCATGATGCACATGGTACTAGCTGGCGTGCAGGCAGGACAGTCCCACACATCAACACAGATGAAGCCCAGGCTGCAGAATCCCCTGCAGAGCAGTTCTCTACTGCTGCCAGACATGGCGGCCAAAGGACCTGGGAGGCTCTTCTTCCCATGGC
>LZPO01017292.1:905457-919859 GCA_001675575.1 Neotoma lepida | reverse complement strand
GATGGTGGTGGAGGTGATGGTGGTGGTTATGATGGTGGTGGAGGTGATGGTGGTGGTTATGATGGTGACGGTGACAAAATGACAGTGATGGTGGTAGTACCAATGGCAGTGGCTGCTGTGGTACTAATATGGATGTAAGGAAATACAAAGACCTGTTTTAATCCACTAGTTACATAATCAGCCACTGAATTCTATAAATAAACCGAGTACTACTTTAATGGGTGCTCTGTAGTAGTTATAAGTGGTCACCTTGTATAGTTATAAGCTATAAACAATGCTTTCATCGTCTTTACACCAGATATGCCATCTAGACGTAAACTTGAGTCACTTGGGAAGAAGGACCCTCAAACGAAGAATTGTCCCTGTCAGATTGGCCTCTAGNCAAGTCTGTGGGGCACTGTCTTGATTAATGATTGATATGGGAAGGCCCAGTGCACCTTGGGCAGTGCTACCCCTGGACAGGTGGTCCTGGGTGGTATAAAANACCACACTGGGCAAGCCATAGAGAACAAGTCAGTGAGCAGTGTTCCTCCATGGTCCCTGCTTCAGTGTCTGCCTTGAGTTCCAGCCCTGACTCCCTCCATGATAGATTATAAACTGTAAGCCAAATAAGCCTTCCCACTCTAGGTTGCTCCTGGGTATAGTGTTTATCACAGCAACAGAGAAGCAAACCAGGTATGCGTTCTCTATCTCTGAACTCTCCCCAGAGTCCCCAGCACAGCACTGTGTAATGTCGGTGATGGAGAGCCTTGTCTCCCATGTCTGTCATTCTGTTGTTTCTCTCTCTTCTTGCTACCCTTGGCAGAGGTATTTATTTCTTTACAAATCAATCACATTACTGTTCATTTCCTAATCTTAGAATCTTATTTATTTATCAATGTTATTTTCTTTTTAGTGCCTTGCTATATAATCTTTTCTTTTCTTTTTTTATTTGGTAATGACAGAATTGGGGTTAAAAATCGATCTCTCCAGACATCTGTGACATTAACTTGGTAGCGTCCTCCTTCTTTACGATGTTCTGGGTAACCTGGAATAACTTTGAAGNCTCACAGGCGATTGCAGAATGCTTCTGTTCTATTTGTTATATCCGAGTAATTGGGTTAGCCTTTCTGAGTGCTTGCTATAATTTTGAATTTGAGAATATTGTGTCGGCAAATAACAATTTTTTTCTTTGGGGGAGCATAAAACCAAATTCACACAAAATTTATAAATGTTGCATGCACACTGGAAAATAACTGGTCCCAACAGGCAAGCTTGATCTCTGTGAGCCTANTGTCCCAGCGAAGGCTGAGTAATGGCCCCAAAGACATCTAGGTCCTGATCCTTGAGGGGTTTATTTATTTCTTATTACTTTATACAGAAAAAAAGGACTTCTCAAATGTATTGAAAGATACAGAGGCAGGAAGGTGACCCTGAGTGACACAGTCACTGGTGCCTTCTAAGAGGGAGGAAGGTTGACACTTGCCATAAAAGATGAAGCAGTGTGACTGACCTCTGAAGCAGGACGTGGTGCTGCAGGCTGGTGGAGAAAGTGGTCAGACTGAAGGAGACGAGGACTGCAGCACTGGACATGGGAAGGCAAGGCAGAGAGAGCTCTGTCCAGAGATTCAGAGGAGCCTGGCTGTGTGGGGACCTGGATTCTGGCTCAGGGAAGCCGAGCACAGCTTCTGACCTCCAACCCCTGGGAAAATAACTATGTGTTCTTTGAGCCACGAAGCATGTTGAAGTACATCACNGTAGCCACATGCAACTAATACAGCCATTTAGCTTCCATCTATCATAGAATACTGGGACTAATGGGTTCTCTCCACTGATTGTGTGTGTGTGTGTGTGTGTGTGTGTGTGTGTGTGTGTGTGTGCCTGTGCATGTACACGCACATGTGTGTGAATATTTGTATGAGTGAGTTCAGGCACCAGCTTCCCATGGTACCTGAGGAGAGGTCACAGGACACCCTTGAGTGTCAATCCTCACCTTCTGCCGTGTTTGAGACAGGGCCCCTCGTCCTCCGCAGTGCCCACCATGCCTGGCAGGCTATGGGAATTCTCTTGTTTCAGCCTCCCTCCTCTCTGCAGGAGCACTGGGATTATCGATGCATGCTACAGTGCCTGGCTTTATATGGATCCTGGAGATTCAAACTCGGGTCCTCATGCTTACATGGCAAGTTCTTTACCTACCGAGCCACCCCAGCACCCACTGATAAAGCTTTGTTCAAGTCTCTTCTTGATCTTTGAAGTACAAACTCAAGAACACAAAGATTATGCTGATGAACACAGGACAGTTACTCTTTCTACAATCGCCTTTCGTAACCCTGGTGACTGTCACCTCTCCTTTAGGGCTCCTTGAGTGGGTGTCTGTCTTGTCTGAGTACTAAAGTCAACACCCCTCCTTTCTCCTCACAGAGCTTGCCTCTCTCACCTGTACTGTCTTATTTTAGATCTCCTTTCATGTCTATTTTTGATTCCCACCATAAGACTTCGCCCCCATGTGGTAGAGCTTAACCCACCCACATGTATCATCACAGCCGAGGTGTCTGACCCTCCNTCTCTCCTTTGCTCTGCCACGTTTTCCATTTTTGCTTCTCACAAGTTCCTTTTCCATTTCGTGTGATGTACACTAGAGTATTTTTAAAAACCTATGCCCATAAATACCTTTAATGCTTTTAAGTGTCTACTTAAATGTACATTTTTCTGTTTAAGTCAAGAACAAAGACATTTATTTTATTCCTTCTTATATAAGGCTTGAAATTCTTTATACTTTAATGTGCTGTCGTTGCAATTATTTCTGATTTTCGTTCATTCAATTTGCATTCCCGACCTAGATCAATATATAATCCTTGCTCTGTGTGGTCATTTAAATGAAAAACTCTTCAGATTTTGTTGTTGTTGTTATTTGTGGTTATTTTTTCCTACTCATGTTACTTTACAGATACTCATGGNGGAGCTGCCGTGAGCCAGACACTGAGCTGGGACCTGGAGACAGTGCAGNAGCCAGGACCCTGTGGCACCGTCCATTTCTGAGCNGTGGTTCTCTGTGGTCCACTCTGANTTCCAGCCACACTGACCTGGGCTGGCCCTGCAGAATCCCTTTCTTGCCCTGTGCTCTTTAGCTCATTTTTCTCTGCTGTGATGCTTGCCTTTGTCATCTTGATACAACCTAGACTCATCCGGGAAGAGAGTCTCAATGGGGGATGTCAATACTGAGCTGTCCTGTGGGCATGTTGGTGGGACATCGTCTTGTCAAAGCAATGGCCATGCAGAACATGATCTTGCCCCAGCCACGGGCCACCTGGCCTTGAAAGAAGAACAAGGTGAAGAGATAGAGGAGTCATAGCAGTGANAGTGGGCACCTTGGTTGTGGCTTCCAAGGTGACCCTTGTGTAGTAGGGATGCCTGCTGTTTTCTTGTTAGAATGGACAGAGGGCTGTCCTCCATGTTTCTCAGCCAAACCCACAGAGTCACCCAAAACTCTAGGTCCAACCTCAGCTATTCTTTTCAAAGTTGCTAGTGGTTTTCATGTTCAGGGGTATTCGGACAGGAAGTGGAGGAGCCTGTCCAGGTCTACACCGACCAGGAAGTCTATGCTGTCTTTCATCACAGGGGCACTGGAGCCTGAATGGAGCCTGTTGAGTCTCCAAGTGTGGCAGCATCAACCTGCACCTTCTGCCTGTGAAGCCCTCAGTGGCAGGTAATCCCATCATGTGTTTATCCCTTCACGCCTTCTCCATCTAGTCTCCCTGTTTGACTACACTGCTGCCCCAGTCTTTGAATGGGCTAGCATCTCAGTATCTCATGGCCACCTTTGGGAAAGTTTTGAATTGACTGTGTACAGCTGGTACTAGCTTTCCAGGCTCTGAGCTCACACAGTATTCTGGTGAGCCTGGAGTTCTGGAACAGTGGTANGATGACACCCTAGGGACTCTTGCAGATGACATTGATTTAATCAGATTCCAGGTTCTGATGATCCTTCTGGATAATCAGTGATGTGTGTATGTTCAGGCTGTACACAGGGTCTGTGAGAGCCCTGCAGGGCTGAAGCAAAGTGAAACACCCAGGATCCATGAGCTAAGGGAGTGAGCCTGTACCTGGCACAAGACACTGATGGAGCACGTTTCTTGCGATTTAAGGCCCAAGTGTGTTATTTCTGGGAAGAAAATGAAGTTGCCTAGCTTTGTTGAAAGCCTTTGGAATGACATGGATTTCAAGCTGGGATGCTGCATCTGGTAGCAAAGTGAAGAGCAGTGAAGCATGGACAGGTTCATCATCCATCATGCATGCATGCATCAGGAAGCTGTGCATGCAGTCAAGGGTCAGATCAGACTGCCTGGCCNTTCGCCCACAGAGTAGGCTCATCTTGGACCCATCACTGCCCCTGCTTCTGCAAAGTAAAGATAATCAGGCTCCATCATAGGACTCTGGGAAGGGCAACCAAGACAACAAGCATAAGGCACCTGATACAGAGAGAGAGCATCTCTCTGTTCCCTCCTTCTAACCTGGGTTGAGCCCCACACTTGCTCAGAAGCCTAACAAAGACTGATGGCTTTCCTGTCAGTCAACTAGATCTGAGGCAGCTCCAGCCTTTGAATAGGAAACCTGAGTCAAAAGACTGTTTGAATTGGCTCATGCAAGAAACAATATTTGCTCGAGGTTGGCTCCTGTGTTATGAATTTTTAACCTCACATAAATCAAATCTGCAAAAATGGACAAAGGACAAATTTCCTGCGCCAGGACTAAAATAGAAGCCGCCTGCATCTCTCAAACAATTCCAATTATGTTTCCATAACCAAATCATGCTGAGGTGAACGGCTGGATTATTTATATTTAGGTCCTGAAGTATAATGTAAAATGAATGAAAGCAGCCTGTCTTCTCACCGCCAAGGCTGTGCGCCTTTTCCATCTACAAAGGCAACTCAAAGACCAGGCTGAGCAAAGGGCACTGTGTGCCTGGGAGGCTTTACCTTCTGCTCCTGCTGTTTTTCCTCAGAGATGGGCTTCTAAGGTTCCAGATACTAAATGACTGATAGGAATCCTCCACAAGAAGGCTTAAACAGGGCTGCAGTGGTTAAGAGCACTTACTTCTCTCTCAGGGGACCCGAGTTCAGTTCCTGACATCCATATCAGAAAGGTAACAACTGTCTATGTCTCTGGCTCCAGGAGATCTGACACTCTCTTCTGGACTCCATGGACACCTGGGCTCTCACATGCACAAACTGCCACACACACACACACACACACACACACACACACACACACACACGCCACATATACACATCATTAAAAATGAAATAAATCTTTTAAAAAGCAAGGTTTACACTAGCAAATCCGAGGTGCATGAGCACCAAACGATCCATGAGGCTAAATCTTGTAACCACAGACTCCCACCCTCCTAACAAACATAATATCTTTAGCTATGCTGATGAGTTGAAAACTTGNGAGAACATGAAAAGAGCTAAGAGATTTGCATTCTTACCATCTAATAGAGAAGGAAGACACACAATTGTTTGCTTCCTTGAAGGTGGGGAGAAACGCAAACTTCAGAGCCTCAGTACGCATGTCATGAGCTTCTAGAAGGAGCCATAAAAGGGGCGCTTAGAGCTGAAGTTGAGGGGTGTTAAGGGCTTGAATGGGGACCAGAGTTGCAGAGGGTGGACAGGCTGATGCGGAAATGGTGACAGGTGTGCTGGAGAAGTGGCCAATGAGCTGGAAAGAAGACTGAGGGCAGGTAGGCAAGCCTCTGAAGGCAAGGAAGATGGATTTCTTCACCTCACAGGACACTAGAGGCTTTTAAANGTGTTTACCAAAAGCATTGATACACATGGGCCCTGAGAAGGAGTCACTCACTNACTCACTCACTCACTGGTTCTCTCAATAAATATTTGCTGAGATCCTCATGGAAGGATAAAGTGGCAAGTAACAAGATTGACAGGCTCCTGTCCCCTGGACCTCAGGGTCTTAGTGGGGTAACAGGAATGGACAGACAATACAGCCATGGACCGTGTGAGTGTATACAAAATGGGAGACAGGCATGGAGNGCAGGCAGGTGCTTGACAAGGTGTGACAGTTTGAATGTGAGATGTCCCTCATAGGCTCATGTGTTTGAATACTTGGTCTCCAGGAGGTGGCGCTGTTTGGGGAGGTTGTGGAACTCTCAGGATGTAGAGCCCTGCTGGAGGAAGTGGGTTAGTAGGAGCAGATCTTGAGGCTTTACAGCTCAGGCGCACTTCCTGTTTACTGTCTGCTTCCTGATGGCAGATTCGATGTGACCAGCTGGCCCCATGCTGCCATGCATTCCCTGCCTGCTGCCATGTCTTCTCCATCATGGCGGAATAAGCCAGAATAAACCCTTCAACTCTTCTTGACAGGTATTTTATCACAGANACAAGAGAAATAATGGATACAGGTGACCGTCATGGACTTCCGGTTGCTCTGACTGTCCAGGTGGGAGAGCCTGTGCTGAGGCAGTGTGGAGGAGCTGACATTTAAGGTGGGAACTGAGAGGTCACTGAAAGCTGAAAATGAGATGTCTGTTGTGGGTGGAGCTACAGCCATGCATTGGAAATACTACAAATGCAGGAAGACTAGGGTCCAAGACCTCGGAGAAAATGCAGAGGCTGGTNTTTCCAAGATGCCAAGGGAAGAGCGTGGCATAAAAGTGTGAGTCTGGAGGGCTAGGGAGCCACAGAACCGAGCGAAGCCAGTCAGGANGCTTCTTTATGAGAGTATAGTAGGACTTGCATCCTGTGCAAGGTCACCAGCTGCTCTGTGGAGGAGAGATCTAAGTGGGCATGATGGAAACTCAACATAATCCNAAGGAGACTCATATGCAGCTGCACAGAGCAGTTCTGGTGACCCTGGAGCAAAAAGGCCAAGTTCAAATCAACTGATAGCTCTTGATGCACTGGAAACAGCAATGGAAGCATCCAGGACAGCNTCATGTTCCCATAGAAACCATTGAGCTTTGGAAGGAGGACCACCTCTCAGACATGGAAAGGCCTGCATTGACTTCGATACTTACGGGGTGGGAAAAGAAGCCATCAAATAAGCTTAGGGCTCAGGGACAGTGGGTGCTTTAAGGAGGGGTCAANCAATGATTCTCAACAGAGAGATGAGGGAAGACACTACACAGAGGGAGAGNCGAGACTGGAAAGGCTGGTGTTAGTTTCTGCCCTTCCTGACCACCCCAGGGAGACCTCACGTAGTCACCTGACAAGCCATCATGAAACCCTCTAACACACAGACCTCAGTGTGAGGGTCAGGTTCACTCAACAGTGAAACGGAATGCAATCTTATACCCTTAGGATTGGTGACTATTCCCTGAATAGGGCTTCAGGCAAACATGTGCTTTCTGGCACTGTGGTTCAATTAGCCTGTCTGCTCCTGGGGCCTTTGGACTTGCTACAGTGGGATCTACTAGTCCTTGGCTTGATATCAGTGCTGAGTGTTGCCTGTGGTTTCTTTGCCCCAAGATCTAGGGCAACTGTTTCCCACAAAACCTTATCTCTGTTTTGCAGAAGGTGGTACTCAGAGCCCACAATCTGGGCTCTGAGGGTGCTGCCCAATCCAGGCTCAGCATAAAATTTCAGATAAAAATTGTCTTGATTGACACGCTGACATCTCATCCAGATGCAAAGTACTATGGGTTTCTCCTCAAATTCCCTAACCTTAATTTTCCATTTCCACTCTCTGAGGCTAAAAATTCTGGTCTTGGTGACTCAGAATCATGCCCTCTCACTCTTCACCAGTCCATGAACAGAGTGGCCTCAGAACAAGATGCCAAAATGATTACCAGAAATACTGCTCAACCTTTCCGTAGCTTTGCCTTGGTTTCTGCTATTCTTTTTCTTGGGCCCTCCAGTATGTCATCAAATGACTGATTTTGAAATCACTTAAAATAACTCCTCTTGTGTGTCTCTGACATTGAATGCAAAATCTCCCTGAAGTCTGTTTCGGAACATGGTTCCAAAGTCTGACTATAAGCAGGGATGCTCAACCTCAGCTTCCCCAGCTTNCTTCCATGACACGGGAATGTCCCTTTGGAGGACTCGTGTATGCCTGTTACCTTTGCATCCACACACCATTGCTTTTTACATATCCACATTTCCTTCCTCTGGTGTTGGAAGTGCATTGTGTATCACATCTTTATCTCATCCCTGTTGTANCCTGTGGCCACCTTCCCTCTTCAGGGTGTAATGTCCCATCAACAGGCAGCACCATAGTTTACAGAGTATGGTGGTTTGCATGAGAATGACCCCCATAGGCTCATATATTTTAATGCTCAGATACCATTAGTGGAACTGTTTGGGAAGGATTAGGAGGTGTGGTCTTGTTGGAGGAGGTGTGTNACTGGGGTGGGTTTTGAGGTTTCAAAAGCCCATGATCAGGCCCAGCCCCACTCCTCTGCCTGCTCCCTGTGGATCAGGATGTAAAGCTCTTAACTATTGCTCCAGAGCCATGTGTGTCTGATTTCCACTATGATGATCATGAACTCACCCTCTAAATCTGTAAACAAGAACTCAATTAAATGCTTCCTTTTATAAGAGTTGCCTTGGCTATGGCATCTCTTCATTGCTATAGAACAGTGACTAGGACATGCCTGGTCACCACCTGTCCAGAGAAACTTACATTTTCCAGTCTTCTGTTATTACAAATAAGGTTGTAATAAATTGTCTTCCTTATAAGTGTTTTTCCCCCAGCAATGTGTATTTTTAAGTCCCTGCTACATTGAAGGCCTTAATGGTATTTTAGCAGAAAACAAAAGCATTGCTATGCTCTATGTATTTATCTCCCCCATAACCCCCACTATGTTGACATCCTCACCTCCAAAGTGATGCCTTAGGGGATAGGTCTTGAGTAGGTTGTGACCAGATCACAAGAGCAGAGTGTTCCTGAGTGGGATCTGTGCCCCTCAAGGGTGCGCTCACATCAACCCCTGTCATGTAAGTTCCCAGCTAGATCCTGTCACTTATGAACTAGGAAGCAGATCCTCAACAGACATTGAATGGGCCTTTCCTGATCTGGAACTTTCTAGCCTCCACAGCCATAGGAAACAATGTTCTTTTGTCTGTCAGCTACCTAGTCTGTCAGGTTTTGTTATGGCCCACTCTGATGCCAGGCTTGGAGTCACTGACAGTCAACTGGGGCTGAGAGACTTCTCAGGGACAATACATGACCTAGAACCGGTTAGGATGGGATGGGGGATGTTTTGAGGAGAAACAGCAGGGCGAAGGGCAACACAGGGCCATGGGAAGGGGTGGCAAGAGCTCTGCTTTACATAGCCCAGGCCTCTAACAAGAGGCCAATCCAACAGGAACCTGTAGGTTAGTGAGGCCATGAACCACAGAGATGGGGGTGGGGTGGAGGAGAGGAGGACCTAGGCAGAGAACACGTCCTAAGAGGAGCCAGGAGGCAGTGCCCTGGAGCACAGCATGGGAGCAAGGGGCAGAGATGCAGACAGGGCCAGATCCCAAGGCCTGTCACAAGTGTAGTGCGGCATGCTAGGACCAGGTGACAGCAGGAATGTCCCCACACCCAAGCATAACCCACAGCAGGTCATCCCAGCTCCTATGTGTCTTTGAGGCCTGGAGTCTGTCACTGCCATCTGTGGCNCTGCTGTTCAANACCTGCCCAGGGTACACGCCCCAGAGGACCCCTGAATAGGTCACCCTGGGAGCACTCCAGAAGCAGCATGCAGAAGGCCACACAGGCCTTGAGCCCAGCCCCTCACTGTCCACTGGGCCTCCCTCCCCTCCTTGGATTGCAGCTTCTGGAGTAGTTACCTTGGTTCAGGCCTCACATTCCTTTAGATGATTCAAAGTAATTACCTACCGGCTCCCCAGCCTCGTCCTGGCTGTGCAACAGGCCCCACCCTAGTGGTGATGCAAAGTCTTTCTCTGGCACCCACCCACTCATGGTACCACAGTACGTGCCTGTGGCTTAGGGAAGACATTGTGGACACTGGGTAGGAGGTACTTCATTGGAAAGAAAGAGTTAGCCAAGGAGGAAAGCTCAAATAAATGAAAAGGTAATGGTCTGAGCCTGTTTCACTGTTTATGCCTGGGTCATACATGAATTAAATGCTGACTGCTCACATACACTATACNCAGCGTCAGCTACGGACAGTCATTCTTATTATCCTCCCCANCATTNCATGCTGTCTTTCTGAGCTGCTATAATGAAACGCTATAATCCGGTTGCTTATAGACAACCTAAGTTTATTTCCTACAGACCTGGAGGCTGGAAGGGTATGAAGGAAGTGTAGTCAGAGTTGGAGTCTGGTGAGGGTTCACTTCCTGGTTTACAAGTCTTCACAGGGAAGACTTCCTTCTCCCAGTGTGCTCAGATGACTAGAGATGGAAGCTCCAGTCTCCTCAGAGGACTAAGCCTCCAGGCCTTGACCACTTCCCCAAGGCCAGACCTCCTAATACCATCATTACTCTGCATGTCCTTGTCACGTCACAAGCTCCTCAGGTGATTTCGGGGCCTTCCACTTAGGGTGAGGCTAAGGAGCACTAGGATGGCTCTGTTCTCCCACTGGTTCCGTCACTGAGCACAGACTCAGCTGACAGGAAGGAATGCCAGAGGCAGGGGAGGAAGGATGACAAACTTGGGTACAGAGGTGTGTGAGGAATGTATGAGGAGGTGGGAGAAGCTGATTATCTCCAGGCCTGGGGTGGCAAGGCCTGAGGGAGAGAGGCCTTGTTCAGGCTCCTCTCTGTGTGGGTGGTGGGGGCAGCTGCATCCCTGAGGCCTGCATGTGGGTGGTTCCTGCCTTCAAGGAGAAAAAGTTGCCCCACCAGAAAGGGGGAGGGGAGAGGTAGAAAAGGGGAAGTTGAGAGAGGCTGGGACAGTCGGCAAGGGGCCCAGAGCAGATTGCCTCCAGGACCTGAGAGCACCAGGCTTGCTCTGATCTGTTTCTGCAGATGCTGTCCAAGATCCTTTCAGAATAGCCCCTAACCAGCCTCAGACTGGGGGTGGAAGAAGTACCCAAGCATCCTGTGGGAACAATGATGGGACTGGAGAGATAGCTCAGTCAATGGAGCACTTGCCAGGCAACCATGAGGACCTGAGTTTGATTCCCAGAAACTATGCAAAAGAGCCAGGTTTGGCGGTGTGTGCTTGCAATACCAACATTGGGGAGGTGCAGACAGGAGGATCTCCAGGCTCTGCTGGCCCCCTCACCCAGCCTATTTGACAAGATTCAGGTCAGTGAGAGACTTTTGTCTCAGAAAAAGTGGGTGGCACCTGCAGAATGAAACCTGAGGTTGTTCTTTGGTGTGCGTGCACACACACACACACACACACACACACACACACACACACAATGCTGTTGGTTTTACTGCCCTCTGTTTGAGCCAGCTAAGGAGGCCTGCTAGGTAGAACATCACCTGCCAGTTCACAAAATGTCACAGAGGACTAGAAGAGTGTCTTTGGTAAGTCTTTCCTTAAAATAAATTATATCCAATAAATGTAATCCAAAAGACTAGTAAGAAGAAAGGAATTTTTGTTTACCTCNCTTACCTGGTTTTATTGTTTTAGTTATTATTTTATGTTAGTTCTTTGACGGTTTATACATGTTTACGGTGTGTTCTGGGTACCCTCCCCTGCTCCTATCAACCTCCCTCTTCCCTCCCTGTCACCTTCCCAGATTCATGATTCTTGGGTTTATTGTGAGACCCATTGCTTAGCAGAGCCATCTGTGTGACTGTGGCATTGGGACTGTCTTTGGAGCCTGGTAGGGTCACCAGCAGGAACACAACTGAAGGCAGGAGCTCTGCTTTCCATGAATTTATCCCTGGGAAATAGTTCAGCAGTGAGAAGTGGGGTCCCAGTCCCCTCTCCTCCTCCGCCCCCTCCCTGTGCTGTTGTTGATGGGCCTATTCTTATGCAGGCCCAGAGCAGGCATCTGTAGTTGTCCATGATTGCAACGACGGCTATGTCTTGCCCAGAAGATGGCATTTCTCAACCGTCTGCCCGTCTTCTGGCTCTGACAGTCCCCTCCCACAGTATCACGTCTGTCTCCACAGCTTTGATGGAAGCTGTAGGCTCTGCTTCCGTAAGCGTGATCTAATGGAACTTTGATCCATCTTCAAGAAAATCTGAGCTGCTTTTTTGAGAGAACATTCTGCTAAGAATCCAACTTCTGAGGGAGGAAACGGCTTCCTGCTTAGCCCCAAATGGCTTTGGCCATGATTAGATTTCAGTGTGAAAAACTGGAGCAGCCTGTTCAAGGCAAGAAGATGAGGAGAATGGGGACTCACAGGGATCTGGGTAATTATAGGTAAGCCACCAAACACCCCTGAGCCCTGTGTCCCCATATGGAGCGAAAGGAATAAAGAGTATGTGGCCTCCTGAAACTGACCCACCCAGATCCCGCACTCCAAAGGTCTCAGCACACTGGGGACCTGAGGACATGACAGAGCAGTGCCAGCCCTATTCTCACACCCCATCCATGTGTCATCCTGGCCCTGTGGGGAGTCACATATGACACTGTTCCTGGTGAAGTAACACCATTCTCACCATGGCTTTCCTGCCTTCCTCTTCGCCTTCTCTTTATTAACGCTGAGGATCACAAGAGTAAGTGGCAAACAGTAAAACAACAGCCAAGTTGCTTTGCCTATTGTTAGTTACAAGCTCCAGCGTCAAAGGGCTGGGACAGTCTGCTGTGGTTTGAATCTGGAATGTTCCTCACAGGCTCAAGTATTTAAACACTCGATCCCTAGCTGGCAACACTGTTTGGGAAGGTTGTGAAGCTACTCGGAGCTGGCACCTCAATGAAGGAAGTGAGTCACTGAAGGCGGGCCTTGAGCTTTATAGCCAGCCCTACTTCCTTTTCACTCTCACCAGCTCCTGCCACCACACATTCCCTGCCTGCTACTGTGCCGTCCCTCCGTGACGGACTGTGCCGCTCTGAAACCATGAGTCGAATGAACCCTTCCTCCTTAAATTGTTTTTGTCAGGGTATTTTGTCACAGAAATGAGGAAGGAACTATGACATAGTCNTACTCCCTGGTGTGTCCCCACACTTAGTGTTGGAATTCCTGGCCACTCCCCCAGCTAAGTGACCTCACATGCTCATGCGCAAGGGAAATCCCACCTCTTCCTCCCTCTCCTTGCCTCTCTCTTCCTCTCTCTCTCTCCACGTGCGGCCACGCACGCTCCTGTCTCTTATACACATCTAGATGTGTATAAGAGACAGGTCTCTGTCTCTCTCCCTCTCCCCCCCCTGCACTTTCTAATAAAGCTCTGATACTGGGTTTTGTCGTGCCTCGTGACCTTTTCTCACACGGTAACCGCAGCGCTGCAAAATACCAACACTTAGTTCTGTGTACCTCACGAAGAGAAGTCACACATTGAACAAACACTGTTCACAGAAGTGCTCACACTTGCACGTGCATCTGAGTGAATCTTGGAGGGGTGTGTAGCTAAACAGCAGCACACAACCCATTCCCCCTGTGTCCNAAATTATTGATTAGGAATAATTTGGGAATCACTCAAAAATCCTCATTCTGTTGGCTCCAACCTGAGTCAGACAAGCTCTTTAGGAAGGAAGAAAGGATGAGAAGTACTTGGTTTTCTGGTCTTTCATTTTGCTTGTGGTTGCTGACAAATTCAACTTGTGTAAACTTGTCAAGAACTTTAGTCTTCTAGAGGAATTGGCTCTTGTCCATCATGTCCAGGCTCACCATGAGGGTGTCTCCTTTGCCACCACCAGTGGATCTCTTTCCAAGGGTGTGGACATGTCACCCCTTTAAATGGCCGCTGTGCTCTTCCTACAGCTGATGACACTGTCCCCCACAAACATTCTCATCCATACGTGTCACTTACTGGTACCTAGTCGGTAGTCCACNTGAAAGGGTGTGGCAGACATCGCTGGGGCCCCAAGGGATGAAGGTAGGGCCCTAAAGCAATGTGAGCAAAGAAGAGGGGAAGGGAGGTGAATGGAGAAGAGTGAAGATGAGGAAGAGGATGGGAGGAGATGGGAGAGAGAAGAGATGGGAAGAGGGAAGGAGAGGGCAGAGAAAGGGAAAGAGGAGGAAAAGAAGGAGGGAGACAAGATGGAAGGGGGGAGGAAGAGGAAGGGTGAGGAATTGGAGGGAAAGGGGAAAGGGAAGTGTGGGAGAGGAGGCCAAGGAAACCACTTAGCCTAGCCATGACCTCACATACTCATCTTAGCTTGTAAGGCAGACATTTCAAAGCTGATATCTTCTCAATTATGAAATACACATTATATCATTTTCAACTACAGCCACTGTGCTGTGCAGATCTCAGAAAAGGAATTCCTCCCATTTAACTGAGTCTCTGTCCCCTTTGACCAAGATCTCCCCATACCCACTCTCTTCCCAGCCTGGGGTGACCACCCTATCCCCAGCCTGGGGTGACCGCCCTATCCCCAGCCTGGGGTGACC
>LZPO01017292.1:889206-903418 GCA_001675575.1 Neotoma lepida | reverse complement strand
ACTCCTCTGGCTAGCATTGGAAGTGAGCATAGTAACTATAGGGTGCTGAAAGATTCTGTTGTTCCATTCACCGACTGTTGCAGGATATTTGATCCCACTGTGGATCCTGAGATTGCGTTATTTACTGGGAAAGCCTGCTTCTAGTTGTGGTGTGGCTCAGCCCTGGCACACACCTTTAATCCAAGAGCTTTCTGCTTGAATATTATAAACAAGATTAAATAAAGTCAACCATAGGTCAAGAGGCAGAGCAAGCAACCTGTTGACAGGAAAAGTCCATAGAGAGTAAGAAGAAGTCANGAGGACAGAGAGCAAGAGAGAGACAGAGACAGAGACAAGGAGGCAGAGACAGGGAGAGAGAGGGGNCACAGGAAGTAGAAGAGAGGGACACTGAACAGGAGGAGTTTTGTTTGAGACAGCGTAGGAGAAAGGCCTTTTTCTGGCATGCCATTGGCAGAGGAGGAAGCAGCCAGGGCTTTCTCTGCCTCNCTGAGCTAGCAGGCTTTCACCCCAGCATCCGGCTTTATTGATAAAATCAAATGATTGAGATTNTGTTAAAAACAATGACTGAGCATAGTCTTCGCTGTCAACTGGACAGAACTTGGAGTCACCTGGGAGACAAACTCTGGGTGTCTATTTGTGAGGATGTTTTCAAATACATTTAACTGAGGAAGGATGCCCCACCCTGAATGTGGGCAGCACCATTCCATAAGCTGGGGTCCTGGACTGAACAAAAAGTTTGCCATGAGCAGAGCACCAGCACCCACCTCTGCTTCCTGACCGCAGATGCAAAGTGACCAGCTGCCTCAGGTTCCTGCCACAANATGAGGCACACTCAGAGTTTATCAGAGAGTCACAGAGCAGCAGCAGGAGGTAGTGGCCCCTCTCTCCTCTAGCTGCCCACTGGAGCCTGGCTGTCTCACAGTCCTGCGAGTTTGAAAGTTCCTGGCAGTCTGCTGCATGACTGAGTCCACAATTAGAAGAGGGAGTGATCTCAAGCCCCAAGATTAGATAAAGCTGTGTGTTCTCAACCGCTAGGACGGGAAATTTTCGAAAGGAGACAGGCTAGACCAGTGGTTCTTAATCTTCCTAATACTTTCACCCCTTAAAAACAGTTCCTCATGTGTGGTAACCCCTACCATAAAATTATTTCATTGTTACTTTATAACTGTAATTTTGCTTCTGTTATGAAATAATGTCAATATCTGATATTGTAGAATATCTGATATGTGATCCCAAAGGGGTCATGACCCACAGGTTGAGAATCACTGGGCTAGATGTATATGAATGTTTTGCCTACACTCCTGTATGTGTACCACATGCTCATGGAAGTCAGAAGAAGGTGTTGACTCTCCTGGAACTGGAGTTACAGATGGTTGTGAGCTACCACATAGGTGCTGGGAATTGAACTCANTCTTCTACAAGAGCAATCAGTGNTCCCAACCACTGAGCCATCTCTTCNGTCCCCACAGCTCTCTTCAGAACCAGCCTATGTGGAAAGAGGGCAGACTTTCTCATGATCAGGGACTTTAAAAACCACTGTCTCATAGCAAATCCACATCCCTGCCATCTTTGCCTTTTCCCCATGCTGGCACCCCTCTCTGCAAAAGCAAGTCTCTTGAATTTGTCGTTACAGAATNAGGGTTTGGTTCCCCACACCACCATGCCTTNTCCACNATGACCAACTGCGTCCTCAAACCATAGGTCAAAATGAACCCTTTCTTCCTTAATTTGCTTTTGTCTGGCATTTTGTCACAGCAACAAGAAAAGTAACGAATCCAGATATGAGAGTGTCACAAGGGATGACACGGAGAATGACAAGTTCAGTCCATGCATTACGCTTCCAGCCCCATACACAAGGCACTTTGTCAACAGCAGAGTTCTGGCCTGCCTTGGCCCTGAATGTGAACATCATTGCTATCCATCTTCACAATAAACTCCTGCAGAAGAGAAGTGTGGGTCACCTTCTCTCTGGCATCCCAGCACTGTCCCTATGTCCTCTCCACAGAGGGCTCAGCTTACCCTGTACTACAGCCATGGCTCCTTTCTTCCATCTGAAGCACCAGTCTGGACTCTCCCTGCTGGGTAAACCATGCACCTAGTCCTCAATGCCTGCAACACTTTCTATGATATNACACCTTGCCAGAGTCTCCCAAGTAGACAGTCATGCTCTCTTACATGTTCCCACGGTGCTGATCACACACCTGTTATGCAGTTACCATGACAGTACATGTGGACCATGGCTTTACACATATTCAGAGTATCTCCAGACACAAGTCAATGGAGGTGGAATATACCTCACTCATGCCCTGTACTGATACTGCCTGAATGAATAAGTTGATCAATGACAGCTGGTTGGACATTCACATACTCCTCCCCCCACTCCAACACGCCTGAGTGCACACATACACACGACACTCCCTCAAGCAATNTTTTCCTGAGCTACTCATGGAAAATGAGCTCAGAGTGATTTTTTCCAAAAAGTAACTCTTGCCTGAACCCAGCTCTTTCCAGCACAGCAGGGTCAATGTAAGCCACTCAATGTAGAGAGGTAACCTGTGTCTGTGAAGCTAAAGAAGACCAATGGCTTCTAAGAAGCCACAAGACACAACCCCAGGCTCTGATTCCTGACTGCTGGCAGATAGAACCCAGGAAAATAGTGTCTCAAAGTCTTAGACCAAAGAATCAGCCACCACGGCTGCTATTAAATGTCACCCATGTACCATCCAGGCCCCTGACCTGGGAGATTTGTTTAAACTTAACCCAAAGCCTAACTGCACAGTCTAGAACAGGCAGAGTACCCTCAAAATACCTTGTGTCCCCTCCCCCATCTCTCTTTCTTCTATTCCTAAATCCCCACGGATAGGTGCTGATAGACACTGAGTCCAGGATCCCACCTCTACACCACTTCCCATAGGACATTCACCACATCAAGAAGTCAGGGACTTTTGTCAAACCAACACAGAAGACTTTGTCATGGCCACCATCTCATGGCTCACATGTGAGCACTGCTGGCCATCCTGCATGTTCAGGTTCTTCTCTTGCTTTTCTGATGTTTTCTTCTGGTGTGGCCAAGACACAGGCCTCTTGATTCTGACCCGTGGTTTAGCCTCTTCTTAGCCCTCTGAGGGCATTAGCTGCTAAGTGTATTAACAGAATGTCTCTGAGGACAGGAAGCACCCAGCTTCTCCAGGTAACCACAGGAAGTCACTAGATGTGAAGATGTGAGCAAGGATGAGGGGGTTCAGGAGATGGCAGGATTCTGGTGCATCGGAAC
Organism: Neotoma lepida; assembly: GCA_001675575.1. NCBI lineage: Eukaryota > Metazoa > Chordata > Mammalia > Rodentia > Cricetidae > Neotoma > Neotoma lepida. Next base: position 900,144 of record LZPO01017292.1, on the reverse strand, counting down.
ATGTGTCCTGTGAGAACAGGGCTTGCTCCCGAGTAAGAGGGAATCGCCCCCCAAGAGTTTTATAGCACACTTTCTTTTTTCTACCCTGAACATGGCTGGATAAATGTGTCAACACAGAGAGAGAACAGTGTTGTGAGGGCAGCCCAAGTGGCTTTTGATGGAAGAGCTATCCTCAAAATTTAGAGCGCAGTAAAAAAGTTTAATAAGGTGTCCAGCATAAAATAAATCAACAGCTTTGCTTTGTAACAACACTGACCTGGAGGAAAATGTCACAGGAGGAGAGAATTCCATGCCCCAACCTAACAACCAAGAAAATAATATCCAGGAACATTCCCCAGGAGGCATGTGAAGCCCTGGATGAACACTTCATGAGGTCAGAGAAGATGGATCTTGTTCTTTAAGAACAAGTGACGTTAAAGTTCCCCTGGCCCAGATGTGTCTNTCTGTGTTCCCTGTACCAGACACAGGTCTNATTATGNTCAACTGCTCTGGCGTCTNTGGTCTCTGTGCTGTGAGCCAAATGATGGTGGATGCTGTCCCATCCCTGTTGTGTTCTCATAGACATCCAAGTACCCAGCAGGGGTCCATAAATATTGTCCCAGTTAATGAGTGAAGATGAGGATGAGTCTATGCTGTTATAATTGGACCTCCAGAGAATCTGAGGTTAAGCTCTGGAATGCAAAGAATGGTTGTGAACTCCAGTGGCTCNGAGGCCCCTGGGAGTTTAATTCTCCCAACATTTAAATCTTAACACACAGCCATCGTTCCTGCCCTGGGGTAGAAAGAGGTGGCAAAGAACGCTTCAAAGAACGCTGGGAAGCTAGGAGGCTCCTCTGGCTTTTTTTTAAGCAGTGCTGTGGGTGAATGAGACTCTTTGAAATGTTCTAGGGTCTTTCTCCAGCGATGATAATGCATCTTGAACTGCAATGTTGATTAATTGACAATGTAATGAAGGAGATACTTTTCATCTGAAGCCAAACTGACTCAATGACAGCAGGTCTTCCTGACTTCCTAGAGTGCAGAAATCACAGTGCAATCCACACAGCCCTTCTGGACCATTAGGAAGGAAGAAGCAGCTACTCAGAATAGATCCTCACCACTCAGAGAAGCCCAGAATCTAGTGGGAGAGAAAGAGATAGGGACACAGACACAGAGAGAGACAGAGAGACAGAAAGAGACAGAGAGACAGAGAATTTTGCGCATACAAAAGAGATGTGAGTTGTGAAGCAAACCAGATGACAGAAACAGGAGTAAGGAGTAAGGTGAAAACCACCAGGAGTTTTAGGAGCCAGAAGTTTGAGTGCTCCATTAAGCCTGGCTTNTGAACAGGGGATTGTGTCACTCAAGAGAAGGGAACCTCCANATGCAGTTCTGAGCCGAGGGTAAGAAATAGCTGTGGGGGAAGTTTGGGGTTGTGCTGAAAATCAAATGTGATATGCAGAGATCTTCAGGAGACTTGGGTGAGGGCTGGAAACAAGAGGACAACTTGGTGAGCACTGTAGGAGGTTCCAAGAGGGCGCATCTGAGGCAAAGGCTACCCGAACCAGCAGGACAGACCACCCCTGTTGTTGCTCAGAAGCCTGAAGCATCTGTGGCCTGGAACACTTCCACAAGTTAACTAAAGACATGCGAGGGAGGAAGTGCCACAGATAAATGCTGGATCAAAGGATGTGGTTGTCTGAGCAACAAATGAAGGGCTGAAGGAAAGCATGGTCATGCCCACAGCTGGGTTTGTCAGGATCCTGGAGGGCAAATTTGTAGGCAAAAGACAGAAACACTAGGGGACAGTAACTTGTTCCTATATATGACAATTAGAACACATTGATTGAACAAGAAAGTGCATTCCTCAGTAATGCAAGCTCCCTTGTCACCTGCAGTGGAAGTGAGGGCAGAGAGGTGAGAGTCCAATACAAGGGCTGGTGTCCATGCACAGATAAGATGCCCTTGGCTTTTGTGATGAGTAGTGTTGTCAACTCAACAGGCTCTACAGTCACCTGGTGTGTGGGTCTCTGAGCATGCCTGTCGGGGGTCATCTAGACCAGCGGCTCTCAACTTACAGGGGTCGAACGACCCTTTCACAGGGGTTGCCTATCAGATATTTACATTACAGTTCCTAACAGTAGCAAAATTACAGTTGTGAAGCAGCAAGGAAAATAATTTTGTGATTGGGGTCACCATAACACGAACTATATTAAAGGGTCACAGCATTAGGAAGGTTGAGAACCACTGCTCTAGACAGTGTTAACTGAGGTGAGAAGACCCATCATAGCTGTAGGCAGAGCCATTCCCTGACTGGACTCCTGGGCCGTATAAAATGAAGAATCCAGTTGAATGCAAGCAGTAGTGCTTTCTCTCTCAACTGGATGTGATGTAACCAGCTGCCTCATGCTCCTGCTCTGCAAATTTCTACTTGGTGATGGACTGTAACACAGGACGGTGAGCTAAGAATAAACTCTTTCTTTCTCAAGTTGCTTTGGTCAGGCCATATTCTCACAGCAACAGACGCAAAAGCAAGGCAGCCCAATTCTGCCCGTTCTCAGCGCCTCTCCTCGCCCTCACAAGCTGATTAAACTACCNGGGAGTCTATAAAGGCCTCTGAGCAGCCTGCTTCAGAGTGAAAGTGGCGTTCAAATGATCCAAAGCCAGGGAGAAATGAGCAGCTGAATAGGATATGGAAGTTCTTAGGAGCACCTGAGTGGTAATAGTTTAGAACTTCACTAAATAGAATTTTCTGGATCCTTGGGTTCGGTCACGCAGGCAAAGTGTGGCTTATGCAGTNAAGCATCCTTTATGTGTGCCTGGAAAGACTCTTGACTTGGAGTTTATGGATTTAAGAGAAATTCTATAGCGGGAGTGTACTGTCAACATGAGGCTGCCTCCAGTGAGGATGGTGTTCAAAAGACAGAGGGAAAATAACCTGCTATTGCTTTTTCTGTGACGTCTAAAGCGACGCAGATGTTTCTATTTTCATGAAAGTGAGAAGCTAAAATGCTTTCAAGCCTAGACTACCAAGTCTAGAAGGGTGCTGATTGACAAAACTGGGGTGCTGCAGACACATTCTGCCACTTGGCTAAGACAGTCACTGTTCAGGACAGGGTTCGGATGACAGCCATGATGGATGCCGTGTCATTGGCTATAGTGCCTTGGTGGAGCATGGCCTGAAGCCCATTGTCCAGTTTGTCATTGTAAACTGGACCCACTTTGGCTCCCAACACAGACATCAGCTGAATACAGGACACAACAGACACACGTCCTCCATCTACAGTTAAACCATCTTCCCTTCTTCTCCAGCTTCACAGCTTCAGAAAGCAGATGGGAGCTTCTGGAGAAGGCCTTGTGTCCCTCAGAGTGTGGTTCCAGAGGCAGGGAAGAGGATCATGCTCTTTAAATTAAACAGACATATGCATGTGTGCATAAACACGTATGCATACACGGTGCAAGTTAGATGTCAGGAGAGACAAAAACAACAAACAAACCTCTGACTTGGGATGATTAGCTTGGAGGCACAAAGAACAGAGGGACACATCTCTGTTTGTCTCCACCCCCTTTCCCTCTCTCTCTCTCCCCCCCCTTCTCTGTCTGCTTCTTTCTCCTCCTCACTTTGTGTTTCTGACTCTCCCTCCCTTCCCCCTTCTTCTCTCCCGCTTTTCTTTCTTACGAGTATACATGAACACTTAACACACACACAGACACTGGCTTGGCTCTAAAAGTCCACCATGTTCCACATACAAAGTACAGCAGCGTTAGAGTTGCAAAGTCCCTGCTTCTGCTCTTTTCAGGGCACAAACACAAAAGACACGGGGAGAGAGGCCTTGCGCTCACTCCACAGCTGGCTGCCCCAACATGGTGTCCATGAGCCTCATGTGCCTGCGCAGCCTGTAACCTGCATGTGAGGTGTGCTGGGGTGGAAAGCACATAATGGATTTTTGGAGATACACTAAATAGTATAAAAATCCAGTTAACAGAGACTCATGTTAGTTATATAGTGAAACAGTGATATTCTGAATAAACTAGGTTAGATATAATGTGTTATTCAAGCTAAGCAAGCCCATCCCCTTTTCCCCATGTGTCCACCAGAATATTCACAGTCACACACATGGCCTCTAGTCTGTTCTGATTGGAGGTGTCTATTCTATAAAATTTGAGACAATTAGTCCTTTGTGTTGTGAGTTCCCTACCTGAGTCAAGTGTATTTTGTAGGTTCAAGGTCCTCAGAGAACAGAGCAGGATGAAATCAGTCACCGGCACAGCTATTGGGTGCTGAGTGTATTTGGTTAGATGATGGGAGTGCACGTTCCTTTCCACTGCCAGGATTTCTTCATTATTTAGACACCACCAAGCCATGACCCAAAGGAAATGAAGGATGAACAGTCATTACTCTCTCCTTTCAGGAGGCACGAGGTGATGGCATTGTGTAAGAGCACAGTCCTTTGAGTCGCAAACCCATAAACCCATAAACTATCAAATCTTCTCGCCATCCTATAATGTACAGGAATGACTGAAGGTAATGTATTTGCCAATGTCACTGGGTCACAGGGGGCACACTGTGGGTGCAGCCCCTTCCAGCCAGCAGCCCCTTCCAGCCAGCAGCCCCTTCCAGCCAGCAGCCCCTCAGGTGCCTCAGCCGGCGGAGGAATCTGCACAGCATCCCCATTTGACGCAAGCCCATTTTCTACATGTGACCCATTTTTCTGCAGGAAGCCAATTTAGGGAAGGAAGGCAATGAAAGCCGGGGTTGGAAAATTCATTGCCTTTCACTCAAAATGCTTCAGATGGGACATGACTGTGGAGACACAGTCTCGCTTCTCATAACGCAGGAAGCACCAGGACTTGAGATACTTCAACTAGGCTATACATGTGGCTGGCAGGGGAAGACTGTCTTGTGGTGCCTTTTTCAGCTGGAGCCTGTCCCTAAAAGCCTATGACCTAAAAGAGGTCCTCCAGCCCCTGTTTGCTGTTTTCTGANTCAGTTATNTAATAGGGCATCCAAAGACACTTAAGCAAAGACTTGCAAATACAAGCTATGGCTTGCCCTGCTTATGTCCCTCCTGGGACTGATACTCTGGTAAAAATAAAATGTCGGTGTTTGTTGGAGCCTCAGCTGCTGCTCCCTTCTCTCCTCACAGCTCGTAGCCTCACAACTTTGCTATTTCTGAAGGAGAGGGAACAGGCTCTGCCCTTGACCTACAGCAGCCAGTTCTCCATCTGCCTAGAGCCCCCTTCTCTTAGATTCCCTCTCCCATTCCAGCTGTGCCTTTCTTGATCAAGTCCTAAGTTAGTCCTAAGTTCCACCTCCGGCTTGGCTTGAAGTTATTAGCACATCCTATTTTCTTCGGGTACAGAGTTCTAGACAAAGTCACCTTTCATAAGCTTAGCAATTTGCTGTCTGTGTATGAAGGAAATGAAGTGTGTGTGTATGTGTGTGTGTGTGTAACATACACAAACTAAGCCGGCTGGGGGAAGAGAGGAGATTAATATTTAGTATGTAAGCAAAGGTTAGTTAGGTGTTATGGGTAAAATTAAGTTTCCCCAAATTCACATATAGAAGTCCTAACTTCTAGTACCTCAGAATGGATAACCTTGCTTGGAAATAGGGTTTCTTCAGATGTGACCAGTGGAGTGGATCCTTCTATGATATAGCTGACATCCTTACAAGAAAGGGGAAATTAGGGGAGGATATACTCGATGTTCAAATCATACTTGTATGAATAAAGTTTATAAATTTAACAATGGAAATTTGGACACAGGCCAAAGTGCCATATGGAGACAAAGAGAGATGATGAAGGCAGAGATTGGATGATGCATCTGTAAGCCAAGGGATGCTTTGGGTACCAGCTTCCACCTGGAATTATCTCCCTCGGGTCCCTTGAGGGAACCAGCCTGGCTCCAACACCTGAGCCCAGACACCAGCCTCCAGAACTGTTGGACAATGGCCACATCAGCTCTGGGAAACTTTCATGGGATGCCCAGTGAGATCCAGCTAACAGAGCCAATGCTTTAATGTGGTCTGGAGACACAGCACAATTTTCCTTCTCTCTCCCATGTGCTCACAGTTTGCAGCTAGAAACAGCTCATCACCATTGCCCCAAAGCAGCCAAGCATGGCTGAAAATCTGGAGCAGGGCTGTGTTGCTGAGAAGTGGATCTCCAATCTTCATCCTTCACAACAAGCCAGCTCCTTCCAACACCCTAGACAGCTGCCCAGACCCCAGAAGAGCCTCTTCCTTCTCCTAGCACAGTTCCTCAAAGGGCAGTCCCCAGATCCCTGGGGGTTCCGGAGACCATGAATGATGGCATTTGACTTCCCTTTTTACTGTGTGAACTCTTGCCTGATGTTGCCAAAGTGACAGTGGGGAATTTCCCAGAAACAGAGGAACCAGAAGTAACCATTTTGTCCATCCCCAGCAGATATTCATAAGTGGACTATGAAGGTAGCCAGTATCACCAAGAAGATCCTTGATGTCACTGGAGGACCATTCATTTTATTAAGCCNAGAGACATCAGGTCACAGCTTCCCAGTGTTCTCTGTGACACAATGAAATGCATGTTAGAACACAGCAGGTCAGCTGGAATTCCACGCTGGCTGAAGAAAAGCAATTGCACGATTCATTTTAAACNGCAAGCTAAATGACCTCTTTTCTTTTCTTTTCTTTCTCCTTTTGCACAGGACAGTGTTATTATTTGAAGGAACAACTGACATGGCCACTTGAATTGGCAAGCATTCTTGAATTATTCATTGAGCCTGTCTTCTCAAGGAAAAATATCCGAAGTCTATGTTGTCCATGATGAGATTTTAGTTAATGCACAAGTTGGAATTTCAGGAAACTCGAATCTGTCACCATGAGTAGGTCACTCTGATTTGTCCATGGTTGGTGATGATCTGAGTGAGTATGGCTTCTGATAACAGTGTGATAAGATGTGTCCATGTTGGCAAGAGTTGGCCAGTGCATGACATAAAATCAGGCATGGACTGAGCTTATTCCAAGCATTCTATTGCAGGGAGTCATGGATCTTAATACAACAATACAAACTAGCCATTGCTCTGGCTTCAGACTCCACATTGCATCTGATCTATAGGAGCCACCACTCATTGAGTTTCTCTGTACCTTCAGTGAAGAAAACCATCTTTATGTGCAAAGCATGTGGGTTGCACTCCTCCCTCATCCAAGACACACTTGTGTGCAGCTGTCTTGATCGCACATGTCAGTCAAAACAACATATCAGAATGGATTGGATGCAGAAACAGGAGCAAGAACCCAACTGCCTCTTCATGAAGCCAGATGTCAAAAAGATTTGAAAAAAAAAATGCAATGATTCCCTGGTCACCAAATTTTCATGAAAATGTTATTTAGGCTCACATGAAACAGGCTTGTGACTACTTCAGAGAAACTGATAAGTAGATGTAAAAGAGTCTCCATTTTTGACATGACCGATATCCTTATATATAACCCATATTAACAAAGCTGGAGTTGCAATGGTTTTTCATGATGTAAAGACAGCCTGAAACTAAAAGGTTGGAAGACCTCTGTTTCCTCTCAGTTGCTGGGATAAAACACTCAGACCAAAAGCATCATGGGAGCGGAAAGGAATGATTTCGGTTTATAGGTTACAGTTCATCATTGAGGGAAGTCAGGGCAGGAATTCACCCAGGTGCTTGTCAGGAGGCATGCTTGCTAGTCCACACAGCTTTATCTATGATCAAGGAACTCACTCACAGCCAAGGCAGTATAGCAGAAGCCACGGGGAAACACTGCTTTCTGGCTTGTGCAGGCTCTTAACTCAGCTTGCTTTCTTATATAGCTCAGGTTTACCCGCCCAGGAAACGGTACCACCCACAGTGGGCTGGGTCCCCTTATGACTATTAGCAATCAGGACAGTCTTGCACAGACATGCCACTGGCCAATCTGACCTTGGGAATTCCTCAATTAAGGTCCTCCTTTCGTGTGATATCTGTGTTGTGGCAAGCTGACAGTTAAAGCTCACCAGGATTCTGCTGAAGAATATTCATGAAAATTGAATATATATTAGGCTATACATTAACAAGTCTTGACAAAATTTTAGTTTTGGAATTACTCAAAATATGTTCCCATATCACAGTGGAATTAACTTTAAAATCAAATTGTATTGATGTGTATTGTGTGTCTCTCTATGAGTGCATGCCACATCTTGGGAAGGGACTACTGGTGGAAACCAGAAGGGGTGTCAGAACCCCTAGAATGGGAGTTAAGGGCAGTTGTGAGCAGCTTAGTGTGGTTGCTGGGGACTGAATGCAGGTCCTCTGGAAGAGGTGAGTACTCCACCATGGGGCCATCTCTCTAGCCCCCCCCAAATCAAAATTTAAAAATCATGACAGCTTCAGTATTTGAAAATGAACCCCTCTTCACTTCTGAAGACCTTCTGTGTCAAGAAGAAATGTCAGTGCAATACAGTTAATAGTTAGATAGGAATTATAGTGGAAAGGCAGCAATCCAAACTTCACAGCATCTAAATAAAAACACACTTAGAGGGAAGTTTGTTGTGCTAAGTATACATATGAGAGAGAAAATACTAGAGCATAATTGAGCCACAAAGAACAAGAAGCCCAGAAGGAAATGGAAGGGGAGAGAATGAAGAAGTCAGAATAAAGGTTTAAAATGCAGCCATTCCGTGGAGAGGTCAGCCTAAGAGAAAAGTTGGGCCTTTGAAAAAAACTGACAAAATTAGGAAGTCCATAAAACTTCCCTGAAGAAAAATGGAGAAGGCACAGATTACCAACACAAAGAATGAAATAAATTATAATAGAATGTGCAGGAAAGTATCTTCAGATTTTAGAAAAATCACAACTTCTCAAAGCCACAAAGAAAGAAATTGAAAATAGGTATATTTTTATGCCTATTAAAGAAATTAAATCTCAGTGTCAAACATTTCCTTAAGTCCAGGTCTAAATGGACTCAGTGCTTTTAGGGGTGCTACCCCCCCTCAGCTTCGTTTTCCTGCGATGTAACCATCTTTCTCATTCACTTCACGAGACAGCATAACTTTACAGAAAGCTGACAAGGGCTGTACAAGAAAAAAATTTCTTTCATGAATGCAAATGCAAAATCTTGAACAAAATGCCAGCAAATTGAATTCCATCATGCATAAATAGAATAATACATTACAACCAAATCAAGTCAAATTCAGCACTATAAGATTGGCTTATCATTTAAAAATCAATGAAAGGGGCCAGAGAGATGGTTCAGTGGGGGAAAAGTACCTGCTGCCGAGACTGAGGACCTGAGTTTGATCCTCAGGCCTACCATGATAGGAGAAGAGAATTGACTCCTTCAAGTTTCCCTGACCTCTGTATGCATGCCATGTCACTCAGGCTCAGATATGAATACATACAAATAAATAAACAAATACTTTAAAAATAAAAATAAATGAATGTGCAAATACACATAGACACACATTGTTCTATAAAGGGAATTATGGGCTCTTTGGGGCTGGAAAGATGGCTCAGCAATTAAGAGCACTAGCTGCTCTCTCAGAGGACCTGAGTTCAGTTCCCAGCACCTGTGTGGCAGCTCACAACTGTCTGTAACTTCAGTTCTAGAAGATCTAGACCCTCTCTTATGGCCACTCTGGACACTGCATGAACTTGGTATATACCCATACATGGAGACAAAACTCTCATGCACTAAGATAGCCAAATCTTTTTAGGAAACAGAGATTATGGTTTCGATCTGACATGTAAGAGCTTGAGAGGTACCATCATAGCCATAAGCCACCAAATGCACCAAATATCAACACTTCTTCACTCATCATTGAACCGAGGTACCAGAACAATCTAATTCTGGACGACTGAGTCCAGCAGGCACTGCTCAGGAGAGCAGGAGCCCATACCTATCAGTGTGGAGAGTTTAAAACCCCAGGAGAGGGGCTGAAGGATCCCCACCTATGACCACGACCTCCTCACGAGTCCAGCCAAGTGGGTGTGCCTTCTGCGAGGCCACTGGGGCTCAGCTGACTGTCTTCCAGCCTCCATCAGGTTACCTGGAGCTGTCATCTTTCTATTCACATTTATGCCTCTAGTGTCTGAGTTTCTTATTTTGTTTTCCTAGAAGGTTTGCAGTAGCAGGGAGACTCTAGAATAGTAGTTCTCAACCTTCCTAAAGCTGTGACCCTTTAGTATGGTTCCTCATGTTGTGGTGAGCCCCAACCATAAAATTATTTCATTGCTCCTACATAACTGTAGTTTTGCTACTGTTGTGAATCGTAATGTAAATATCTTTGGAGGGAGAGGTTTACAAAAGTACTCCAGACCCACAGGTTGAGAACCATTGCTCTAGAAGAAAGAATGTCTGACTCCACCTCACCTACATCTTCACCTTATCAGTGTGACCTCCATTCCCCTCAGGAGCCAGCTGGGAACAGTGGTCCTGAGCTGCCCCAAGCTCAGGAAGAAACAGCACAATGCTCACTGCTCACTGGGTGGAGCCCAGGCATGTTCAGTCTGTAGCAATGACCACCAACCTAGGTGTCCCACTTGAGGTCACCCCAGATACAGGAAAGGACATGTATACATGTGAGGGAGTCTTTGTAGGGGTGCTTGAGTGTGGCGCTCTCACTGAGCATGGAGCACGCCTTATAAATGTCTTAGTGATGTTTTTTAAAAATAGCCACAAGCCAAGGAAGTCCTGGACCTGAGAGACTGACACAAACTTGCAGGGGAAAAGACTCTGAGGAAAGGATGAGTCTGATAAAGGCCTGGGATGAAAACAAGTGTCTGTGCCTCTCTCCTTCATTCTCATCCCCATGACCAAAAGCTAAATATTTCAGCTTTTGTATTAGTTACTTTTCTGTTGCTGGGATAAACACCATGATCAGAGCACCTTACATAGGATTGTATTGGGGCTTACCGTTCCAGAGGATAAGAGTCCTTCAAGGTGGAGAAGACATGGCAGCAAGCAGCAGGCAG
>LZPO01017292.1:849069-888828 GCA_001675575.1 Neotoma lepida | reverse complement strand
TGGGCAGCAGACAGCAAGCAGCAGGCAGCGGGCAGCAGGCAGCGGGCAGAGAGCAGCAGGCATGTTTGCAGGAGCAGGGAGCTGAGAGCTCACATCTTCAACCTCAAGCAAAAATCAGAGAGAGCGAACCGAAAGGAGGGTATGTATTGAAAGCCCTCCCCCATGCCATGGCACACTTCCTCCATCAAGGCCACACCTCCTGAACCTCCCTCAAACAGTACCACCAACTGGGGACCAAGCATTCAAATGTCTGAGACTATGGGGGACAATTCTCTTTCAAATCACCNTATTTGTTTCTGTGTCGTGTTTGTTTCTGGTGTCCCATGTTTCTAAGAGACTATGCCATAATGTGCTATGGTTTGAATGTGTCCTTTGAATGTGTTGGAATGTGCCAGGCCCGTATTGAGCCCCTACTTTCTGGGCTAGTTCCCTTCTTTTGTGCTTCGATCTTTTAAACCTTAGGTTTTCTTGGATAAAAAGTTAAAATTACAGTAAGATTCTTGATGGAACATACCATGCATCTGACAAAAATACAAAACAAAATCCTTCAGTTTCAAAAAATAATGAACCAAGTACAGACTTCAAAATCAATGATGAGAACGGGGAATGGATGTTCCCCAGAATGTTCTAGATAGCTTGTATCCCTTCAGTGAGTAGATTTTGTTTTTCCTTTGTTGTCTCTTTGTGCACTCTCTAAAGCACCTGAAGGCAAACATGTCATCTCTGCAGAGTCTGTCCCACACTGTGTGATAGTACCTGGCCCTGCACACGGAACCTGGCAGCTTCTAAGATGTGGCCATCGATTTCAAGTAAGATGTCACGGTCCTACTTGAGTCCCAGATTTTCTCAGGGATTCCTTTAAGTACTACTTTCATGAAAATTGTTCCCAATTTTTCGGTGAAGCTTCACCAAGACTTCAGTCATTGGCTTGTTTCATGGTCCTTTTAGAAGAATCTGCAAGACAAAGTCTTCTAACGGAATGGGGTCTAGTGATGAGGATTGTGTAATCCACACTTTCTCCTTCATGCCCAGGGCTGCAAGTTTTGTGTCTGTCCTGGTAGGTTAATAACTTGGGACACCCAAAAATGACAGACACTCTGTTTGTGTCAGGGCCTATGCAGGAAGAGAGAGACACATGTCTTCCTTCTCTAAGCTCCTTGTTTCATTTTATTTTGCCTTCCTTTTAAAAATTATTTTGTTGTTCTGTTTCGAGATAGGGTTTCTTTGTGTAGCCTTAGCTGTCCTAGAACTAGCTAGGTAGACCAGGCTGGCCTTGAACTCACAGATAATCCACCTGCCTCTGCCTCTCAAGTGCTGGGATTAAAAACGTACACCACCACCACCTGGCTACTTAATTATTTTTTATTTGAGTTTTTAAAACCAGTTCCAGGCTAGCCTCAAACAAGGATATCTTTATTCCTGGCCCTCCTGCTTCAGCCTTCCAAGTGCTGGGTGACTGTGTTCTGGCTTGAGATAGTGATTTAAGATCAAATCCATCCCCTCAGGGCTTGGAGAACTCTGAAAGAAGAGGCAGAAAGATTGTAAGAGCCACTGGGATGGAAAACACCAAGAAAACAAGACCTTGTAGACACAACAGGGCTGACTCGTAGATGAACAGAGACTACGGCAGCATGCACAGGGCCTGCACAGGTCTAAGCCAGATGGAGTCCCGGTGCTGAGGGAAGTGGACACAAGCCCCCATCCCTAACCCATAAACTACCTCCAGTTGATAACCACTAGCAAAGGAAAAATTAGTTTTCTTCAAAGGCGTCTGTGTCACTGGGTATACCAACCACACTTAAGGGCAAGTCCCATGCCAAGCATTAGACAGCCAACACAACACAAACTCGGTGATATTTTTGGAGGTTGTTTTTGTTTTGGTTTGTTTTTTTTGTTTTTGTTTTGTTTTGTTTTGTTTGTTCATAATGCTTTGTCTGGGCATTTTTTTTTTTAGCCTTATAGTTCTTTTGCTGACATACTATGGTTTCAGATTTTGTGGGGGGCTTTGGGATTTCAGTGTGAGCAAATGTGTGTGTCTCAACAACTGTTTGTGTTTCTTGTGCTTTCTCATTGGTTCTTTTTTGGGGGTGGTTGTTTGTTTATTTTGTCCCATTCCTATTTATTTATTTTTTAGATGCCTGTTTATTTTCTAATGAGAGAGAGAAAGAAAAGGTGTGAATTGTGGAGGGTAGGGAGCTGGGAAAGATTTGGGAGGAGCTGTAGGAGCAGAAACTGTGATCCAAATACATTGTATAAAAATATTTTTTCAATAAAAAAGAAATCAATATTTATTGAGCATATGAATTGCATTTTATACATTTTCTCAGAGCTGGGCATGGAAAACTTTTGACTTCTTTTCTGTATGGACAGTAAGGTTGGAGAACAGCTGAGACATTGCCATAGAGACATGGCTAGAAATTTCCCCTTTATAGGGTGGGCAGTTGGGTGAAAGGGTGACCACTGACCTTGGTGATTGATCTAGAGCACAAGAGTTCAGCCCTCTAAATCCCTGGACCAGCCTCTTGGTACAACAGTGCCCTGGGTCACCCTCGGGTCAGTGGCTTGGCAGGATCCCCTTCGGTTTCGGGAGGTTTTCCTTCTGGGTAGAACGCCTCCTGTCCAGTCAGCTGATGATTTCACTGCCCTTGTCCTGGGTTCCCACCTCCCATGGTGTCCTGCTTACCAAAAATGCAGGCGCCAAGGACATCGTCGAAAGGCCGCTGGTCTCCATGCATCTCCTCTCCACCCTCAGGTCTCGTGGCTTTCTGAACCCTGGATCCAGTGTCTTCCATTCTCAGAGACATGCTTTGTCCTCCGTGGTCACAGGCTTGCTCTCTTGATGTCAAAATCGGTAAGACCTGCAGACACAGTTCGCTTGCCATTGGCCTTGTTGTGATACTTTACAGCAATGTCAGAAAGGTCATGGGCCCCAGGCTGGATTCCACTGGTCATCGCTCTTCACTTTGGTGAACCCGAGTGTTTGATTGTGCTCTGTTAGAACCGGGCGGAGTGTGCCTTGCTCCGTCCATCACCCATCAGATCAGGAAACAAAAACTTCCCTTCCAGGGAACACAACAGCCAGGAGGAAAATCCTGGCTCTTATCTGCTCCAGACAAAGTGGTCGTCCAGACAGTTTCACATGAAGTAGCAGCTTCCCCTGCCATTGAAGGATAGCTACATGGCCTTATCCAGGAAGAGCACCTCACCAAAAAATATCTGTCACCCAGCTTGACATTTTGAAGGGACAGTCAGAGGGCCTGTGGAGAAGAAAACATTCAGTTCTTCACCTCCTGGGTGCCTGTGAAGGATTCCAGTCACTTCACAGAAGACTCAGTCTTACTCATAGGGTTGACTGCCATGCAGATGTGGTAGTAATAGATAGCCTTCCGGTCCTTCTTACACGTGAGCCTTGGTAACGGCATTGTTCAGATTCATCACTTTAGATTTTCAGGTGGAGGCTTGACAGAAAATAGTCTGTCTTCTGAAGAAAGAATGAATGCCTCAAAAGACTATTCCTGCCATCAAAGATCAGCGTGACTTTTAACATTGACCTTCTTATCCAAGCCGCGAATAGGCAGAAGCAGTAACGCTGGCTCACTCTCCATGGTTCCAGTGAAGAGCTATTTTAAAAGTTGAATAGCGGTGACAAAATAGAACCAACCTCCCAAAGGAAGCTTCTGCAGCCTCTTTCCCTCAAGTGAGAAATGTGCAGGAGCACCTCAACTTGGGTGCTTTTGTCCCGAACTCCCTCTCATCACCCTTCTGAGTCATCGGCACACCACCTCCCCCGCTACTAACGACCAGTTCAGTTATCCAAGTGTATCTTAAATGCTGGGATGGTTTTCATAAGTTCCAAGCATGCTTTGATTGTCGGTACCACCATAGGTCATGCAACCAGCTGCTCCGTGTTGGAGAGGACTGCATAGTTTGGAGTGGTCCATTCCAATGTTGATCTGGAGCTCCTTGCTCCCCATCTTGAAGCCACCTGCATAACGACACAGCACTGAGGATCAACAGGACCTCAGAGCCAGCTAATGCCTCCAATAGCCCTTGACCAGGAGAGTGAAAGATTCCAAGGGGACAGGGCTAGTAGACTGGCAAATGTCAAACAATAGCATCTCTGCTCTCAAAACAGATTTTATTTTTAAGTTAGCAAAGAAGTGTGCTTTATTATGGCATTTCTACATACACATACACATACACACACACACACACACACACACACACACCCCTCATTAGACTCTGTCCTCCATCCCCCTTCCCCAGCATCCCCCTCCTCCCCTGCGCACACTGACTTTCACGTTAGCTGCAACCATTTGCACTCCTGTCACCAGTGAATAAAGATTCCCTTTCCCTGTATCCTCACCAGCACTTGTTGTCATTTCTTTTCTCAAAGGCAGCAAGTCTGGGTGAGATGGGACCTCAGAGATGTTTCAATTTGCCTTCCCCAGATGGCTAAGGATGTTGAACACTTCCTCAAATATTTATTGGCCATTTGTATCTCTTCCCTGAAAACCAACTGTGTATTGTCCTGTGTATTAATTGGATGTTTGGGGGTTTAAGTGTTCAATGTTTGAAATACCGGCCATTAAACCTTGTCCTGTGCGCACTTGGTAAAGATTTTCTCCCATTCTGCAGCTTGTCACTTCATGCTGGTGACTGATCCTTTTCCTATACAGAACATTTTCATTTCCTGTCAATTTTTATAAATTTTTGCTATTTTCTGAGCTATCTGAGTCCTTTCCAGAAAGTTCTTACCTATGCTTTACTCAATGTGTTCCCCTGGGGGCACTTGCAACATTTCCGGCCTTACATAATGTCTTTGATCCATTTTGAATTAGTTTTTGTTCGGAGTGAGAGAGGAAGATCTAGTTTCATTCTTTTGCAGGAGGAAACCTCCTTTTGTTATCAATGTTTATTAAAGAAGCTTTCTATTTTTTTATAATATATGTTTTTGAGACCTTTTAGAAATAGGTGGCTATAGCCTTATGACTTGATTCCCAGCTCTTCTTTCTTGGTCCATTGTTCCATGTGTTTGCTTTTGTGCTAGTACCATGCTGTCTTTGTTATTATGGTTCTGTGGTATAATTTGATGTCAGGATTACTCTAGCTATTCAGGGTCTTCATAATTCTTTATGAATTTTAGTATGTTTCTAGTTCTATGAAGAATATGATTGAAAAAGAGAGGAATACGACTGAGGAAAAATTGATTTTTGACGAAGCAAACTGATTCATTTTAATTTTCTAAACTAAGTATCTCACACTAAATATAACAGCATTTACATTTTACTTATTCTTTTTTTGTATATCATGTATGTATGATATATGCGGAGGTGTTCATGTGTACAGATGCGTGCATGCCATGGCATGTATGCGTAGGTCAGGGACAACCTGGAATATTGGTCCTTGCCTTCCACCTTGCTTGAAGCAGGGTCTCTTGTTGCTGCTGCCGCAGTGCATACCCTAGGACCTCCCAGCTCTCCACAGCGGGCTTGGCATTACAGTCACACACCACCACATCCAAATTTTACATGTATTTTGGGGATCTAAATGCTTTTTATCAGGTTTGAGTGGCACGTTCTTTTATCCACTGAGCTTTTATCTCCCTGACCCAGCATTTAACTCTTGAAATTGTCTTTCCTCTGACAGTTTTTCCAATATCTATAAACAAATTACTCACACTGCCAAAACTAGAATTATGCTACACAGTTACAAAGGGTTGCGCAGAATCTTCTCTGAAATTCTTTCTTTCTTCCTGCCATTCATGTTGACAAAATAATGCCCAAATTTCTTCGTTATTTTATTTCCTAGTTTCTTTTATAACTTGACTAATCATGTCTCACTAATACGTTAAATTTAGAAAAGAATATAAATGGTCTTTTGAGGGAAAACATCTCAGGTGAAACAAATGACATCTTAAAGGTAAGACCCATTGTGTGTCAAGTTCTCAGCCGAGGCTGAGGCCAAAGGGAAACTGCTCAGCATCTGGTTTTGCTTGCTCAGGAGGATGATGTGGCTTCAAGGAAGAGCACTGGTCACGTTCTTCACCCTTCAAAAGNTCTAGAGGGGGACCGGCGCTGACTGTGCTATTACTTCCAATGAATTCCAGAGCTATCCAATGTATCTTCACGAACTGAACCTCCAGCTCTGCCCTGTTTCCCACCACAGCATCTAGGACACGCCTAGATGATGAATGAATATTGATGAATATTGAAAAGTTTTTCACAAAAGAGCAAACTATTCAGGGTAGGAATTTAGGCAGCAGAGAGTGAGGAGGAAGGAGTGTGGGGCTGGCAAAGTAGAGGTCTGGTCAAGTAAGAATAACATATAAATTAAGGATGTTACCCCTTTCTTCCTTGGAGTTAAATGAACTGGGTTCTAATTCTGGCTTTTGGGATCTCTATGAGCAATGTACTTAACCTTTCTAAGGCTCCATTTCCTTACCAATAAGGTAATGATGGTGGTGGTAGTATTTGTGGTGGTAGTGGTGGTGACAGTGGTGTTGTTGATGGTAATGGTGGTAGACTGCCACAGCTGGATGATGGGGGTGGTGGTGACAATGGTGATGGTAATAAAGATGACAATGGTGATGATGATGATGGTGATGANGATGATGATAGTAATAATGATGATAATNATGCAATCANNGTCATGACTTCTGGTAACAGTAGTATCTATTTCATAGGCTTGNTGGTAAGAATTGTGGTGGTATTTTATCTATGTCCCCCAATAAAATTTATCTGAGGATCAGAGGAACAAGGTTACCAGCTAGTCTTACAATTAGCACACACCCTTAATCCTATCACCTAGCAAGGGTCTGTCNGGATCTCTGTGAGTTCCAGGTCACACTAGGAAAAATGTCANTCATGGAGANGCACGCCTTTAATCCCAGCATCAACCATAGAATTCTGGAGGTCTATACAGACAGACAGGAAGTGACAGAGATGGGCGATAGGAGGAAGTGATGTAGCTAGGCTGAAAAAACCAATAGGAGAACAGAACAGAAAGGGATATAGAAATGGAGGTATAGGAAGTCAGATACACTCTCTTTTGGAAGCAGCGGTGTTGTTAAGGTGAGGCTGGCAGCTGTTCCTAATTCCTCTGATCTCTGTCAGATTTTCACCCTATTTTTGGCCCTGTGTTTTTACTTAACAAAACCNTTTAGAAATTCGTTTACAAAGAATTCCATGAGAAAATATTTGAAACAATGTTTTGACACAAAGATGCATGGCGGTCACCTCTTGTTGAAGGGAGATAGCTTTGGGTTTTGNATGATGAATGGCTATTGCAGGAGGGATACGAAAGAGAAGGATATAGGCTGGGTTGGGTAGCAGAGGGCCTCCCCCAAAAAGAAGCAGACATCTGAGACATCATCTGGTCCAGGTATTAAGCTGGGGTACTGGAATGGGGCTCTCACGTTACCCTCAGCCCAATTTTAATTCATTTGTCTCTTAATTTTTGTAGGTTACTTATTACACGTTTGCTCATTTATTTTGACATCATTTAATGACAACCATTCTCTGCACAGGACTCAGAACCAAGGACATAAAGCTAAATAAGATGAATATAGACCCTGCTGTCATGACTCTTAACATCTCAACAATCAGTAAATGTGTAGACATTCATTCTAAAGTATGACTGAGTAGATCCTGGAATTTCCACCCTCCAGCTGAAATGAACAAGTCCTGAATAAAATAAAGTTCTGTAAGAATTCATTGATGGACTGGAAAAAAAATTCAGACTTGTGCACTGGGTTGAAAAGTAGCCTCCAAAAACTCATGTCCAGCACAGCCTATGAAGATGACTGTAGAAATGGAGACTTGGAAGATGTAAGCGAGTTCAAATGGGATCATATGGGGTAGAATGGTTGGCCTCATTGTAAGAAGAGGGAAGATGGTTGGATGGAGATGAGGACACAGAGGGAAGAGGTTGTGCAAAGTGAGACCTGGAGANTGGCGTGATGCTACTGCCNTAAGCCAAAGGATGGTTGGCCACCCACAGCTGGCAATGTCCAGAAAGGATTCTTTCCTGCATATTTCAGAGAGAACAGCCCTGCCAACCTCTGGNTTTTAGGTTTCCATCAGAACTGAGAGAATAAAATGTTGCTGTTGTTTTGAACCACTCAGGTTGTGGTGGCCCTGGGGCATGAATATGACATTTTTAGAGATGTAGAAGAAAGAGTGAGAGCTNTAAGAAGCAGTGTCTACTCTGAGGGCATTGGCTAAACCAAGAGAGCTACAACCTCAGTGCCCATTGCTTCATAAGACACAGAAAAAAACAAGAGACAAAGCCCAGGGACACCCAACATGATGAACTGAGGAGCCCTCCACTCAGCACCTAAAGGCAGGGCCATGAGCCTGTGGATAAGCCAGCATTAAAGCCAGAGGGAGACTGTCTCCACACAGGGGCTGAGTGATGGAAATTTGTAGGCATGTGTCAACCAAGAGCACAGCTAAAGTCTGTATGAATACAAGTGGGACAGTCTGAGAACTCTTCATCTGGGAATTGAGGTTAGAGAGGCTCGAGCGTGGTACCCACCTTAGGCCCATCTGTGGAAGAATATGCAAGTCTGGACTTGTCTATTTATCATCAGTCAAGCCCCAAGGCAAATAAGCAAAGTTCTAAAGAATAGGAAACTCGCTTTCAGAAACTAGAAAGCATGGAAGGAAGAGGAACCAAAACCCTCAAACGCTTGAATGAGCTACAGAGAACAGTTATTCAGCTATCCACCATAGGGAATCATGTGATCTACCATTTATCCAGCTATCNGCTACAGAGAATCACGTGATTTTAGCAAGTAAGAGAAAGTTTATGAGTTATGTATCAAAGGCTAAAGTTATGAACAAGAAGACTTAGAAAAGAAATCCAAACCCCTAGAGAAAAATCTATAATTCGAATTAAAAATTAAAGACAGCTAAGGAGAAAATTAGTGACCTAAAAGACAGTTTGGAAGAAATTTCCAGCATAAGAAAACCTCACATTAGAAAAGAAGAGATGGGCAGAAGGACAAACTTACACATAGAGAAAACAGAATGCAAGGCTATTGACAGCTCTGCAGGGAAAAACAAGACAGTGTTTATAATACTCGAGATGTAATTGCTGAATGAATTTCAAGCCAAGATAAATAAAAAGAAAACCACAATGTGACAGATCACCATGCAATTTTCAGTACACCAAAGACAAAGAAATAAACGCAGATGACTTTCAAAGGGACAACAGATTGGAGTGACAGATTTCTAGAGAGTAATAAAGCCAGGAGTCAGTAGAATGATAACTCCAATAAACTGGGAGAAAATAAGAGTCAAATAAAGTGNTAGATCCTGGGAGATAAAGAAAGATAGTTTTCAAGAAGGAGAGCAGAGTAGGGTCACTTTCAGATAATGGAGAACCAACTTCACTAACAGGATTACCATGCATGTGCTTCAGGAAGAGGGATGCTCTTCNACACTGATGGTGCAGAACTAAAACGTAACCATAAACAAAGACAGTGAAAGATAGAGGCAAGTCTAAACAAAAGTGAAGCAGTAATATGAAGTTTCCAGTAACTTCTTGGAGGCTTAATTTTTTCTTAAGATAAATCTAACATGCATAATATATCACTTGAGAAGATTCATTGAAGCTATGCAGGGCCCTTGAGTGTTTAAGATTTTTAAATAGTGGATTTTCATATTATAGTTCATTTCTAGAGAAACCACAGATTGAAGGGCTGTAGAAGAGATGATGAACAGACTAGAAGATAATGAAGCTTAAATTTAAAACTATTAAACAATAACCCAAGGAAAGGGAGGAAGAAGAGGAGAACAGAAGCCAGGGTAAATGGAAAGCTCAAAAAAAAAAAAAAAGGTAGAATAAACCCAAATTTGTCAATACCTACATGGCCTAAAGGAGATGAGCAGACCAGCTTATCAACTCCCAAGTTCTGGTTCTGGACATCTCAGATTTTTAAAAAATAATTTCAACTACCCTTATTTATAACAGACACACTAAATTACAGGGAGACAAAGTAATTAAAAGTAATAANTTGAAAAATATATGCCAGGAAAATATTAGACAAAAACATAGCCTTTAATTAGTAACAGACAAACTAGTCATAAGTCAAATAAGTATAAAATTGCTTCTAGGCAGAAGAGGCTACACATAANGCCAGCAGCACCACGCAGCAGGCAGATGTACCCATAGGCCAGACTTTAAAATAGCCTAGAAATGANCTCCACTACAAAAGCAAATATCCACTAAGATAGCAGGAGGTTTTCAGTGTTCTCATTCCATTAATGAAAGGATCAAACAAATGGTTAATTCCACATCCAGGGCAAAGAAAATACAAAGTAAAGTTGAGATACAGTACCAAAAAATATGGAAGTACTTGCTCAAAGGATGGNAGGAACATCAGAATAATACGAGGGGCTAGAGAGATGGCTCAGTGGTTCAAGACACAAATGGGCTCACAATCACTTGTAACTCCTGCTGTGGGATGTCATTCTGTATGCTGTGAATATGTGTTGCTCTCATAAATAAAGCTGTTTTGACCAATAGCCAGGCAGGATAAGGTTAGGCAAAAAAATCAAGCTGAGGACTGGGATGACAAAAAGTGGAGTTGGAACAGATGCCAGCAGCCCAAGGAACAAGATACTGGTTCTCCCAGTAAGCCATGGAACACACGGCAATAAATAGATTAATAGAAATAGGTTAATTTAATTGCAAGAGCTAGTTAGTAATAAGCCTGAGCCATTGGCCAAACATTTGTAATTAATATAAGCCTCTGTGTGATAATTGGGAAGAGGCTGTGGAACAGCNAAGGACAGAGAAAAGCCTCTGGTTACATATGGCGCTCAATGTGGAACAAGCATTTCCGCATAAGATCTGAGAAAGCTTTTTAAAAAGGATTCTAGAACATATAAACAGAGCCAAAACCAGCTTCCTAGTTATGTCTCTCATGCAGGCTGTGGTTGGAGATTAGATGCCGTGGGCTTGGCTACAGCATGCAGGATTCCCACTGTTGTACACAGAGGCATCACCAAGTGCTACACAGCATGCTGCATGGCAGATTTAGCTTTTGCTCATACAGACCAAAAGGTTACAGATACACAGTAAAAACAGATTCAGACAAAAAGGCCTCTAAACAGGTTACAGTGTGTTTAAAAAAAATGAGTCAATTTGGGAGATAGAAGAAAAAGGGTAGANTAAATAATACTAAGGTCCTTTAAAAAGGAATGGAATAATAAAAAAATATAATAAGCCATGTAAAGATGGGAAATGCACAGAGTCTGAATTTTACATTTTAACGTGTTGTCCTTACATTTTTTGACTGTTAATGAGCAAATAATAACTACTAAGAGATTTTGGATTATGAAAACTGCTATATTAAACCAACCTACATATTTTAAAAATATCTTGACTCAAAAATTTGAGTCTGGGGCTGTGTTGCTTTGGGAAAGAGGTTCTGCTTTTGTTTCCACAAAAGNTGAGAGGCTATAGATTCTTTCCAGATTAAAAAAGATCAGGTTTGATGGAGAAAGATCCCCTGAAAATCTTGATTACAGATATGAAAAAATAAACTTAAAGTAACTCCAAGACATGTGACANATATTTTACCTGCTCAAACATAAAATGAAAAATTATCTTTGACTGGCTTGTGTACAGTATACAGTTCATATTTATATTAATACAGATATATATATTACCTTTAAAAGTTTATCTATTTTTAGAACAAGGGGACTAGACACCAATAAAAACAGATGGCCCAGATGATTCAATGTTTCAATGCACCTCTGTTACAGTTTCCTCTGAGTTCTGCATTCAAAACAATTTCAAGGCTGCTGGCTGAGATTGACCAGCTGCCCAAAATATCTCAGTCAGGACTTNACCATAATTCTAAATTTTCTCAGGGTCCCTATAAGATTACCAGCACCCCCAATCAACAGGAAGTAGTCTAGAGAATTATGCCCAAATTCCCAAAATATTGTTTATGAATGTTTGTTTTCATTTAAGGGGGTTGGTTATAAATTGTTAATGGTCATAGTCAATCTCTTTCTAAAAAAGAAAGGGAGATTTGATATAAAAATGATAAGATAAAAGGATTATTGAATCTACTTTAATCCAAAAAAGAAGCATTAATCTCAAATATTTTACATTGGTATAGATTTTAGTTTATTGATACAAACTTAAAGTCAATTTTGTTATTCTGTATGTATATTTCTATTCTTGTTTAAGGTATTATGTTTATGCAGCTCATTTAAAAATGTAATAATAATTAAAAATACAGATCAATAGTCATCCATAATAGTCAAATTTATAGCCATATTAGTTAGGTTTTTCTAGGTATGTAAAGATATATTTCAATTATGTAAGTAATCTTCAAACACTTCAAAGACCTATAGAATATGGCATTTAAAATGTTTTAAGAACTTAGACCTTTCTTGACAGTGAGACACATCTGCTTCTGGCAGCACCAATTACTTCAAAGAGGTTGATGGGCATCAAAGAAACTCCTTATGGAGCTTGCTTTCAATATGGCAAGGCTAGCCATCTGGACAAGAAACTGCTCTTGCCTGGACTGCTTGACAGTATGCTGTATAAACTGGATATGCAGGACCCACAGGAAAGTGACTGCTAAACTTTGCCAAAATAAGGTGGGATGGTCCTTCAGGTTCATCTGTTTCACAGAAGAAATTGCCAGACATTCTGCAAGACACGGAGGAAAGCAACTGATGAACTTTGCTAATATAGGTGGGACAGTCCTTCAAATTTCCTGCTTCACTAAAAAGTCTGCCAGATAATCTAGCCTATAGGCTGAAGATGGATGCTCCAATGTTACAGAAGAACTTTGGGTGACTGTCCAGGCAGCCAGATGTCTCTGTCACTTCCAGAGTTTTGGAAGTTGCTTGCAATGCACTTCCTGTTTACTCAGGTAACATTATTATATCCTTCTGGGGTTTTTGATGGAGTTAAATATTAGATAGTTATAATTATAGTTTTCCTTAGTTATGATAAAAAGTAAATTAGCTATGAAACTTTAGATTCACAAAGATAGGATAGATGATAGGGTATTTTCTTTAATTTTTCCAAATACAAATAGACTAGATATTGTAACTGTCATTCTTGCTTGATAATTGTTTTGTTATATATAATTTTACTATGTTAAAGTAAAAACTTTCCTTTTTGGTTAGACAGAAAGGTGAGAATGCTATGGGATGGTCTTTCTGTACACTGTCAATATGTGCAGCTCTCATTGGTTGANAATGCTGTTTTGGCTAATAGCCAAGCAGGATAAGGTTAGTCAAAAAATCAAGCTGNNGACTGGAATGATGAACAGCAGAGTCAGNACAGNTGCCAGTCAGCCNCCCAANAAACAAGATGCCAGAAAACTGGTAAGCCAAGGACCATGTGGTGATAAANAGATTTATAGAAATGGGTTAATTTAGTTGTAAGAGCTAGTTGGTAATAAGCCTGAGTCATTGGCCAAACATTTATAATTAATATAAGCCTCTGTGTGATAATTTGGAAGTGGCTGTGGAACAGGACANGACAGAGAAAAGCCTCTTGTTACAAACTCCAGCCCCATTGGATCTAATGCTCTCTTCTGGCCTCTGTGAACATCTGNGCTCATGTGCATATACANGCATATATAAATAAAAATAAAATAGATCTTAAAAAAGAAATAACACAAGTGCAAATCTGCAGAGGCTCCCATTGCTCCAGAATGACTGAGCATCATCAAAAGAAAACAGTAATAATAATAATGGNTCATAACTGAGGAAAATAGGATTCATTATCTAAATTAATTAGTCATTCGTTCATAATTAACTAGTTCATTGCTAAAATTTGATCATNAGCAAATANTAAGTTCTTCCTTTCAGTAGAATAGTTATTAATAAATGGTAGTGCAGTTTTCAGTACANCAAAGACAAANGAAGAACAGCAGATGACTTTCAAAGGNACAATGACAAGTGGTGAGAACAGAATGTCACCAGCAACCAACACAGTGACAATTACTCAGACAAAACTCACCAGCAGATGCTAATTCTGGAGGGGATTCTAATGGCTGATAAAGTGCCTGCAATAGTCTCAGATTCTCTCTGTCTGGGGTATTGATTAATCACCTACCGATCAATAACGTCACCACTGTGTTTATCAGCTACATAANAGAGAAGTCTGCGGACATCATCTGAAGTGATAAAATGATTAGTCTGCCCAATGGTGGAAGGCACGACCGACACGTGCTTCCAGACAGGATGCACTAAGACACAGCTTCATGGCAGTAGTGTTACTGCTAAAAATGCATCTCTGGATTCAGCTACAAGGAAATGCCAGACAGACAGACATCGGGAGACCCTGTATAGTCCTGGCTGCAGTATGTTGTGATCCCAATCCTGCAGAGGTAGAAGGAGGAGGATTTTGAGTTTGAGGCCAGCCTGGATTACACAGTAATATCCTTTTTAAAAAAAGACAAAAATAAACACAACATGCAAATACAAAACCCAAAAATACATGTCAAGAAAAATGAATGGTCTTTCACTGGTAACAAATTAACTATGAGGCAAGTTTCCCAGTTTGCTTCTCTGTGGTTGTGATAAACACCAAGACCAAATCAACATGAGGGAAGGAAAAGGTTTACTTGCCTTATAGTTTCCACCATCAAGGGAAGCTAGGACAGGAGCTCAAGCAGGAAGGTGGAGGCAGGAACTGAAGCGGAGACCGTGGAGGGATGCTGTTCATTGGCTTGCTGTCATGGCTTGCTCAGCCTCCTTTCTTCTAGAATCCAGGACCACCTGCCCAAGGTTAACCGAGAAAATGTCCCACAGACCTCNCTATGGGTCAATCTGACAGAGGCAATCCCTCAATTAAGGTTCTCTTTTCCCAGATGATGCAAGTTTACTTCAAGTTGAGAAAAAAAGAGAAGAAAAAACTATCGCANGAAGGAAGTAGAAGTATGTCTCTGGATATAAGAGCTTACAACAATGGCAATATGATGCAGCAGATAGATGTAGCTAGTAACAAAGCTAAAAATACAGAGTTCACAAATCAGTGGAACAACAAAAAGAAATAATCACCCACTCTCACAGTGGAAGAGGCTCGGTTTCTTACCTCTGTGGTGATATTTTGTGTATGCTCTAACAAATAAAACTTTCCTGAAGACCAGAAGGCAAAGCCAGCCACTAGTTAGCCATAGAGGCCAGGCAGTGGTGGCACACACCTTTAATCCCAGCACTTGGGATCTCATGTCTTTGCTCCCAGTACTTGGGGGCACACGCCTTTAATCCCAGCACTAGAGAGGTTGAGACAGGAAGTCATATGGCTGGGTAGAGAAAGGATTATAAGGCAAGAGGAGACAGGAGCCCAGTCCTTTCGCATGAGGAGTTGGTGAGGTGAGAGGTGGCTGTGGCTTGTTCCTTTGTCTCTCTGATCTTTCAGCATTTACCCTGGTATCTGGCTCCGGGTTTTTATTAAGACCAGTTAGAATTTGTGCTGCATACCTCATTAACAAACGGACAAAGCAAAGGGCACAGAGTGAAGGAAACATGGAACGCAGACTACCCAATGCACTGGGTGACCCTGCCTGCACCCTGACCCGGGAAGGGCATTGTTGGCACAGTTAACGGTCTCAAGGATTTGTGACTTAATGTATTAATGTTAATTTTGTGATTCTGAGAGCTGAGCCTTGTATATAAAAGAAAAAACACACCACAGTATCAATGGTAATGAGCCATCATATGTGAAACTTACTCTCCCTCCAAACACTGCCAACCAATTGAAAGCAGCCAATCAGGGTAAGCCATCTTCTGTATTCTCTACCCTCCATTACACTAAAGCTCTTGCATTCTTCCATTTTCTTACTATAATGATTGAATTTCCTGATGCCAAGTCATACGGGGATTGAATGTGACTTTGCAAACATTCAAGGTGGATTTGCTGTGTACTAGTGCAGAAAGGAGGGAGAAAGGAAAGCAGAAAACTTAGGAGAGCCCTTGGGCTCTCACTTTGTAAAAAGCCTCTTNCCTGAAGTTCGTAGGCTTCCTTCCCCTCCAAGCAGCACATCACAGTGAGGCTTCCTGCTTAAGCCCTGTACATTGTGACCACCNCCATACCAGCTGCNGTGCTTCTCCCCAGAAGGAGACCCTTAACCACTTCAGAAGCTAGAGCCAACCAGCTTGGCCATTTCTCTTGCCACNAGATCTAAGACAAGGGATTTCTGTGGCCAATGTNGTCTTCCTCCTGCAGAAAGCAGGGTCATGGGACTAGTATCAGAAGCGGTGTCATGCACCCTGCACAGTTGCACAGGTGNAGAGGCCAGCACCAGCAGGCATTAAGCCCCCAGCACAACTATCGTTCCTACTTGAATGTGCCGTGAATTTCCCAAGTCCAGAACAAGAAAAAAATATGTTCAAGGCACCACGCTTTTTCTACGTTAAACTGGTTTATAAACAATCATGACTTAAGATGTTTAAAGCAAAAACAAAAATAAAACCAATGTAACTGTGTTTCTAATACAATGAATATCAATGGGATTTTGTCATGCTGCTTACAGAACTAGCCTTGTGTTTTCTTGGATATTTTTCCTCTTTGGTTTATGAATTATGCATTCCTTTGACATCAAATAGATGCCCAACAATGATGCTCCCCTCACCTTGTGGGCACNAGGAACAGTTCCATTATGCATGCATATTGCATTATGTGACTGTTGTATATGCATAAATGGTCCCTGAGAGTACAGAGAAACCTGAGAACCAATCTCTTGGGAAGAGAAGCTGGGAGGAGCTGGGAGGGACATGTCCTCTTTATTAAGCCCTTTAGCAACTTTGAGATTTTGTACCAATGTGTACCAAATGTGCATCTCACATTTACAAAACAAAATTAAATTAACGTCTAAGACTTGTTTTTATTTCACAAAACTATGTTATCTTACTTTTCCCCACTTTACAGATTTGAATTATATGTTCAAAGACCGTACTCCATCTTTATATATAATTAGGAAAATAATCATTAAAATTGTACATTACTGAATGTCCTGCTTGGTTTTCTGTTGTGATAAACACCATGACCAAAAGCAACTCAGAGGAGGAAAGGGTTTATTNGGCTTACAGGTTACANTGCATCATGGAGGGAAGCCAAGGCAGGAACTCAAAGCAGGCACCTGGACGCAGGCACCGAAGCAGACACCAGGAAGGAACACTGCGTACTGACCCACCTCCAGCTCACATTCAGCCACCTTCCTCACACAACCCAGGCTCACCTGCTTAGGGATGGTGCTGCCCACGGTGGGCTGGACCTTCCTACATCAACCAGCAATCAGAGAACGATTCCACCAAATCTAGATTAGGGAATGGATGAGTTTATTGGGGTCACTTACAGGAGCTCAGAAGACTCAAAGGGAGACCCATCGCTGACAAGCCCACCCAGCCTGGGTGACCATTCATGGAAGCTGCATTCCTGAAGCTCCCTCCCCACTTGCTGGTGACTCCCTTGAAAAGCCTCCTCCCTCAGCAATGGTAACTGCTCACATAATCGTGGNGAGGGGACTTGTGGGTCCTGTAACTTTCTGACCTCCTAAGTCTGATGTATTTCATTAGCTTCTGTCTTCCTCTAGGAATGAAGGCTTCAATTGGGAGAAGACAGCTACACAATAAGAGCAGGGGACTTTAGTGAATGAATGTGTGTGTGTGTGCATGTGCGTGTACATGTGCATGTGTGTGCGTGCATGTGCCTGTGTGTGCGTGTGCATGTGCATGTGCGTGCGTGTGTGTGTGTGTGTGTGTGTGTGTGTGTGTGTGTGTGCCTGAGTACTCAAGTGCAAGCATGTGAGTATGAAGTCTGCAATCCACAATCTAACCCAGACAGAAAGACTCCCAAAGAACACTGGCAACAACAGCAGTTAGAAAATACAGAAAGGCTGGCCAAAGGGAGTATTTCAAATGGGAAAGTCAAGAGCTTCGGTGGGTGGAGAGAAGGTCAGTGGGGAAAGTGCTTGTTNTGCAAGCATGAGAACCTGAGTTTCATCTCCTGGAGCCCATAGAAAAGAAAAGCCGGAGTGACACTGTGTGCTTGTAAACCCAGCCCTGGGGAGATGGNGGCATAAGCGTGGCCGCCAGTCTGTCTAGCTGNATCAGTGACCTCCATGTCCAGTAAAAGACCCTGTCTCAAAAATAGGGTGGGAATAATTGAGAAAGACATCTGACATCCAACTCTGGCCTACACGCACGTGCGCGCGCACACACACACACACACACAATCTCTGTTCTCCCCTCTTTATTTTCCCCTTTCAACTGGCTCATTGTGGGTGGGTTACTCTTCTGAAATGCCTACTTCCTTCCTCTTTTGTTTTTCTGTCTTGGTCCCTGGGGAGAGTGGAAATTAGCTATGTGTGATGGGTGTGCAGGAGGCAGGCTTTGGTCCTCGGCCAAGAGAGAANGACATTTCTGAAGGCATCCCCCTGCAGAAGCATCTGTTTGTTAAGGGAATGTGTAAGGGACTTTTCTGAAGGCATCCCCCTGCAGAAGCATCTGTTTGTTAAGGGAATCTCCAAGGCACAGCAGGAGAACCAGGGCGAAACCCAACACAGTCAACCAGGAGTAACCTTCAGGCTCATGGCTGCCAAGAGTCGTCAAGGAAATGCAGCAGCCTGTNGCCCAGACCCAGGAGCCCAGGGGCCAGGAGCTCATACTGGCTGAAGAGGAAGCCCAGACAGCCCTACCCCTGACTCCTGTCAATCCCAGTTCGGGCTGCCAGAACCTCTGGCTCCAGTTCTTATGTTTACCTCCTAACCTGTCCCCCACTTCTACCCTGGTCCCCTACTGTGCTCTCAACAAGATGTCTAGAAGGATCCTTTAAGATCCTAAATCCCATTGTAGGGCCCCCCANTCCTTATCCTCTACAAAGCATCATTTTCCTCAGAGAAAAGTCAAGTCCTAACAAGCCCTGTGTGCTCTGACTCTTTCCTGCCCTCCTCTCTATCTGACCTCTGTCCCATAGTCCCCTCCCTCCAGCTACACTGGTCTTTCTACTGTCCTTCCTACATGCCAGGGACCCTCCTGCTTCAAGACCATTGCATTGGCAACTGTCTTTGCCCTTCCAAAGAGCCCTGCAGCCCATCACCTCCCTTGATTGGGGTATTTGTTCAAATGCCACCTTTGNAGTGTGCCAACCTGTGCATCTCANCTAAGATTGCTGCCCACTCCTGCCTCTGTCCTCTGGACCCCCAACCCTAGTCTGTGGTTNCTGCTTCCCATCCTCTTTTCTTCCTGTGACTGTGCTGTGAGCTTTCCTTATTTACTGGGACTTTTGTGTCTGTGCCCTGGATAGGTTATCATTCTCCAGAAGCAGCAGATGTAGTGTTTGTCATCATTATTGTTTGTTATCCATAGGGATAAATCAAGTTCTTTGTCACAGTCTGGGACAAAATGAACATTCTATAGACACACAGTAACAGTACGGGACAAAACTAACATTCTATAGACATGTGTTAACAGTCTGGGATGAAACAAACATTCTATAGACATGTGGTAACATTCTGGGATGAGACTAACATTCTATAGACACATGGTAACAAAACTAACATTCTATAGGCATGTGTTAACAGTCTGGGATGAAATGAACATTCTATAGACATGTGGTAACATTCTGGGATGAGAATAACATTCTATAGACACATGGTAACAGTATGGGACAAAACTAACATTCTATAGACACGTGGTAAAGGGAAGAATGGAATGCCATAGTCAGGCGTGGCAGAATGTGTTTCCATCGACTTCAACTCCCTTTCAGCGTGTGACTAGGCAGGACTCATTACTGCTGCTTGCTCTACCAGCCTGATCTAAGAGTGTAAATATACCTGTCACATCTATCAGGTATTTGTAAGAAGTGAGGGAAAGGCCTGCACCAGAATGAGAAATGTGCCAAAAACTAATTGCTGTTGGGGCACCTTGTCCTCCATCCTCTATCAGCAGTGGGAGGGATCCACAGGGTGCTCTGTGGCTTACAGGGAACCCNCACACACTCCCCTTCTCATGGCGTCTCTGAATGAACTGTATGTTAATGTCGTTATGCACACTTCACATAATAGGATGGACATTGGAGAGGCCAAGGATACCCAACTGGCAAAGGCTTGAAAGAAAAGAAGGCCCCATCCTGGAAGTGTGCCTTGCAGCATGCACCTGCCTCACCAAAGCAATCATGGCTCACCAAAGCAATCATGGGTGTGTGAGTGCTGAACAGACCAAGCCCTTCAGAGATTCCTTAGTATTTATTCTGTTGTCTTCAGTGTTCTACCTGTCACTATGAAATAGAACACAAGAAGAATCCACTCTATGNAATTATATGACTCNGCAGTTCATAAAATAAACCTGAAGAAATCACCTAGGTCAGGAGACAGAATGCTATGGGGCTGGGGAGATGGTTCCGTGGGTAAGGCACTTGCTGTGTTAGCATGAGGAACTGAATTTAGATNCTTAGCACCCATGTAAAAGCCAGGTATGAAGGCATGTGTCAGTAACTGCAGAGCTGTGAAGGTGGAGAAGGTGGATCCCAGGGTTTATTGGCCAGTCAGTATTGCCAAAACATGAACTCCAAGTTCAGTGAGAAACTCTGTCTCAAAAAGTAAGGTGAAGAGCCATAGAAGACACCCAAGACTGACCTCTGGCCTCTTCACATATCTACATATATAGATGCACACACATGCATGCACCATACACCAAAAATTAACACAAAATAAAATATGAATAAAATGGAAAAAACTTCTTAGATATCCAGTATGGGCAAAGGCTTGGGAACCCCCATGTTATTGTAAAAGGAAGTATTAGGGTTAAAATACACAGGAAAATAAATGAGTGCTTGCAGCTGACCAGCCAAGCATAGCAGGGCTTGGCAAAGATGGTCTCACAGACACTGGCCAGGCCTATGAAGTGCCCCCCCCATTGCCCCACCACCACCTGCCACGGAGGAACACACATTTTTTCTCTTCCTTACAATGGATCTAATGACAAATTTGGAGCTTTTGGAGCTACAAGCTTTTTCTTGTGTGTNTGTGGCGGGGAGGTACACGCCTTGTTCATGTGTGCTCACACACTCAGGAAATACTTTTCAAGTCCATGTAATTTTTCAAAATAAAACTCTGTGCTTTAACTTGCTTCCTTTCAAATAATAGCTGTGTGTCCAATCTTCCACAATCTCAAATATACAAAAGGGATGAGAGAATCTGTGTATTGCATAATTGCACATCTGTGCCACTGCTCACCACACACACACACACACACACACACACACACACACACACCAGTCTCGAGAACAAAGACACTGGCACCTGTTGCTACAATCACTAAAAGCAAGAAACACTCCATTCATTTTTCAGTGTTGGACCATATCTTTTGTTCCTCATGTCTGTGTAGTATATACGCATGCTTGTGTGTGTTTACATGTGTGGATGCACATGTAGTGTAGGGTTCCCAGGTACTTGTGTACATGTGCATGTAGAGGCCCCACACAGACAATGGGCATCTTCCTTGATCACACACTCTCCATCTTCTATGTTGAAGCAAGGTCTCTTGTTGAACCCCAAACTTCCTGTTTCCACCAGTCCAGCTAGCCAGCCAGCTCTGGGGACTCTGTCTCTGCTTCCAGCACAGAGATTGCAGACGGGCCACCACACACACTCAACTTTTTTATATGGAGCTGAGGATCTGAACTCCAGTGCTGAGGCTTGTACAGTAAGCCCTCTGTCCCCAGAGCCATCTCCTCCTCCCCGTGGGCTGTATCTGAACAGTCAGGTGGCACAATGCTCCTCCTTTGACCCCCATAGCCTGCCTTCTGCAGCTCACTGCAGTCCTCTGGCTGGTCACCTCAGTGAGCAGCAAGCTGCTTAGTGGGCTCTGTCTTAGGAAAGCCTCGNGAGGCATCTCAAAATTCTGTACGGAAGACAGCTTCTTGTGCCCTTTTTCACTTGACAGCCAGTTTTAGTGTGTGTAAAGCCTGTATTTCCATTTCTCTCTTGAATATATGAAATGTGTCACACACTCCATTGCCTTCAGGAACGGAGCAACGTGGTCAGGAGTGTGCTGACAATGCAGGTTATCCCCCTCTTTAGTCAGGTGCTCTTCCTGCCCAGGGGATCAAGAATGGCGTCCCCCTTTCATTTGACGTCCACTGATTTTGTTAGAACATCTATGGGGACAGTCTTAGCCATACCATGTTTGTTTTAAATTTCCTTTGAAGCGTGATTTTCAGACCTGGGTTCCTGGAGCATCTTTTTTGGATGCTGCTACAGTCCGTATTTTGGGTCCTCTTTACCTGTCTCCAGGATCTGCCATGTTCCCTGGAGCAGTTTCTATCCCCTCGAGTCCATGTTTATGTAAAAGCCCCCACACCCTCCCCTTCTCTCAACCTCTGACTCCCGTTGATTTGCTATTATCTTCCTTCCAGCTCNAGCTCTGGTGAGATGCATTTCTTTCTTATTTCCAATTCATGAGTTCTGCCGTCCCTTTCTGAGTTTTCTTCATTTGTATTGTGTGTAACTATTTACATGTTTTTACCTCATTTTTGAAAAGGAATGTTGTAGCTTTGATCTCTTTATTTTTAGCATGCTTTTCTAGGGACATCATCCTGCTGCTTATTCACAGAGGTTACTATAGAAACTACATATAAAATTCAGTTTTGGTGATTTTTCTATTGCTCATCCTTGTGTGAATTCAGCTAACTTGAAGCTTTGAATTTTTATATTCTGTTTCCCTGGTCTACTTTCTATTGCTATAAAAGAATGTGCAATAGTGGCTACCATAGGAAGAATGGAAGTCCACTCCACTCCTGACTCTGCAGAGCCAAGAGCATTGTGTCCNCATTTGCTTGGCTCCATAAAGGCCTCTGGCTAGTTTACTACATGGCAGATGGCATCATGAGAGTGCAAGTGAGGTGTGAGAGGGAGCAATGGTACATTGAGTCAAGAAGAAAGACGGATGAGGAGAATAGGCTATCTTTTAGACAACCCACTCTCCTGTCCCCTCAAAACCNTATTAACCCCAATGACCTAATTCCTCTCAATTCCACCTTTGAAGATTNCACCACCGCACTAGGGGCTGCACTTTCAGCATGGGAACCTTTGGGGAACACATTCAAACCATATCTAACCATAGAATAAATGCACACACGCATAGGCACACACATACACACATATTATAAATTTTCTTTCTGAGATTTTTCTAGTCTAGGTGGAGTTTTCCTGTCCCACAGCCACTCTCAAATAATCACTGAGAGGCTTAATGTTAATTGCAAATGCTCGGGTCAATAGCTCAGGCTTGTTACTAACTAATTCTTACATTAAATTAACTCTTATTGTTTATCTATGATTTGCCACATAGCTTGGTACCTTTTTACAGTACGGCATGCCCATCTTGCTTCTCCCTGCATCTCCGGATGACTCCTCTGACTCAGCCCTTCCTCATCTCATCATTCTCAGTTTGGCTTTCCTGCCTAACTTTATCCTGTTCAGCTATTGGCCAGTCAGCTTGTTTATTAAACCAATCATAGCGACATATATTCACACAGTGTACAGAAGGATTATTCCACAGCATTCTAGCTTTGTTTTGTTTTGCTTTGCTTTGCTTTGCTTCTATCTAAATTATCTTTGCCATAGTCTTGGAGCATTTGAATGCTTGGTTCCCAGTTGATGGCACTGCTTGGGGAAGTTTAGGAGGTGTGGTCTTGCTGCAGGAAGTACATTACCAGGAGTGGGGTTTGAGAGTGTAAAGCCTGGCCTTACTTCTAGTTCATTCTCTGCAAAGCTCTCAGCTTCCTACTTCAGCCACCATGCCTGCTACTTGCTGTCATGCTCCCCTGCCATCATGGACCCTTATCCCTCTTGGACTGTAAGCAAAAATAAACTTGCTTGCATAAGTTGTGTTTGGTNATGATGTTTTAACTCAGCAATATTGCATTTCAACAGCATTCAAAAATGCTGTGACCGAATATCTGACAGAAACAACTTAAAGGAAGAATGACTTACTTTGGCTCATGGTTTCAGACAGTCACAGTTTATCATGGCAGAGAAGGCATGAGAGCAGGGGTGGTACATCCATGGTTGTGAGGGAGTGTGGNGGGAAGAATTCACACAGTGCAGTAGGAGGCAAAGGATGAGGGAACAAAACCAGGTGTGAGCATCATCTTCTAAGGCTTACAGCCTGTGACCCATCTCTATCAGCTGGACCCCAACTCCTAAGTTCAGTTCCCACCACCTTCAAAATAACACCATGAGCAGGGGGCCAAGAATTCAAAACATGGACTCAAGAAGGACATTCCTGAGTCAACTACAGCATTCAGTGCCTGGCCACCAAGGGATCATGGCCACCTCNTAGTGCAAACTGCATTCTGTCTGCCTTCAAGAGTCACCATATTCTTAATAGTTTCCATGTTGTTCAAAAGTCTACAGAGCAAAGCCTCCCCAGAGATTCAAGGCAACCTGTGAACCTACGTAAAATCAAAAGACAGTTACATATTTCCAATGGCACCGGATAAACATTTCATTCCCAAAGAGAGAAATGGCACAACCGAAGAAAGATATAATTACAGCAAGACGAAAACCCAGCAGGGCAAACATGAATCCTTTTAGCTCCGTGCTGTCATCCAGAGCATATGGTGGCATGCTTTCAGCCCTGTTCCTATGGCCCTGCCATTTACTGCACATATAACCTCTGTCTTGGGCTGACTCACCTCATTGCATACAAATTTCCTCAGTGGACAGCCCACATTATTTACATTTCTAACAATTAGGGTTTCTGCTGCAACTTGGGCTTCTTCACAGCTTCATGAATCNCCCTGCTTGGTATGCTGCACATGGCACATTGCCTGATTTCATAGTCTTTCTCGAGTCTTGACATAAGCCTCCGTGACCCCATAGCTGTTGCATTTGCATGCCTGNAAAATCAGGACTCCATGGATGATTCTGTGATCTGCTCCATGGCCATGATGTATTCTGCCCCTAAGACCGTGGCTCCAAGTGGCCCCCAAGCCCTTGCCTGGCTGAATCTGAGAAAATGCTTTCTTAGGCAGTCTTGCTTGAGCAGGGTGCCCTGGGAGCTTTCTCTTTTTAGGCGCTTTCTTTCCAAATGAAAGAAGAATAATTCCGGCTTCAGAGACATGGCTTCCACTTAGAAAGGGAGAGCACCAGTGAATAGCATGTAGACATAACTCCTTGGTTCAGTAACTGTTCATGACTATCATGAGAATAGTCAACTATTCTCCCGGTGTGTTAGTCAGTGTTCTCCAACAGAAATTATAGAGTGAATATATATATANAGAGAAAGGGGATTTATTAAAATGACTTACAGGCTGTGGTCCAGGTAATCAATCCAACAATGACTAGCTATGAACAGAAAGTCCAAGAACCCAGTAGTTGCTCAGTCAACGGGGCTTAATGTCTCAGCTGGTCTTCAGTGCACACTGGAATCCTGAAGAAGTAGGCTCTAATGCCAGTGAAGGAAAGAACTTGCCAGCAAGGAGAAGGCAAGCAGGCAAAAAGCAAAGCTTCCTTCTCCCATGTCCTTATATAAACTTCCAGGAGAAGGTGTGGCCCATATTGAAGGTGTGTCTTCCTGCCTCGAGATCCAGATCAAAGACATGGAGGTCTTCCTACCTCAAAGGTTTAGATTAGAAGTGAATCTACGTACTTCAAATTAAGCATACACACACACACACACACACATACACACACACACACACACACACACACACAAATCCCTTACAAGTGTGTCCTCCATTTTAGGATTCTAGTTAATTTCAGATGTAGTCAAGTTGACAACCAAGAAGAACATCACACCAGGTATCATGGAGGTGACTATTATCTGGGTATCATGAAGTTGGCCGTTCTCTAGGCATCTCAGAGTTGACTGTCCTCCAGGCNTCACAGAATTCAGAATTCTCCCTCCTTCAGGCTGAAGTGACGTTCATTTAAAACACAGCATGNTCACAGATTTGATTTATCCCATTACCATCTAGATTCATATTAAGTAAGTTATGTTAATTATCCCTGAACAGAATTTCAGAGCACAGAGAGAATGGCAATGTTTTATTATTGGAGAGAAAGAATCAGGACAAGTTTTTAAAATATCAAATTAGTGATTAAGTAAATGAACAGAGCCTTAGGATTCCAGAAATAGCCTGAGCAGATGGAGTCCTCTTTGAATCTGGGTGCTTTTGCATTGTACTTTCTTTAAGCTGAGCCCTCTGTGCTGGAGAATGCTGGTCCTTGTTCAAGCAGGCCACATCCAGCCCCTGCAGAGTTTGCTTTACTGAATAGCTTCAGCCCTACCCTCCAGGACCTGAGAGCATTGCCTGGCAGAGTCCTGGGAACCACTTTTTCCAAGTCCTCCAGGGGTGCTGAGGCTCAGCCACAGCAGAGGCTCCGCCTGGAGGGAGCTANGCAGGANACCTGCTGTCCCCACAGTATGATGGCACATGACCTCAGTTCAGTGGTCCTGCCTCTCACCTTCCATTCAGCTCCATAGCAGAGGCACCTTCCCTGCCCTGCCCGAGTACTCTGAGCAGCCTCTATATGTCTGCTCCCATGAACAATTAAATATGACTGCCCCGCAGCCACGATTATTATACAGTCCAGGTGTGGGGAAGACAGATCCTACGAGTTCATTCTAGATGAACTCATATCTGCATCAGGCGGGATTGGCATAGCATAGTAGCGCAGGTGGGGTGGCTACAAAAATGAATGCTCATTGTGTATCAGTTCTGGAGGCCAAAGTCTGAGAGCAAGGTCTCCCAGGGAGGGCTTCTTGGAGGACAGCAAGGGAAGGGTGTGTTGCAGGCCTCTACCCNTGGCTTATAGAAAATTGTCTCCTCCACTGTCCATCCTTCCACCCGTCTACCTACCTGTCCAGCTTTTCACTTATCCACCCATCTGTTCATCCATCCAGCTATCAGTTCTTTCTTTCCTTCAAACAGATCCATCCTTGAAATATGTACTGAGGACCCAGTCAGTGTCTACAAGGCACCATCCTCAATACTAGATACACATGATTAAAAGAAGTGCCCTGCCCTCNGATGCTTACACTCTCAGAGGTAAGAAAAAAGTAGATACAGATAGTTGTTCTATGTGGTAAGNGCTGGGTTAGAAATGTGGAGATGAGTGCATTGGGAAGAATCTAACACTAGCTCCGCTTAGCTGCCTGGTCATTATGTGGTGTACTTTACACANAGTGTCTCACTGAGTCATCACAGCAGTCCTGTGATGTGTGTATGATCATCACCACCCTCCTCATTTACAGGTGAGACATCCAGCTGCAGTATCAAGCCAGGACTTGATCCCAGGAGATGTCTGAGGGACAGGAAGCCAAGCANTGGNAAGGGGCAGGGCATGGGGAAGATAAGCCATGTTGGGGAGAACTCTTCCTGGATTCACTATCAGACTAGCCCTGATGCCCAAAGTTCATCCAGATGGACATCCATCTTCTGTCTTCTGCTCAAAGGTGCTGAGCCGATTTACCTGCCAAAGGCTGATTTTATGGCAATTTACACATCCCATACTAGTTAGGCTTTGTAATAACAATGAGCCCCAAAGTTTGTAAGACACTGTGTCTGAGGGAAGAACACTTNCTTCTTCCAGGTTAGTGGAGTCCCAGGTTCATTGCTTGGCATAACCAGAGACTTTCAGAGGAGGCACTAACCTCTGATGTCCCATGCTGCAAATGTGTCATGCCAAACAAAATGGCTTCCATGGCTCTGGCCCCACACTTCTGAAGTTTGTAACCTGTTCCTATGGTTACAAATATCTTTCCAAAATGCGGTATGGGTAGGTGGAATTATTTATGGATGGATGGATGGATGGATGGATGGATGGATGGATAGATGGAAGGATGGGTGAATGATGGAAAAATGGCTGGTTGAATAGGTGGATAAGATAGAGAGATTGGGTAGATTGACAGATGGATGGGTGAATGCATTAATGGGTGAATGGATGGAGGAATGGGCAGATAATTTACTTTACATTCCAACACTGGGACCATCAAGAGCTTTGTCATGTCTTTTTGGTTGAGAATTCTCAAATTTATTTTGGTCCCAATATTACTCACCTATAAATGTCTGAATATTACAGAAAGTCTTTGGAAATTATATGTTAGTCGATATTGATATTGAGCTTTAGAAATGCTAAGTTATTGCTGCATGACCTTCTATACGGATAGTGTCTTTTACAGGATCGCTTGAGAAACTCTTAGACAGGTGGAGTGATNCATGCCTGTAATCCCAACTGCCAGCTGAGGTAAGAGAATTGGGAGTTTGAGTCCAGCAAGAACCTGTCTCCAAAAATCAAATGAAAGAGAGAGAACTGAAAGTCCTCAAAGACACGTGATGACCTTTTAACAATGTAAATGTTACTGCCGCCCAAACAGCAGTGTTTAGCTTCTACTTCTTATAACGGTAATACTCAACACTTGTATGTGAAATCCACAAGCCACGGTTTTCACATGATGGCAAAAATGAATTACATTTAAAATCACCCAAACAGAAGAAAAAACAGATTTTTAGGACAAAGAAGTAGAAAGCATCCCATTTTACTATAGTCTGCCCTCAATAGCTCTGATTTCATGTACCACTTGGCTAGGCTATGTGCCCAGTTGTTTGGTCCAACTACATAAATCCTGCTGTTAGGGTGTTCTGTACACACAATCAACACTTGTGGATGACTGTCCCCATGCTGGGCTTAGTCTCATCCCATCAGTTAAAGGCCTTCTGAGACAAACCTGAGGTCTCTAAGGGATGGAGAATGCCCCTCCCACAGCCACCTTGGGTGTAACTAAAACATTGTCTCAGGTTTCTATTGTGTGATAAAACACAANGACCAAAAGCAATTTGGGGAGGAATGGGTTTATTTCATCTTCCAGCTTGTAGTCCATTGTGGTGGTTTGAATGAGAATGGCCCCCAAAAGCTCATACATTGAATGTTTGGGCCCCAGTTAGTGGAACTGTTTGGGAAGGATTAGAGGTATGAACTTGTTGGAGGAGGTGTTTCACTTTGGGTGGGCTTTGAGGTTTCAAAAGTCCATACGAGACCCAGTGCCTCTCTCCCTCTCTTTGCCTGCTGCCTGTGGACCAACATATAAAGCTCTCAGCTACTTCTCCAACTCCACACTTGCCTGTGTGCTGCCACGCCGCCACCATGATGATAAGGACTAAACCTCTAAAACTGTAAGCAAGCCTCCAATTAAATGTTTTGAAGAGTT
The DNA here is from genome assembly GCA_001675575.1 of Neotoma lepida. Lineage (NCBI taxonomy): Eukaryota > Metazoa > Chordata > Mammalia > Rodentia > Cricetidae > Neotoma > Neotoma lepida. The sequence goes on along the minus strand of LZPO01017292.1, from coordinate 859,624 downwards.
GCCTTGGTCATGCTGTCTCTTCACAACAGTAGAACAGTGACCAGGACATGCATCATCCAGGGAAATCAGGGCAGGAACTCAAGGCAGGAACAGGAACCTAGGGGCAAAACATGATGCAGAGGCATGAAGAAGTATTGCTTACTGGCTTGCTCCTTCGTGGTTTGCTCAGTCAGCTTTGTTATAGCACCCAGGACCACCAGTCCTGGGGTGACACCACTCACAGTGGNCTGGGCCCTCCCACATCAATCACTAAATTAAGAAAATGCCCTACAGGCTTGCCTACAGGCCAGTCTTATGAAGACATTTTCTCAATTGAGATTCCCTCTTCCCAAATGACCATAGCTTGTGTCAAGCTGTCATAAAACCAGCCAGCACACACATCTGCCTCCCTAGGCCTCCCACCTGANCACCCGCACTTGGACTCCCCAGCCCTGCAGTCCCATCAGCAGTCTCCTGTGATAAACCTCTCCATTTATACATTCATACCGTTTATTATGCGTCTCTAGAGAAGCCTAATTAATGTATCCTTTTCAAAACTATTCAGGAAGAAATTAAGCTTTTCCCACAAATACATACACGAAATTCAGTGGGGGTACATACTCATTCTGTGAGCAAAAGTGAAGAGAAAGCACGCAATCATAGTAAGACTAGGACGTAATTTTGGATAGCCCAGTAGTTTGTCGAATCCACAAGACAAGGTGCTGGCTTTGAGGCTGGCTACTAGCAGATTCCATTGAAANCATCAAAATGACTGCTGGGGATTCTAGAGTCAAATCACCTGTCCTGGCAAGCATCTCTGTGCACTGTCCCAGGAAAGGAAACCTCATCCCTTCCTGCCACCACCATCATCTCTATCTGAGAGAACAACATTGTCATTCATTGCTCTGTCCTCTAGGGGTGTCTACTTCTTGCATGGCTTGGGTCCCTGACTAGAAGCTACATTGAATGAAGAAAGAATAGACACAGACACACGGACACAGCAAGCTGGGGTCAGGTAGGATGTGTGCACTTTTATGGAGTGGCATCAATTATTGCAATAACCTGGAACCTTTGGGGTTTTGTTATGTATAGCACAGGGAGGGGGTAAGGAGTTAGCTAGTCTCAGTAGCAGGTGTATGTAGGTGCAGTCTTTGCCCATGAATATCTGGGAGGAAGAAGCTGAAGTTACCGGATCTTGCACACATTGGCCAATCATTTGTCAACACTTGTACTTGGATCAGAGAAAGGCTTTGCCATTCTGAGTCTGATCTACCTGGGTAAAGTTGTGCCCAATTTCTCCTGGATATGATGAACTGGTCTTTGATACAGCTATGCCCATGACAACAATATACATTCACTCAGGACTTCATCTGCTCCTTACATATTCACTCAAGGCTTTCTTGGCTCCCTACATGAAAGGAACTCCTTCTAGGCTGAAGGCTTTGATGGGAGCTATCACTTCTTACCGACTCCACCTTGGACCACAGTCATAGCCCAGNATATAATATACACCTGGCTGGTCACAATCCCTGCTCAGGCTATCTTCTCAGGCTATCTTTCTCAGAGGAACCAGAGGAAAAACGCTGGGANCCAAAACCTGTATTGGTTATAATCAAGCTATCTTAGCTCAGGTCATTTTCAGTTTCTGTTTCCTGAATGACACGTTCTTTTCCAGAATTCTTGTTANGTGCCTTAGGCAAGTCCCAGCCCCCAGAAATAGCTTGGTATTTCCTTATCTTCTTGTCAGTTGAGGACATCTGCTACCCTGACCTTTCTGAGAAAACATCTTGCAGTCAGGTTACCTAGCAACCTAACCACCCTGATCCACACCCTCAAGCACAAGTTCCTGCTTCGCTTTACTATAAAGATGACTGGAAAAAATGAAACTTTGCAGCTTGATCAGAACCCTGTCTGGCTGTCATTCTTCGTGTCTCTTGTCCCTTTTATTCTCCGTTCCCCCTTCTAGTGTCTCTGTTGAAGACCCCGCTGGCCAGGGCAGAAAAAGCCAGCTCCTCCTCAAGGACCATGATGGAATGAGGTGAGCAGTGAAGTCTATGCCTGTGCATGGAGTGGGGGCACAGTGGTGGTCTCCTGAGAATGAGGATGAAGAGTTGGGTCACCAGCCCAAGATCACCTGTGTTTCTGGCCAGCTCAGCTTGCCTTCTTCCTATAAGAAACCACTGATTGCCCATCTTGCCAGAAGTGATTGGAGCCTTGTCTCCTGTGCCAGACACTAGAGCCCCTCTGGGCACACTAAAGTCACAGAAGCTAGACAGTCCTCAGAGTTCCACTGTAACTCGGAATGGCCAAGACTCCTTTGACATCTCAGTACTTGGGGTGGACAATAAGCAGAATGCCCACATGAGCTGTTCTGGAAATCACCATGCCCCAGGCTCAGGAACATTATTACAAACTAGAGAAGTGGGAAATGTGTGTTTGCAAAGCACCGCCCAAATTAAAGCATTTTTCTAAGGTGATGGGATCCCAAGGTTGGGATTCTCACTGAAAAGTGGATGCCCTGAGGGTGCATACAAATTTCCTGCAGCTACTGTTACAAAATACCACAGACAGTGCAGCTTTGCAGCACCGAAATGTATCCCCTCACAGTTCTGGAGGCTGGCGGCTGAGACCACAGTGTGGACAGAGCCTCAGCCTTCTAAGTTTCTAGGGAAGGATTCTTCCATCCTCCTCCAACTCCTGGTGGCTCCAGGCCATTTACCTCAGGTGGCATCATTCCCAATCTCTGCCTGTCCTCACATAGCCTCTTTCCTGGGTGTCTGTTCCCATGTCCTCTCCTGTCCCCTCCTCCCACTTCTCAAAGGACCCCAGCCTGACTGAAATGGGGCCCACTCTACTCCAAAATGGTCTCTTCTCAATTAATTATATCGGCAGTGATCCTACTTCCCCATAAAGAGGCTACATCATAAGGACACTGGGGCATATGTTGGGGTGGGAGGCGCAGTTTAGCTCCTNAATAGATGATGCATTCAATCTGAGACATTTCACTGACAACAGTAAAGTGTTTATCAGAGCAAGTGTTCTCATGGTCAGACACTAAAGACAGCCACTTTCTGCCTCAAGCCACTCACCTTAGCATCAGTGGACCGTTGTGAAGAAGAAAGATGTTAAGCACAGAAGGAGACACAGGCTTCATGCAAATCCTTGGATGAGAGTCCTGGTTGTATCTCAGGGGCCAGGGGTCATATTTCCACCTTTCACCTCAGAGACAAGGCAACACTGACAGATCTGGGTAGGATCAGCCCAGTATTCTGCTTTGCTCTAAGCATCACATAAAACCAATTCAGAAGTTGGGTTGCAGCCCCACTGAATGATGGACGCAGGAACACAGGTTGCCATCTTGCATCAGTTGTGTCTTGCAGGGTGGGATAGCTGTATCTAACTTTCCTTTCTGTAATAGGTCAAGCCCGTCTAGGTTTGCTAAGATGGGAACAGAGAATAGAGGAGAGTCGGTCTTACCAGTCACACAGTAAGTCTCAGGGCTGGGCCAATAGCTTGGCAGAGCCTCAAAAACCCTCCCCAGGATTAATGTCTGAGCAATAGTTCCTGGCACTTGTGGAGGCAATGAACTTTGGACTAGGCTTCCCAATGACAAGATCTTTGTGCATGGAGCTCAAGGAGACCCAGGTAGGACAGCAGAGCTTGCAAGCAGCCAATCTCACCGAGATGCCCTATATCTGCATTGGTCCTTCAGCTTGCATGGCTTTGGTGCATCCCAGGCACACCCTTGACCTTCATTGCTATAAAGCAGATTTGCCTTAGGAGAGCTGCCCTAGTCGAGGACATCATATGTCCAGGACCATCTTCACTCTATCCATGACAGTTCCCTGCCCTACAGAACACAGGTACCACGGAGACTTCAGGAGTACTGTAGCTTCAATTGTTTCATGGCCATGTAGTTTGGCTCATCTGAGTTTAGTTAACTAATTAGGCAGATTGTGACTTTAATATTTTCAAGTCAAGAGAAACTGAAAGGAAGCTTCCCTTTGTCCTCCCTACCCCAAATCCTTGTCCTTACAGCCATCCCTAAATCAGGAACAACTAATCCCTAAGACCTTTGGCTGGACATAAATATCTCAGGGCTCAGATGACTTGGGTGTGACTGTTTGGAAGTGTCTTTCATGAGAACAGGACAGTTTCTCTTATGTGCTCACTATTGTTCTCTTTCCCTCCCCGCTGACTTCTTCTCCCATCCCAAGAAAAATCTAGAAGGCAAAATGAGGTCAGCCAAAAGGATATGTGCAGGCGTGGGGACCCACGAGGGACCCATCCCAAGTACTCAATGGAGAGCCAGAGCGCTGATAAGAGAGCTGATGTGCCTAGCGACCCCGCAGCTGCTCACCTCCCCACAGCCCCTCCTCCCTCATTCCACCCCTCCCCCCACACTCAGCTGCAGCTGCTCAGAGCAGAGCCTGGCTTTGTGGAAAAGAGAAAATTAGTGAGTCAAAGACTAGGAAATTAGAGGGAATGTGTTAATTGGATCTGCATAGAGGTCTGTGGAGGCTGCCAAGTTTCCAAGCTCCATGCCTCTCCCTGTCCACACAGGCTGGTCACAGTCTAGAATTCCCAGCTCAGAAGGGATCCCCTACAGGGAAGGAGAGGGCAGGGAGCTAGCCCCCCGTAGCTGAGGTCCCCACCAAGCCAAGTTCTCCATCCACCTCCCTGCCACAGTTAAGAAACCAGTGCCAGGGTGCTGGACTTCTGGTCCAGCCTGGCTCCTCACACAGCCAGCACTGTGTTCTCTTCCAGAGACCACCAACTGCCCAAAGGGACCTTTCTCTGGTGGTCATCACCTTCCTGACCTCTGCTCTTGCCTCAGGAAGAGAATATGAGCGCCTTGCCCTGGCTGGAATACAGAAGTCTCTTTCACGGTGGAAGTTCCTTGCAGGCCATCCATGGGAAGGGGTAGCCCCGGGGAGCCTGTGATGGGTGTAAATCTGAATATGTGTGATTTTTGACTCCAGTATTGTCACATTGTGTGGGGGAGGGGCAGGGGGCTACTACTAGAGCCCAGTGGGAAGAGATTAGGTTAGGGATGCTGTCGGCATGCTACACGACTCAAGACCAGCCGTCAAAAAAGAATTATCTAATCAATCAACAATCAAAATGCTCGTTTTTTCTGTGGGTGAAGAGCTCTGCCTTGCAAGATTCTGCCAGCAAACAGCCCCTCCCCACACACACATACACGTAATACAAAAAATCCAGGGGGTGGGGCACAAGCTGTGAATTATTTATTCATTCATTTGACTAAGATTGACCTGGTGCCAACTGCATGCCCAGGGCTTCTCTGTGTGGAGACTTAGAAATGAAAGAGATAGACAAATCCCAGCTCATGTGGAGCTGACATTCCCAGAGGCCTTGGGTGGAAGACAGAAACCAAACAAATAAAGGCAGACAAATGCCAGACCCTGAGAAGGACCATTTGGAGAACTACAAGGGGTGGTGGTGCCACAGGGGGCCCTGGGATGTCTAGCTTTGATCTGGTGGTCAAAGCGGACCCCTGAAGAGGTGACATTTACCCTGAGATCTGAACCACAGGAAGGAGCCAGCCTCAGAAGGATCAGGAGGCAGCTTTCTAAAGAGAACAGAGGTGTCTGCAAGGCATGAAAGGGCTTGATGTGCCTAGGAACAGGGGGGAAGGCCAGCACAGGGAGGGAGGGACTCATACCTGGGGACTAAGTGCAGAAGCATATCAGCCAGGAACGAGGGGTTCAGAGTTTCTTCTCCAAGCAAGGACTATTGGGGTTGAGGGAGGAGTATAGTTCATATTTTCAAAGAAGGTGGCTGGTCCAGCCTGGCACCTCACACGGTCAGCCCTGTATTCTTTTCCAGAGGCCACCCACTGCCCAAAGGGGTCTTTCTCCTTGGATGGATATTGTGGATAAACTGGGCATTCCTCAAAACAGATGCATTAAAGTTCTAGCCATCTAGTTCCTCAAAGTGGGACCTTCTTTGGAGAGAGGCTTCACTGAGGTGGCCAGCGAGGTTATCCAGGTGAGTCCTAGAGCAGTAAAATTGGTCAAATCATAACAATACGGAGATCAGCACAGAGGGGACACAGAGGGGGTGTGGGGCAAACACGGAGGTAGTGACTAGGCTGAGCCTTCTGAAAGCCTTGGAGCCCTCAAAGATGGTTGGCAAACTTCCAGAAGCTGGACCGGCCCTTGAGCAGATTCTCCCTCACAGCCTCAGAGGGAGCCAACCCCTTTGCACCTTAGCCTTGAACTCTCAACCTCCAGAGGTGAGGCAGCAAACCTGTGCTGTTTGTCCTGGCCAGTTTGTTACAGCCAGGGACTTCTGTTTAGATGCTTGGCACTGTAGTCCTCACAGGAAGAATGGTAGAGAGGGGTCAGCAGAAAAGCCAGGTGTGGGGCCTGTCCCTCAAACAAGACTTGCTGATGGAGGGTAGGGACGGGACAGAAGCCCGGCATGGCTCTTATACTTGGCTTCAACAAAGGTAGANTGGGTGGGGANTGAAGCAGAAGCTGGCTGGGGCCACCCAGCTGCCAATGTGTCCTTGGCCTTTGACTTGAGCTGCCAGCCAAGCAGAGAGCTGAGAATCCTGGGCCTGGGGCCACCTGCTCAGGAGCTTGTCATGGGTATTTGAATAGATCTTCTGTCCCATTTGGACATTTCTTCACTCACTGGAATACTGATGAGGTGACAAGGTCCACGATGAAATTTAATGGGCTTGTCCCCTGAGAAGAGCAGACCACCCTCCTACGTCCTTGAGGCCACACAGGGACTTGCAGATCTTGGAAATGTGCAAACATGCTTGGGATTACGAAAATTCATCTGTTTCGTGTGGATCACATGACCAGGCAGTCAGGTCTGATCATGACCATGACTGGGTCATGGCTGAGACATGATTGGGTCATGAGCTTGATTATTGCTTCCACTTCATTAAAGTCTCATCCCCCACCAGGTCATCTGCTCCCTTGAAGGTGACTTCCTAGATACCATCAGAAAGTGTTTTTCTATGTGTCTAGCTATGCACAGGTATGCACACGTGCGTGCAGATGCTTGCGGAGGCCACAAGAGGGCGTTGGGTCATTGGAGCTGGAGTTACAGGTGCTTGTGAGCTGTCCAATATGAGTGCTTCTGAGAATTTTATGTGCTTCGAACTGTTAAGCTGTCTCTCCAGCCCCAAGGGTTGAAGATAACCTAAAGAGACACTTGTGTCCCTTACTTTAGTGATCAGACTATGGAAACAGTGGACCCCTAGAAAGCTGGAATTCTCCCAGGAATCACATGCTGGGAAGAGAGAAAGCCTAAAGCCTGGTCCAGCCAGAGAAGCAACTTTTTCTCCTGGATAGATTTAAGACTTGGACCATGGTACAGAAGAGGTTGTGATGGACTGATGATGATGGGCAAGGCCACATTGACTGAGACCTGCTCAGCTGTGCACTCCAGCCTCCACCCTAACACAATCTCACCTCAGGATCCAGAGATGGACTTTTAGTCGGGCCATTGGTTCTCTTTCTCCCTCTTCCCAATGTGTTGAATAAATCTCTTTTTTCTGCTTTTCACTATTAATTTAGCTGCTTTAATTGGCTTATGGATGACAAATGACCAAGCNTAATTGATTAATTAGGGCACAGACTGTCACCCTAAGTCTAGTGACAGAGCCACATGCCATCCTTCATCAAAGCTTCAGAGTTATCTACATCTTGAGAACTAAGATTTGGACAGAGCCAATAACCTGTTTATGTATCTTAAGGCTGTAGTGAGAAAACGCAACTCTGAGGTGTTTTGAATGGTCTTGGGCCCCTCAACTGCTGCCCTGAGGGGGTGGTAACTTAGTTTTTCATTTATTTGTCTCTTTGCTTTGAAACAGGATCCTACTGTGTAGTCCAGACTGAACTTGTACTCAAGAGTCTCCTACCTCAGCCTCCTGAGTGCTAGGATTGCAGGAATGTGCCACCATGCCTGTCAATGTTGGTTCTACTGTCATGGGACATTTGCCTCAACTGCCTGACAAGGCCCTACAGAGCAGTCTGTGCCTGAAGAAATATTGATCCTCAGGAAAATTGTGGTCACCATCTGTGCCTTCCCACTGGCACACAGATCAGTAGTCTAGAGTTTGGACTTAAGTCCTCAGTGGTCTGCTCTGAGGTGNCCGCCCCACTGTAAGATTGATGATGGAGACCACATTCATAAGGAGGCAGGATGTCCTCGGCACTCAGNTCAGTCAGGAAGCCCTGCTTTGCTCTGACACCCTTCCACCCCCACTCCTATCCATGTCTGTGAGATCTAGGTCGAAGGCCATGACAGGAATAAAACAGTACAAATAGCCCAACCAGCTTGGCTGGCTGCCTTTGAGTTGGTGGGACCCCACTTTGAGCAGAGGGGAGGGTCATCCACANCCAGATCATTTGAATTGGCTGCCTTTTCACACTCTGGAGGTAAATGGAGGGGAAATGCATGCACTTTTCAGTCATTTGACCTGAGACAAAGGCCAATGACCAGCTCTCTTCCATAGGGCTGGTGAGATGGCTCAGTGGATAAAGGTGCTGCCACCAACCCTGATGTCCTGAGTTCAATCCTCAGAACCCACAAAGTGGAAGGAAAGAATTGGCTCAAGTTGTCTTCTGACCTCCACATATATTCTGTGGCATGTGCACTCACACATACACACACATACACACAATACATAAATGATTGCAATAATAAACTTTAAGCATGTGTAACTCTCTTCTTGGTTTCCAACAAGGTGTTGTTTTTGATGATGTATTTTTCAGTTATTCCCACTGTAAAATTAAGAATACATATTATTTTAACTTTTGTTTATTTTTTAAAATAGGGTCTCATGTGACAGGCCAGCTTTGAAATCACTATGTAGCTGAGGATTGCTCCATGCTCCTGATCTCCCTGCTTCTACCTCAAGGCACTGTAATTACAGGCATGCACCATGCCCTAGTTACACAGTGATGGGGATCAAAACCAGGGCTTTTTGATTGCATCCTTAGCCCCTAAACTTTTATTTTTCTAACAAACACACATGAGCAAGACTCTATTCCAAGTGGTTTCTGTTTGTTATCTCATATAGTCCCAAAGCAAAGGTATGAAATACTGCCACTGCTGGTCACCGTCAATCAATAGGAAAACGGGGACAGAACAACAAAGTTTACCAGGGCCCAAATCCAGACCCAATTGCTAGCTCTAAAATAAAAAAGGACAATGGAGGAAGAGGAAGGGGCTGGAAAGGGAGGGGGAATGAGATGAGGGGGAGGAGAAAAAGCCCATGAAGGAAGAAAGGAAGAAAGAGAGGGAGGGAGGGAGGGAGGGAGAGGAGGGGGGAGGGATAGAGTGGGGGGAAAGAGAGGAAAGAAAGAAGACCCCATTTCATAAACACATTGCAAAGATTCCTAAGCCCTCTGTTATTCCGCCAACCCTTCTTCTTCCCACACCTCTCTTCCCTCTCCTACTCTGCCTCAGCATCCCCATGCCTCCCTCAGCATCTCCACACCTCCTTCAGCACAAGGCTGCCTTCAGGGNTGATAGTCACCAAGTCCTTCTCTTTGGCTCAGAAAATTGTTGTGTAGCCTATTAATAAACATGTCTCTATTTTGGGATGAAGTTATTACTCATAGGACTCAGAACAAACAGGCTTGTTTGATCTTTGGCAAATAGTATTTTTCAGAAGACGCTGAAGCCACAAGATCAGAACGGATATATGAAAACAATTAGGAGCCGGGGAGGCCGTAATGAATTATGCAACAGAAAATGGACTTTGTCAATTCTGGGGACTCTAACTTGCATTAAGAACAGATTAAATGGGTTCATGTAGGGAAACATACACTGCCAGAAGACCCTGGCTTCCGGCCTGAGCTGGGGGTACCTTGGGTGGGAATGTCTTTCCTGAGTCATTAGTACTACTTATCACATATGTCTCATATCTGCAACTCTGGGAGGCGTGTTCCATTATCTGATAGTTTGACTTTCTCTCTACTATAAGTATNNTTTTTCCCTTGTTTACATAGTCTTGGTATCACCATTTAGCCAATTACACTTTTATCAGAGCCCCTGTCTTCTGCTATACTCTGAGCCAAGTACCACACCCTAGCAGAGACCCATAATCTGACAATTTACTTCTTTTCATCCAGTTGCCAAAAGTGCTGAACTTCTAGAAGCAAAACCCTTGCTTCTGAACCTCCCTAGGTTAGTACCAGCCTAGTCTCAGCACTAGACAAAAATCACAGGGGCAGGGCTTTAATGGAATGTAATAGGAAAGTGTAGGGATCTAGGAAAGGCAGCAAACACGTATGCATGGCTTCCTCTTTACACACACACACACACACACACACACACACACACACACACACACATATGTAAAGACCCTGTGCTCAAGGAGCACATTCTCAGGTTCTAGAGGTTGGGGGTACAACTAGTTACATTCTCAGGTTCTAGAGATTGGGGTACAACTAGTTACATTCTCAGGTTCTAGAGATTGGGGTACAACTAGTTACATTCTCAGGTTCTAGAGGTTGGGGTACGACTAGTTATATTCTCAGGTTCTAGAGGTTGAGGGTACAACTAGTTATATTCTCAGGTTCTA